>JAUPFV010000003.1:163126361-163726361 GCA_036936605.1 Limnanthes douglasii subsp. nivea
TGTTGAAAATTTCGAAAAATTGCATATGTCCGGGGCATCCGGACATTTCGTCCGGATGCCCCGGACGAAAAACGCAACAGCTAGTTTGATCAACTAGCCGTTGCATTTTAACGTGCGGACCATCCGCACGTCTGACCGGATGGTCCGCACGGTGACGTCACTTGCTGACGTCATCCGTGACTAATTTTTTTAAAAAAAAATATTTTTTTATAAAAAAATTAATTTTTTATAAGTTATGCACTTTAAACTATTATAAAAAAATCAAAACTCTATATATATATGATTGCGCACTAATATTTTAAAAACAATTAAAAAAATTTATATAAATAGGAAATTCGAACTATTATTTAAAAATTTTTAGTTTATTGAAAGAAATTTTATATTATTAACAATTTAATTTGGACATTTGTCCGGATGCCCGGAGCGCCGTTATTTTCACATAATAGATAGTTTATATTGTTGATGATGTTAATCTCCTAATTAAATATATTTAATTAATTATATTTAATTATGCCATCAGAATATAATTCCTTTTTAGGAACCAAATTACATATATTTAATTCAAACACAGTTGCTATTTTTGAATTTATTTCACAACCAAATTACATGTGTTTATGCAATTGGAACATAATCCAAATTTATACAATTTTAAAAATTTTAAATTTATACTTCAAATATTAAATTTATACTTCAAATGTTGGTATCGAAATACAAATAGATGTATATATTTTATTTAATATCTACATAATATTAAATAAAATATCTTAAATACATAAATATAAATATATAATCAAACGTTTCAAAATCAAATTACAATTATTATTTTTAGAAGGTAATTGATTGATTATAAAATTTCGATTAAAATGATAACATATTTAAATTAAAATACATGAAATAGCATAATTAACTCGTGTATATGGTACATGAAATTAGATTCAATTAACACTTACAAATTAATTTTAAATAACATTATAAAATATTCTGATAAACGGTTCTTAAATGTTTTGGCCGGTGGTTTGAACTGATAAACGGTTCTTAAGTCTGGTGGTTTGAACTGGCGGTTTAACTGCGAAACTGACCCATTAAAACTGCAAACTGACAGGACCGCAACCCGCCAGGATCGCATAAGGAACAAACTAGCAGGACCGCAAATTGGCAGGACCGCAACCCGCCAGAACCGCAACCTGTTAGGACCGCAACCCGTAGTTCTAATTTAAACGGTTCCGATGGTTCGCGTTTCAGACCGTTTACCACCCTAACGAGAGGAGGTAGAAACAACTCTCGAGACAAGTAATACAGACGTGGGAACAAGTGTGGGAGACATTAATACTATATTGATCCGTGTATATTGGGCAATGGAGACGTGGAAACACGTGTGGATACGTGCATATAATGCATATATTGATCCGTATATAATGGGTTAAAATATTTTATATTCAAATAAACAAAACTACATTCCAAGTTACATCACCTGTTTTGTATCAATTTTTTCTTTTTTCTTTTAGAACTTACCCGAAAATCCAAAATAGGATAAGAATAGAAAGTTTAGGACACGAACTTTTTGGTTGATGAGTAGTTTTGCATTTAACCATAACTATACCAAAACTTTTTTTATTATTATTTTTAACTGATTTTTTGTTTTGCATTTTAACTATAACTATAGCGTTTTTATTTTTCATATTTTATCTTTTATCTTTTATTTTTATTTTTATTTTTTGACATCCTTTTTTGTTCGACATCATTACCTATTATCATATTCTTTACCACAGAGCATCGAAAATGTTGGAGAAAATGTTGGAGAAAATAATACACCGTTCGTCCGAAAGCATGAATTGATATATGATTAAATGAATATATAGAAAAAAAATATCTAATTATCATATTAAAGACGAGCAACAAATAAATCATATTTCATAGTAAAATGGAATTATGCACCTCACATAATAGTCTTTCTACGATTATAATCGCACCATACATTGCATGATAATATCTTGTTTTATTTATGCACCTCACATATCTTGTTTCTACAATCGCACCTCACACATCAAAGATTAAAAGTCATTAATTAAAGGTTGAAATAACTCATACTTGATTAATATAGGATTCCTCATAAATATTAAATCTTAATTAATATCGAAGATCCAATTAATATAAGGAATCTAATTAGTATAAGAATACTAAAATATGAGACCGATTAATATTGGAGACTTATCAAATAGAATACTCCACTACGTTCCAATAGTAGTGCTACGATGCAACTCGTTTTGGATCAGAATGGTGCTATAGATATTCTCGATTCACACCACCTTATTGTAGACTAACTTGCTTCGGCTCAGTATATATCTCTTTTGACCTAATGGTCACCAATCTTCGGCAACTTGTATATACCCTTAAGATCAACAAATGGCTCCACAGCTAAGTCACGACTCAAGCTTCAGAGAGTTTCAACAGGTTTTTCCAATACATGACACGATAGATTTAATAACCCTAGTCCTACAACAATACCTCTATTGATGAGTAACTTCTAACCTAGACCTACAAATTATACCCATTGGCTTATGGTAATTCAAGTATCAATTTTTATCCAATGTTACACTCATTAGAGTCTAGACCACATGCCTCCCAGATTTGCACTAATCTCATGCATTTTTTGATCTTTTAAATCAGTAATAACTTGGTTAGAGCATCTAAAAGGTTTTTGTTTTTAGAAATTTTAGCAACCTTTACTTGTTCATTCTTGACTACATCTCGAAAGAAATGTGACTTAATGTCTACATATTTTGTTCGCTCATAGATCTTCAGATTTCTCATCAATATGGTACTCGTGTTATCACAAAATAGAATCACATCTTGCTTCACACCAGTGATTTCACTCAACAATCTCTTCAGCCAAATAGGTTCTTTAATTGCTTCTCTAGAAATAATATACTTGGATTTTGTAGAATAGCAACGTAACAAACTTTTGTATACAAGACTTCCAACAAACCATTCTTCCAACCACATTAAATAGATAAGCCGAAGTATACTTCCTCGTGTGGAGGTAGTCTACATAATTGAAATTTGCATACACTTTCAATACCATATTACTTATATCATCATGATTATAACACAACACTAGAACAACCGAGTCATTCAAGTATATAATGAGACACTTTAGTACATTCGCACGCAGTCTTCCCATATTCGACATTAATATATTCAAAACACTTACGATGTATGCAGGATCAGGTCTCGTGTCAATCATAGCATACATAATACTACCAATAACATTGTTATAATGTATTTTATGCATATAGTTTCTATCTGATGCTTCAAATGGTAGTTGAGTGATACTGAGTTTGAATAGAGAACCTATAGGAGTTCTGACCGTTCTTATTTCGGAAATTGAGAATTTTCTCAAAATTTTATGTATATATTCTTATTGAGATAAAAATAAATACCTCTTCGGCATGTTACTCTTGATCTTAACACCAAATATCATCTTAATCGCTCTCATATATTTCATCTCAAACCCTCATTTCAATTGAGTCTTTACTACTTCAATCTCATCATATCTCTTTTAGTTCTTTTGGATAGCTAAAGAACAAACAGTTAACTTGTTTTGGTATAATCTTATATCGCTTCACATGTGCATAAGCAGTATATCTGAACATTTTCAAATATTATATCTTAGGTTTGATTTCAATTCATGCCTCTTGAGGATAAAAAAACTAAATCCTCGTGAATGGACTCATATTAATGATATATACAGTTATTGTGACAATTTCTACCAAGAAACTTTGACCCATTCCAACTGTATGAAGCATACATCAAAATCGTTCTAGCAAGGGTCAATTCATTCATTTTATAAGCCTGTTATGTTGAGGATCCCATGTACGGTTTGGTCTTTAGCAATAATGAACTTTACACAATAGCTAGTTGACTACATGTTCATATATTCCAAGCCATTATTAGTACACGGATTCTTTAGATCTTTCCCCGACTTGATTCTCTACCAAAGTCTTCCAGTTCACAAAGGTACCAAATGCTTGATCTTTGATCTTCAAAAGTGAAACCTATAGTTTCCTGGCATAGTGATCAATCAATTATATAAAGTAGCTTATACAATAATTAAGTACACTATTGGATATCTGGTTAGTGGGCATAAAATTTACACTCTTACATTTACCCAATACACAACTTTCATAAAATCTCATCTTTTGAAATCTTGTACTATCTAACAACCCTCGTTTACTTACTTTGTTAAGTGTCTTTTCATTTAAATACCCCAACTGGTGAAGCTAAAACCTTGTAGAATCCTTCACCATACTAAACATACACCCTACTACTACGGTAGCCTCAAGAACTAAGACACCATTAGTCTTATATGCTTGCATAATAAGAAGGGAATCTTGTAAAACTCTTAAGTCTCCGTCTCCACCCTTGTACGTAAAAACTTTCTCATCTAACATATTAATAGAAAAAATCTTACGTATACCTCCACTGTAAGGGAATTGTTTCAAAGTCTTTCAACTTTATTTTTTGAAAAAATATATTTTTAAGAGAGTTCAAAAATTTAGGCATTTATTCAATAAAATTAAAAAAAGAAATATTGACCTTCAGAATGCAAAACATTTCGAGAAATTTAAACAATTGATTGTCGGTATTTTCTTTATTCTTTCGGCTTGGGTAGTGAATTTGGGGAGCATAATTCAAAATTGAATGGTTTTGGGATATATTTGTGAGTTTTTCCGTAATGATAAAGACACTAGTCGTCGTAAAGTATGATCAATATCTCTTTTACTTTGATCTATTGTCATGGTCGTGATCACTTATGCTTTGTCATGGTGAACTAGTTGGTGGTAACAATCATATAAAGTTTGGTCGCATCAAACTACAAAACTAAGCCTTTCTATCTCTATTGCTCATAGTCTCTTGCGACCATCATAGTTATTTCCACATTTAAGTGAAGTAAGGTCTCACTCAACTTACCATGGCCGCGCCTAATTTTGTTTCTATCGTTTGTTATATTTTCAACTTACTTTGGTAGGATCTTCTTTTTCCTCGTGGTGATCATCTACACGTTCTTCACTATTTTTCTATACTTCATGGCCACTTTGTCTGCAAATTCTTAGCGTGATTGCATTAGCCTGCTTCAGGAACTTTTCAGTGTTATTGGGCTATTCTTTTTGGTTTTTTTACGCTAATATTGATTGTACCTAGCGTATTTGAACCTTTAAATTGTCAAATCATGCTTGATGGTTCGGAACCTAAATCTATAGGGTTGTTTATGTTTCGCTCATTCCAAGGTTCTCTTTCCAATTTGATTTCTTTTCCAGTTTATCCCAATAGTTTTGTTTTCATACGTTATCGTTGTTCTTCCATAATATATTTGATTTGGTGTGTGACCTGCTTGATAACCATTTCGGATTATAATGAGGTCAAGGGCCATGTCGAAAGTTACCTACATACATCCCATAATCTAATATTATGAATTGATATCACCATTATCTGAGACATCTTCACTTGAAGGATCGTCTATTTGTTCACTGCATACGTTCCGGTCTTCTTTTAAAATGCACAATTATTGTTTAGATTAATTTGAGTAATCAATGCATTTTTTCGATATTTTTATGTTAAAGAACCTCAGCTTGCGATGTCTATCATTAGTTTGTTGTTCCTCATCACCCCATTTTAAAATGTTTAAATAATCATCCAAGTTGGTATACCGTAGGGATGACATCTTCGTATCAAGTCATTGTAACGTTCTCAAGAGTCATGCATAGACTTGTCGCTTTTTGTGTGAATTTTGTGATACTATTTCTAAACTTAGAAGACTTCACCAGTGGAAATTGTTTTTCCAGAAAGATTTGATAGTTTCCCCCATATTGTGATTCAGTGTGAAAATGATGTTATAGACACGTTTGGATTTTCCACTGAGATAAAAGAAGAGAAATCTTAGTCTTTTGTATCTGATGAGATGTTGTTGTACTGTCAGATGTCACACATATTCAAGAAGCCATCTAGATGAGTATTGGGATACTGCTCCAAGTATCTAACGAGAATGTGATTGTGCTGGATCATTGTAATTTGTGTCGGTTTGATTTCAAAATTAGCTGAATCACCTTTGCTCTCAAGATATTGGGTTCAAAACCCACTAATGACGGATTGGTAAATCATTGTTTTTACGCACATCATAACCTTATGCTATTCTTTCTTCAACCACCTTTACTTCCTTCATTATTTTCTAAAGGATTCTTTCGATCTCCAAGTCAAAGAGAATAAACATTTTTCTACTAATTATCTGAAACATAATATATCAAAACACTAATGAGCATAAATATATATCAAACAAATAGATATAAATATAAAGAATTGTTTCTCTAGCAAAAAGGAAAAAAATGATAAATAAATTGTAAGTGTACGATTGATTTCAAATAATAGTGAGTATTTTTAGACTAAGATTATGGAACGCTTAAAAATATAATATTTAAATGTACAATTCAATATATTGATTTCGATGGTGATTTATTTTTATCGTGATTGATTCTAATATAATTTATATTGATATTTTAATTGTAAATAAATAATTAAAAATATCAATAAAATAATTTACACAGTATCAATAGTATAAAACGTTCGAGTGTTATCTAAATAAACACTAAAATTTATATATTTTTCAAATAATTTATATAATTTAATTGATACATATCATATTCAAAGGCAAGTTCTGTTTTAGAATATTATTTTTATTTCTCGATCATTGATAACTGTTTTTTAGCTAATTATATCTCTAGTCGCACACGACCAACAATTGGGTAACAAGATCTAACAACCTAATTCAGATTCCATTGGATCGTGGTCATAGCGTACTACTCATTCAACCTAGTGGTACTAATACAATTCTGAAACAGACTTTACCTCTCAGTCTGAGTCATAAATCTAAGAACAAGTAATTGATGAAGACTAAAAGATTCAACAAATAATAAAGGTCATTATTAAGGAATATTAATATAGTCAACATATCATCAACGTCATTATTATTATTATTATTATTTCATTTAATGTACTTTACAAAATAGTTTTCTATACATAAATAATTAACAAGAAATTAAAAAAAAATCATTCAAAATGGTATCAGTTGTATTGATGTTGCAAATAGTAAATCTGCTTAAAATTGGATTGAGCAATCAACAACCAACTGAAATCACTTGTAATAACCTCTTAATTGACTTCAAACTCAAATATAATAAAATTACATTTTGTGGGCATGTCTTATGAAAAAAATGAATTATAGGAAAAGGGAAGCTACATTGTCTCAGTGGTACACCACCAGAGATGACATATCTAACATATGCAAGATGAGAGCAATCTGACCAAGTTCTGTTTACTTGGATCGTTCAAAATATTGAGTCATCTTTGATTAATCATGTTGCATAGTTTCCAATGGCAAGAACCATATAAAATGGATTAGGTGTAACATACGGTAGTGGTGGAGACTTATTCCAAATATATGAACTGCATATAAAGCTGAGTGCAACACATCAGGGAAGTGATATTTTTGAAAATTTATGAAATATTTTACAAAATATTTGGATGAACATTGATAGGAGATCATCAAATCCCATGAAGGATCCTGATGATATAACCATATACAATAAAGTTTTTGTTGAACAAAGACTTTACCAGTTTTTTACAGCCATTGATGACAAATATGAAGCACTTCAGAGAGATATCATGAAACAAGATCATCTCTACTCAATTAAATCCGTCTATACAATGGCGAGAACATAGATAGTCAGAATTTAAATTTTAAATCCAATAACCACTAATGAGGTTATTTCATCATTAGGAAAAATCATAATGAGACTAGCATCAGAATCAGTAGGCTTTAAAACCAAATCATAATAAGGAGGAAACAAATAAAATGTTCATTTAGAATTTATTGGAAGTCATTAGAAATTCTTATCACGGGAGAATAAATCCATGTTAAAGTGTACACATTGTGGAATTCACAAACATACCAAAGAGAATTTGGTTGAGTTGGTACGATATCTAAAATGATGGGAAGATAACCACAAAATGAAAGTCACATATCGTTATTAATATTCCAGAGTTCCATTCATGTAGAAGCATCAGTTAAGGGACAAAAAATAAAATGAGGTAATAATAGACAACAAAGCTTTGCAGGACTAAGTCATTGTGGTAAAATAACACCATGGATTTTAGATTGTGGGGTTGTAGACCTAATGACCAATGACCAATCAGATATTATTGACCGAGTACCACCTTCAAAACCTCATGTTGATACTGCAAATACGGGTTTAGCCTGAGTCAAATGAGAAGTATTTATTATTATTTCTCCACAATTGAAATTAATAAAATTCATTTACATTCTATTATTATCTTGAAAACTCATATCTTTGATTCAAGTAACACATGTATTCAATATATTCTTCGTTTTGTCTTTTGTAGGACATTCAGACGAAAAGGATCATTGGGTGTGGTACTGCGCGCAAAGATCTCTACAATGTTGATGAAGTGGTTCACCAGAGAACAACTTTTCTCACGAGACATCTAATAGACAAATATTGTTGTGGTACCGACGCTTAGGTCACCTCTCCCGTAGTTATCTTTGTATATTATTTCATGTTTTTTTTCAGAACAATGATGCTCATTTGTCATGTGAAACTTGTTTATTAGAAAATAGTTATCGAACTTCTTTTAGCCCAAGTAATATTGGGGTTGAGTCTATGTTTTCTATGGTGGACTCAGATATGTGGGGGTCTACAACGCACTCTAATAAGACTGGTTCTTAATATTTTGTGTTATTTATTGACGAATTATCTTACAAGACTTGGGAATACTTTGTAAAACATAAATTAGAAATGTATGAGAAATTAGATCATTTTTTTCAAATGATCCAAACTCAATTCAACAAGAAAATAAAAAAAAATCGCTCTAGTAATAGAGGGGAATATATTAATCATTATATGAGAATCATTTTGAAATAACCTTATTCATCCAACCTCTTGCCTAAATATACCCCAATAAAATAGAGTTGCGGAACAAAAAAAATCGAATTATTCTTGAAATGACTAGAGCTATAATGATTGAGTCTAATATTCACCAACACTTCTAACCTAAAGCCATTACCACATCAGCCTATCTAGTTAACCGTTTACCAACCATAAAACTATACTTCAAATCCTAGAAACCTAAACAAATATATCACCTACCCTAGCTCTCCCACTTCATACCTTTCGTTGTTTCGTATTTGTTCATGTTCCAAACGGTGATAGATCTAAACTTGATCTTTGTTCCAAAAAATAACTTTTTATTGGCTAAGCACTTCATCAAAAATGGCATCGGTATTATAATCCAATCAATCATTGGATCTATGTCAACATGGATTCCAATTTTCTTAAATCATATATCTAATAGTTACCCCGCCTCGTATTTATGGAGAGAACACAAGTGACTACTAGGTTGGTTAAGTTCCCCGATCTTTCCATATATTGTATCCACAAAACCACCCATCAACGTAGAACATACCAATGAATTTATAACTACCAATGATCAACCTTCAAATGATGTCCTATAAATAGTAAGTCAACCACTTATTCAACTTATATCCAATGTAATTTATGATTTTGTAAATGTTGACACTAGTAAAGAAGTGCCCGGAGAAACTAGGTATGTTTTACCTTACATGAATATCTGTGGAGTCCCACCTACACGTTACTCAATAAAATACATTCATCGGGCCAGTAGATATCCTATTGGAAACTTAGTTAGAGGGAGCATATTAGATGAGGGCAACATAATTACTATAATTCTCTACATCCATGGAATTTAAAACCCTGTCCAAAAAGTAACACAAAAGAAAGAGTGGAGGTTGGACATGAATGTCAAAATGAATGCCATTGCTAAGAATGATACTTGGAAGAAATGCAAAATTCTAGTAGGAAGAAAACTAGTTAGATGTAAATGGGTCTGCACTATCAAATAAAAAACTGATGGAACCATAAAGTGATTCAACGCCCCACTTTTGGCAAAAAGATACACACAAACTTACGATATTGATTATTCTAGTGGAAACGATAAACACAATTTGAGTTTTACTCTTTGTTACAACAAGCAAAAATTGGCCACTTCACCAATTCGATGAAGTATGTCGGCTTTAGAAGGAGGTGGATGGGCTCAAACTGTCCCTACGAGCATGGTTTGGAAGATTTACTATGGTAATGATGTAGTAAGAGGTACAAGAAGAGTAACTCTAATGATACTTTATTTTTGGAAAAAAAAAACATGATCATTTGCTTAATAATCCATGTAGATGACATGATCATCACATGAAACGACGCTAAAGAAATTGTAAGGCTAAAGAATAACTTGTTCGTAGAATTTGAGATAAAAGATCTAGGATGGTTAAATTACTTATTAGGAATCGAGGTTTTACGTTCCAACAATTAGGTTTTATATCTCGGGTGGAATATATTCTTGTTTTACTTGCAGAAATATGAATGGTTGATTGTAAACCAATCGAGACCCCAATACGGATTAATCATGGGCTCGGAATGGTTAAAGGTGTTAACCTCAAAGAAAACGAAAGATATCATCGAATAGTTGGAAAACTAATTTACTTGTCACATAATCGACCACATATAGCTATGCAGTTAAGGTTGTAATTCAGTTTATATACAAAACACAATTGAATTATATGAAAGCGACAATTAGGATAATACGATATTTTAAAAGCATCTCAGAAAATGAAGTTATGTTCAAAAGAGACGGGCATCTAAATATTGAATCATACATTGATATAGATTGGGCTTCAAACCCAAATGATCGTAAGTCTAAATCATGTTATTTTACGCTAGTTTAAGAAGACTTGGTGACATGGACAAGAAAGAAGGAGAAAGCGGTGGCACTTTCAAGTGTTGGGGAAAAATTATAGGAAATTTCTAAATGAGTAACATAAATCTTGTGGATCAAGAAATTAATGGCTGAAATTGGATTTCTATCATCTTTTCCGAGTAAAATCAAGTGTGACAATGAAACAGTAATAAGTATCTCAGAAAAGCTTGTTAAACATGACAGAACTAAACATATGGAAGTAGATCAATACTTTATGAAGGAAAAATTTGTAGATGGGTACACTTGAACTTCCTTTTGTAAGATTGGAGGATCAACTAGCACACATCGTGACAAAACCTGTAACATGGGGAATCTTCACTACGATTTTGAGAAAGTTGAGCATTAGAAATACGACTATTCAACTTGAGGTGGAGTGTTGGAGATTA
The DNA here is from genome assembly GCA_036936605.1 of Limnanthes douglasii subsp. nivea. Taxonomy (NCBI): domain Eukaryota; kingdom Viridiplantae; phylum Streptophyta; class Magnoliopsida; order Brassicales; family Limnanthaceae; genus Limnanthes; species Limnanthes douglasii. The sequence goes on from JAUPFV010000003.1 coordinate 163,137,647, forward strand.
CCATATTTAACAGTCTTGAAGATAATAATAATAAGAAGACCACGATATTATTTGGAGATTAAGTGAGAAGACTAATATATTAATTGGGAAGAGTAAGAGATTGATTGTACATTAATTATGAAGACTAAAAGATTCAACAAATAATTAAAGTCATTAAAAAGGAAGACTAAAGTAGTCAACATATCATCAATGTCATTATTATTATTATTATTATTATTATTATTATTATTATTATTATTATTATTATTTCTTTTTAATATACTGTAAAAGATTATTTATTTTAATATTTATAACCAAATTCATTTACCAATTAATTAATTTTTTTTTAATTTATAAGATTTCTCATAATAAAATATGGTTTCATGTAATTAAATTTATTCTAACATGGGTTTTGTTATGATGAGTGCGTAATATTTAAATATTTACTGTCGAGATAAATTTGTTAGAAGGAGATAATATTGAATGTCCTTGAACATAATAATGATTGTTCACCCCTTTCAAGTTGAGTGACAAATTATATTTATAGTGACCAATGTGGTTTTAGAGCTCTATTAGCTTATATATACATAAAGTATTTGTTGGAATTGTTGATAAATTGTTAATTAATAAAACCAAGTCCAACCGAATACAAGATCTAAAGCCCAATTAATTTACTTATTAGTATCCCCACCTAATCATGGTGAGCTAATTAATGTTAGAATATGTTATAAAATACTATGCAATTATCACAAAATGGCTCAAGAACAGAATATATGCGAATGAAAGATTTAAATGAAACACAGGATTTAACGTGGTTCGACAATTGTCTACATCCACGGGCGCCGCCAGAGAAAAGAGTTTCACTATGACAGAAATGGTTACAGATTTCAGATTGTGTTTTGTGTCGCCCTAGTAATCTATTTATAGGGAATTAATAGACTTACTAGACTATGGGCCTAATGGGCTCATACCACAAGACTAACTCTTTTGAAGTAATTGGACAATATCATTATCACAACACAAAACTGTCCTGCCGGACACAGTACACTGTCAAGGCACTATTCGAACTGCCGGACACAGTACACTGTCAAGACACTATTCGACTCATTCACAACAAATCTTCCCCTTGAGGCGAATATCCTTTCTTCACTATCAGCAAAGAATCTTCTCTTCTTCTGACTCACCAAATGCCCTTAAGGCATTCACTCTATACTGCGAACACCGATCCAGTTTAGGCATTCCCTAAATTTTCGAACTGATACTGCCTTGGTCATTATATCTGCTGGATTATCGTGTGTAGACACTTTCTTCACATCAACAATTCCCTTTGATATTATATCACGAATAAAATGATACCTGACATCTATGTGCTTTGTACGCTCATGGTACATCTGGTTCCCTGTAAGGTGTATGGCGCTTTGACTGTCACAAAACACTTTTGTAGTAGTCCTATCCAAGCCCAAATCTGCCACCAAACCTTGCAACCATATTGCCTCTTTAACTGCTTCTGTTACCGCCATGTACTCTGCCTCTGTTGTAGACAAAGCTACAGTAGCTTGCAACTGTGCTTTCCAACTGATCGCACTCCCAGCTAGAGTAAATACATATCCTGTCAGAGATCTTCTTTTATCCATATCACCTGCAAAATCAGAATCAACAAAACCAACCAATGATCCTGCAACATCATTCAGCGATTCACCAATCTCAGTTTTGTTAAAAGTTAAGCCAACGTTCACAGTATTCTTCAGATACCGAAGTATCCATTTCACTGCCTGCCAGTGTTCTTTCCCCGGACATCCCATGTACCTGCTAACTACACTAACCGCATGTGAAATATCAGGACGTGTGCATACCATAGCATACATGATACTACCAACTGCACTTGCATATGAAACCTTCGACATTTGTTCCACATCAGCATCGTCCTTGGCCGCTTCTACTGCAGACAACTTGAAATGAGTAGCAAAAGGAATGTTAACTGCTTTAGCATCAAACATGTTGAATCGTTTTAACACTTTCTCAATATAGCTTCGTTGAGACAAGTGTAATGTTCCTAAATTTCTGTTCCTGATAATCTCCATACCAAGAATTTTCTTTGCTCTACCCAGATCCTTCATCTCAAACTCGGCACTAAGCTGCTTCTTTAACTGCACAATGTGTGACATACTACAAGCAGCAATAAGCATATCATCCACATACAACTACAAGTAAACGTAAGAATCATCTGACATTTTTTGATGATACACACAACTATCATATGGACTCCTCGTGAACCCTTTTGACACCATGAATGTATCAAAACGTTTGTACCATTGCCTAGGTGACTGTTTCAAACCATACAGTGACTTTTTCAGCAGACAAACTTTATCCTCCATATTAGGTTCGATAAATCCCTCTGGTTGTCTCATGTAGATTTGCTCCTCCAATTCACCATGTAGAAACGTAGTATTCACATCCAACTGTTCAAACTTTAAATCTTGCAAAACTACTATGGCTAACAAAACTCGAATCGAACTATGCTTCACCACTGGAGAAAACACTTCATTGAAGTCGATTCCTTCCCTTTGAGTAAAACCCTTAGCGACCAGTCTTGCTTTGAATCGAGATGCCTCAACCCCTGGATTACCTTCCTTTTTCTTGAACACCCATTTACTGCCTACTATCTTCTGTCCTTTAGGCAAGTCAACAAGCTTCCATGTTTGATTCTTATGAAGAGATTCAATCTCTTCTCCCATAGCACCAATCCATCGATCTGCCTCTGAACAACCTTATAGCACCAACTGACACAGCATATGCAACTAGATTCGCATACCTTTTTGGAAGTCTAATATCTCTTCTTTCTATGCCCAATGCTATGCTATAAGGTTGTTGTTCTGTTTCAGGCGCATCATCGTCACTATCATCTGATGCTGACGCTTCACCTCCTGATTCTGGATCCACCTCAAAACCACTTGAATTATTGGACCTGCTAGGAACTGATTCTACTTCAAGCTCCACCTGTTCACTCACAACCGATCCTGATTCGACCATTTCTCCTACTTCCTTCTGACTGTCTATCGAAGCAAACTCATTAAAAGTAACGTCCCTACTGATGAGAAAACCTGGAGACTTTGGAGAGGTACACCATAACCTATATCCCTTCACTCCAGTAGCATATCCTAGAAATATGCATCTCTTTGCCATCGGCTCAAGCTTACCATCTCTCACATGAGCATACGCAAGACAACCGAATACCCTCAAATGTTCATAATCAGCCGACGATCCAGACCAAATCTCAAAAGGAGTTTTACAATCAATAGCCGTTGATGGAGACCGATTCACCAAGTAACACGCTGTATTGATAGCTTCAGCCCAAAAATCCTTTCCCACACCGGAATGTGAGAGCATACTTCGTGCCTTGTCACAAAGCGTTCTGTTCATTCTTTCTGCGACTCTATTCTGTTGTGGTGTTCTAGAACAAGTGCGATGGCGCACTATTCCCTCAGCTTCGCAGAACTCGTTGAACTCACGACTGCAATATTCTAACCTATTATTTGTCCTAAGACGTTTGATTTTTATTCCTGTTTGCTTCTCAATCATCGTCTTCCATTTGACAAAGGTTGAATATGCCTCATCTTTCGTTTTCTAGAAAAGTAAACCCACACCATCCTTGAATAATCATCAATCAAACTCATGTAGTATCTGGCTCCGCTCTTGGATGGAATTCTGTTTGGACCCCAAAGATCTGAGTGAATGTAGTCTACTGTGACTTTAGTCTTTCTTACAGCCGATTTGCTGAATTTAACTCTAGTTTGTTTACCAAACACACAGTGCTCACAAAATCCCAATGATTCTGCTTTATACCCTTTCAACAAATCTCTCTTTCCTAAAACAGCTAATCCTCTGTCACTCACGTGACCAAGACGCCAATGCCACAACTTATTTTGATCCTGCCTACTTTGGCTATTACTCCCTGATGATGCTACTACAGCATCGCCCATAACAACACTCCCCTGGAGAATGTAAAGACCCTTCTGCAAACTACCTTTCATGCATACCATTGAGCCTTTTGTCACTTTGATTGCACCATTTTCTGCATGGTACTTGTAACCCCGAGAGTCTAGAGTCCCAAGAGAAATCAGGTTTCTTTTTAACCCAGGAACATGCCAGCATGTCAAGATTCGAACAACCCCGTCAAACATTCTGATTCTGACGTTACCAATACCACCAACAGTCAACGAATGATTATTCCCTAAATAGACAGTTCCCTGCATTGGCTTGTACGTATCAAACCACTGCTTGAACTGACACATGTGATATGTAGCGCCAGTATCAAGTACCCAAGAGTTTTGCCCAAAGTCTGAACTCACAGACAATACATCTCCTTTACCACTGTTTTCACTATCGTCGGAATCGTTCACACCTTCAACAATGTTTGCTGCATTTTCCTTTTGATTTCCCTTCTTACCATTCAGTTTCGGACAATCTCTCCTATAATGACCCTGCTCACCGCATTCATAACAGTTTGAGTGCTTCACCCTTGACTTGGACCTCAAGTTCTTCCTTCTTAAAGAACTCGCTTTGCTTTTAGATCTTCCCCTAGTCATAAGACCTTCCCCTTCAGCTTGATTGTCTGCTGCAACTGTCTCATCTCTTTTGATTTCAGTGCCCCTTTGACATCTGCTAGCGATAACTTATCTTTACCATACATAATGGTATCTACGAAGTTTTCATAAGGAGCTGGTAACGATCTCAATACAAACAAAGCTTGATCCTCATCCTCAATATTGATATCTATGTTCTTCAAGTCCATTATAATTGATTTAAAATTATCTACTTGCTCTGTTATGGGCATACCTTCTTTCAATCTGAAATCATACAAACGTTTCTTCAAATATAATCGGTTTACTACTGATTTCTCTGAGTAAAGATCTCCTAGCTTTCTCCATGCGCAGGCAACAGTCTTCTCACCACTAATCTCGCGAAGCACATTGTCTTTCACACTCATTAAAATCCAGCACAAAGCCCTTTCTTGAAGATCTTGTTTCTCCTCTTCTTTCATCTCTTCTGGTAACTTATTCTCCACAGCCTTCCACAGCCCTTGCAGTACCAATGAAGATTTCAGTTTAATCTTCCACAACGCAAAGCTGGATCCCCCATCAAATTTTTCAATCATGTATTTTGTTGCTGTAGACGCCATTGTGAAACCCTAATTGCAAAAGCCCTAATTTCACCACGTGGCTCTGATACCAATTTTTTTATAAAATACTATGCAATTATCACAAAATGGCTCAAGCACAAAATATATGCGAATGAAAGATTTAAATGAAACACAGGATTTAACGTGGTTCGACAATTGTCTACGTCCACGGGCGCCGCCAGAGAAAAGAGTTTCACTATGATAGAAAAGGTTACAGATTTCAGATTGTGTTTTGTGTCGCCCTAGTAATCTATTTATATGGAATTAATAGACTTACTAGACTATGGGCCTAATGGGCTCATACCACAAGACTAACTCTTTTGAAGTAATTGGGCAATATCATTATCACAACACAAAACTGTCCTGCCGGACACAGTACACTGTCAAGGCACTATTCGAACTGCCGGATACAGTACACTATCAAGGCACTATTCGACTCATTCACAACAGAATATTAAGAGCATCTTAGAATGGCCGAATGACGATACTCTAGACACACATGAGTGTATTGGGATAAATGTGCAATCAATGACCCCGATATAATTTCTATTTTTTCTTCAAATCGTGTGATACGTATTATCTTACCAAATGATTCTTCTTATTCTGTTTGGTCAGCTTCAAGGTCGGATACGTATTATCTTACCCAAACTCTGTATGCTTCAAATCTTACCTTCATAGAATTGTAAGCTTAATTAATAATAAGCTCTCTCATACATACAAATTCCATTTAATACGACCTATCATTGATGAAGAGATAAAAACTATGAATTGTAAGCTTAATCAATAATAAGCTCTCTCATACATACAAATTCCATTTAATACGACCTATCATTGATGAAGAGATAAAAACACTATCTTGAGTTTCTTAAGTAATAAAGCCCCTGAACCTGATGGTTCCAACTTGAGTTTCTTTAAAACCTCTTTGACTTCCATCAAGACTAACTCATGCAAAGCTGTCCAACACTTCTTTCACCATTCATGCATGCCCCCAAAATAGAACTAAACTCGTATCACCCATATCCCCAAAACAAACAATCTTTTTTCACTTCTAATTATAAAATTGTTGCATGTTGCAATATCATGTATTAAAACATATATAAAATCATCTTAAACATAATCAAAACTTCCATTTCGCACTCATTAACCCTACACAATCAGCCTTCATTCCGGGTAGAAGCATGTTCGACAACATCCTCATTTTCCTGGAACTGGTATACGATTATCACACTAATAGAAAAAGGGTTGTGGACCACTTTAAAAATTGACCTCATGAAGGTTTTTGATAAATTGCACTAGGACCTTCTTTTAGATATCCTTTTTGTCATAAATTTCCCAACTTTTATAATAGGTTAAATTCTCTAATGCATCTCCGCCCTCTCGTACTCAATTAGCATTAATGGCAACGGTTTTGGCTATTTTCAAGCTAAGAGGGGCCTGTGCCAAGGAGACCCACTTTCTGATTTCGTATTTGTGATTATCATGCAAGTCCTCAGGTGCATTATAAAAGAAAAAAAAACTTTCCCTCATTCGGCTTTAAGTAGAAATGTTAGAAAATTAAAATCACCAATATTTGATTCATTGATGACTTTATGATATTTTGTCAGGGGAACATTAACTTCATCAATCTAATCAAAGATTGATTTGATGAGTTTTGTATTCTTTTAGGTCTTAAATTGAAGTCAAACAAAAACCATATCTTCCTCTCGGGCATCTCTGAACCCATCAAACACTCTCTTTCGCCTCCTTTGGGTTTGAGATGAAAACTCTCTATGTTAAATTCTTAGGTCTACCCCAAATAACTTCTCGTTTGTCTTATAGAGATTGTAGATAACTCTTAAATAAAATCATATGCTCAATCAACTTTTAGAGATTAAAACACATCTCATATACTAGCAAACTCTAGCTCATCAAATCTATTTTACTCACAAGACAAGTTTACTGGTCTGTGGTATTTATCTTGCCAGTCTGCATCTTACAAGAACTATCCCAATTATTCTATTGATTTCTTTGGATTGGAGATGTCCTTATAATACACGGCTCTAAGGTTTCTTGGACCATGGTAGCATTTCCGTTATACAAGAGTGGCCTTAGTATTCTCGACCTAAAGGTATGGAATTTGGCGGTTGCCCTCATATAATTCTGATTAATTTTGTGCAACAATACCCCCTACCCCATCAATCTTGCGTGACTAGGTCACTATTGAGAAAATTAAAGATAAAATCCTTTGGACTCTTCCTTCTAGATCCAACATTAGTTGGGGATGAAAGAAAATTATCAAACTCTAATCTATTCCTTGCAAGATTTATAAAGCTGTCATTGGAGACAGATGTACTACTTTACTCTGGTATGACTCCTCGATTTGCAATAAATATTTTGTGGACCATTACGATCCAAATATGATTCGTCATACTCGTATGTACAACTACAATAGTTTTTCAGATATTATTAGTAATGGCTCTTGGAATTGGCAGTGATGAAAGCTTACCCAAACCACCTACAAGATATCGATAACGCTATTAACCTCATTATACTTCCATCTCCTCCATTTGGGGAAGATGATACTAAGTTATGGATCCCTAATAAGAAATACTTTTCGTTTACAATCAGTTACACTTACCATTATATTAGGCCTCAAAGGACGACCATTTCTTGGGTTAGCTTGGACTAGAACCAATACACCATTCTCAAATACTCCTTGAGAGTCAGGTTGGCTGTTTATGGAAAGCTCACCACACATGACAAGCTTATTGCTTGAGCCTATGACACTTTACCCGATTATATCTTTGACGACCTATCATAAGAGTCCACTAACCACTTTCTAGTGGCCCGCTCTTACTCCCATTATGTCTTGGAATATTATGTCATAAATCTTGAATTTCCCCTTTGTCTCATTACTGGCCTAGCTGGTTGTGACTAGCACCTAGACCCATGCCCATTCGGGTCTCGTATACTTTTAATGTGTTTACTCCTGTGTAGTGGTATAAACCACATTTAGTGTGAGAGAAATGCTTGCATCTTGTCTGATAAATAATCTCTTGATTCTCCGATCACCCATCGGGTTATGTCGGACCTGTGGACAAATATCATGGCACGACGGTCTCTTAGACATAATTTATTATTATTACTAACTTAAAATTTTGTTTTGTTTTTTATATGTTGCAGGTCAACACCATCCCATCTGTTATATTTCTTAGTCCCATGCTACTCAATCATTTCCTAATGCATGTTATGATCATTATTGCTTTCGGTCTCACATGTTTGTTGTAAGTTTCAATGTGTATGAAGGACTAAAAGCCGTATTTTTTGGAACCGCTCCATTATTGTTAAGGGAAGTTTTTTTTATCCAGTTTGATGATTATTTATATGGAATATTCACTTAATTAAACTTATCTTTCTTACGAGATTATGATATCTTATTTTCTTATAAAACAAATAGGATAAATGTTAATTAGTATGTTGAAAAATCAATTCCATAACAAACACTTCTTGTCGAAGTGAGACGTGTTTTAATATTTTGAAGCCTTTTTAATGATATATGAGTGGCTAATATTGTCATCTACCTTTCACACCTAAAACAAGGAAATAATTTTGGCAAAATCGGGATCCACCGGTATAGTTAGAGCCAACACAAACACCTAGTAATGCTAGTAATTGAAGAAGAAAATAACCAAACGCGAGATGTTGGAGGCCATAATGATATGGATGGTCAAATGTAAGATAGGCAGGGTCAAATGTATAATAAGCAAGGTCAAATAAAGATTAGTATTCAATAATTTGGAGTGCTTTTTGGTAACATCATGACCAAGAGTACCAAACTGAGTTTCAATAGTCCGAACAAATTTTTATGATCAACAATGACGTTCTCTTAACATCTTCAAATATTTTGGTGTGCGAGAAAGAGACCGAGGTTTATGATAAACACTTTTTCAGATATCTGATTGCTCATCCTCATCCTTTACTTACACTTACCACGCCTAGTACCTACCATTCATCTATGTGTGTCGTTATTTGGTTATTTATATTTTCATTTGACTAAATTTACTCATAAAAAAGAGTTTTTGTATAATAATAAAAATAGTTGAACATCGTATAAGCTATTAAAAATATTTATATATAACTAAAAATTTCGAACAAATTAAATAATTAAAATAAATATTAATATACGGATATCCATTTGACAACTAGTATCATTCATATTAAGATGATACTAGATTTAAAAAAAATCACTCATGTTATCTCGTTTATTATTTTACTATATTATGACCGAACAAAACATATCATACCATATCACGAAATGGGTCATGTGGTTAAACATATTTTTGAAATATATTCAAGATAGAAAGTGACAATAGTTAGGAGTATGAACAATAGTTACATTCCCATGTAAATTTTAGTGAATATCATGTAAGATAAACAAATATCATTTACCTGTATTTTTAGATAGCAGATTTAATATAACATTCATCTTATATATTTAAAAAATATCATTAATATAAAAATATGAAGCATACTTTAAAAAAAATCAGTTTATGAGTTTACTTATTCTCGAAGCTGGTGAGTTAAAAAAAACTATTACCCCTTACCATATATCTAGTTTAAGAGGTTAATTGGAATAACTTTTTTTAATAAGCCTAATTAAAAATAAATTAACATCTTATTTGTTAAATTCAATGTATGGACTCTAATAGTTTATGTATAAATAATTAAAATGCCGAAACAAGCTTTTATGGGGTAGTCAAATTGGTTGAGTAAAACATGCTTGTGATCAAAGGTCATGAGTTCGAATCTCACTACATACGTTTTTTTCTGTTGAGCCTGTCATTTTGTTGCGTTGATTTACGGACCGTTGCATTGATTTACGGACCGTTGCATCAGACTTTAGGATTTACGGACCGTTGCGTCAGACTTTAGGATCATTGTACTCTGAATAGCGGTTGCAGATTTTCTCCAGATAAAAACAAGAAAAAGATGCCAAAACAAGTAATGGAGACGTTGGAACTAAGAGTGGGAGACATTAATATTAGTAATGCTTATCATTATCCAATTACCAGTAACATGCATAGTTTGCATATATTGATCCGATTATAATGGGTCAAAGTATTTTCTATTCAAATTTAAAACAAAACTACCTTCCAAGTAAAATCACCAGTTTTTGTATCATATTTCTTTTCTCTGTAGCACACAAAACATTTTTGGTTGATGAATGGTTTTGTCCGTTGTAGGTGGATTTGGGGTCAAAGTGATGATTTGTATTAGATAAAAATGGAAAACCATATTTTGAAATAAAAAACTTGATTTGTGATAGTTGTAACAAATTTCAGGTATAAATCCAAAGATTACATCCTGATTATCAATTGTCTAAACCAAAAACGGTGCGTCTTTCACTCAAAACATATATAGGAATTTCGCGAGGATGGCATTCTAACCTGGACAGATATGTATATTTATTATTGTAATAATTAAACAGTTTTTTTTAATGATTGTTATGGTTACTTTTGTACGCGAATATTTTGATACATGCTACATTGAATATTAACATTTTAATTTCGTACTTAATCTTTTTAAATTTATCAATAATTAATTTTTTTCTCCACCTCTCTCGTTTAAGCACCATAAAGTTTTACATTTTATTTTTCTATAACTATTGCTTATTAACTTCTTTTTATTTTTACTTTTTATTTTTTATATTAAATATTTACTTCTATTATTATCATCTTTTAGTTCGACGTTATTACCAATATCATATTCTCTTAAACAAACCATTGAAAAAATAAAATATGAAATCGCCGGAAATTTTAGAGAGCATAACTTCTTCTATAATAATAAAACACTTTATTCTGGCAGCACCCGTGGACGTAGACATTATTTTCAAACATATTAAATCATATGTTTTTTTTAAAATATTTATTTTGTTTTATGAGCCATTTGTGATAGATATTCCATCTTGATTTTTAACAAATTGTTATCAGAGCTTAGGTTGTTACAATGTAAGGTTAACAATGACGTCTACATCAACAAAATAAAAAATTAGAAGATAATAGGAAGATCCAACTTCATTTTGCCGAGGATTAAGTTGAAATTTTATGTGGTGCTGCAAGAATGTAGACGATTATGGAGAATAAATTACCAATAAAGATGAAGAAAAAGAATAATCAAATACTTAAAAAAATTAACTATATTAAATTTTAATGAGTGTAAAGAACAACGTTCTTTGCTATATTAGCGATGACAAAACTATTGTCTGCGCATGGAAGAAGTTAGAAGAACTTTACTGAAGCAAAATTGTTAAGAAGTACTTATACTTAAATAAACGCTTGTATGATTTCAGGTTCAAAGATGGTATATCTATAACTGAACATCTTGATAATTTTAAGTCGATTATAATGGATCCAAAGAATATCGATATCCTAATTGATGAAGAGGATCAAACCTTTTTTTAGATTCTTACTAAGGTCATATGAGAATTTATTTCATTCCACCATGTATGGTAATAAAACACTACCTCTGGTGGATGTCAAAGGAGTGTTCAAATCAAACAAGTTGAGACAGCTGCACCCAAACAATGAGACATAAAAGAAAGGTTTTGACCAAAGAAAGATCTTGAAACAAGGCAAGTTGTTCAAAGAAGGGAAATTGAAGGTGATCTAATCAAGAGAAAAAAATTTAAACTCTTATTAATGCAATGAGAAACGTCATTACACTAGAGAATATCCAAAGTTGAAAGGTAATAATGGAAATTAAAAGGAAAATATTGTAAGCCTCATAGTTTGTGAATATGATTCTGGTGATAGAGATAAATGTGGTACATGAAAATAAGTTGTCTGTAAGTTCAGACTATGGAAAAACTATTAGGTGCTCAATACTTGTGCTACATAGCACATATATTAGCTGAAGTAATTATTTGATACTTACAAAAAATACAAATAACAATTTATATGGGGAACAATCATTAGTTGTATGTTGGTGAGATTAGTAACGTAATGATCAAAATGTGTGATGATGTTGTAAGAATCATTACGTATTTTCATGTTCCCGCGTTAAAGAGAGACCTAATATCTCTCAAGTATAAGACTCTCGGGGTTATAAGCAACGTGCAGACGATGGTGTACACAAGATGACAAATGGCTCAATGATGTGTATACAATTTATTTTATATTTTTTTTTACATTCTTCAAAATAGTGATGTTATGGTCGATGGTATAATACCATCATGAAGGATTAACAACCAAACTCGACAGGATCATAATCAATTCTGGTATTAGGGCCTCACCCACATAAATGAAAGTGGGTTGGTTGTTTTAGGAAATAAAGATTTGTTGGAATGTTATAAAGCATAATAATTGAGAAGTTGTGAATATTGTGTGTATGAAAATTAACTATAATGAAATTCAAAAGTCATTATAAGATAAACTAAATAGACAATGGATTAGATTCATTCAGACCTTTGGAGCCCAAACATAGTTCTATGAAATAATGGATCAAAATAATATATAAGTATTATAGATGATTATTCAATGATCGTATGGGTTTATTATGAAAACCATATATGAGGCATATCAAAACCTTTTGCTAAATGAAAGATAATGATTGAGAAACAAACATGGAGAAAATCAAACTTCTTAGAAAATATAATGAGTTAGAATTTTATAGTCGCAATTTAATGAGTTCTCCAATATTTAGGTAATAGTACATCATCACACCTATTCTAAAATACCACAACATAATGAGGTTGTATAAATAATAAACAAAAACTTTGTGACAAGTTACAACGCATGCTTCCGTATTCCGGTGTGGGAAATGATTTTACAAGACAAAGTTATCAATACGACGTGTTAATTGGTGAATTGGTCTAAATCAATGACTATTGATTGTAATAATCCGGTTAAAATTTCGTATGAATCATCGTTTGATTACGAACACTTGGGGATATTCGATTTTCGTGCGGATTTCTAAGATACATTATTGGAGTGAAATGACATAGCTTATGGTGTACCATTCTTAAATATCCAATTTTTCTCATAAGTATTTACATGATTTTTAATTAGTTTGTCTCGCTAGACAATCAAAATGTTGTTGGGAAAAATGGTCGAATCACAATCGGGTTGTGAGTAAAATCAAACTTGAAGAAAAATTGGTTTCTAATAGGTCTACTAATTCTAATGGTCTCAATATGGATCCATGATCAAGAGGTCAAGTGCCATCATCAGATGATAGTGACGATGATGCACCTGAATCATAACAACAACCTTATAGTATACCATCGGGAAGAGAAAGAATAAACATTTAACTACTGAAAAAGATATACAAACCTAGCGATATATGATCTATTAGTTATGTAAAAAATTGTGATGCAGAAACCTAGTAGCTATAGAGAAGCTACATCTTGTAAGCAGATCAATGAATCAGTGATATGAGAAAATATATTTAATATATTCATAGGAAGTAAATATAAAAGGTTATTAATTTACCTAACATACACAATAAAGTATACTACAAATGAGTATTCAAGAAAATAAGGTAACATGAAAGGTTGAAGAACATCAATTCAAGGCAAAACGTGATAACTAAGGATTTAACTCAAATCAAAGAATCACCTTAAATAAATATTTACTCAAGTGGTGAAAAACAATTAGATTCGAGTTTTGTTAGCCATATTAGTTTTGTAAGATTTAAAGCCGAAGTAGTTTGATGTCAAGACTACATTTACACATGGTCAATTGGAGTCTAGATGAGACAACTAGAGAGATCTATCAAATCGAAAATACAGGACAAAGTCTGTTTGTCGAAAAAGTCATTATATTGTTTGAAACAATAACCTAGGCAATGGTATAAACGAGTTGATACATTGATGATTTCAGCAGGGTTCACAAGGGGTTCATGTGATAGTTCTGTGTATCATAAAAAAATGTCAGACTATTCTTATGTTTACTTGTTGTTGTATGTGGCTGATACTCTCATTGTTCCTTGTAGCATGTGACACATTATGAAAATATATAAGTAACTAGGTGATGAGTTTGAGATGAATAATCTGGTTAGGGCGAAGAATATTCTAGGGATATAGATTACAAGGAACAGAAGGTTAGGATCGTTAAAGTTGTCTTAAGAAAATTATATTGGGAAAGTACTACAATGATTCCAAATGTTTATTGCATATTCCGTTAGTATCCCAGTTGTCACTCATTTTAAGTTGTCTCCAATTTTACCAGCCAATTACGTTGATGAGTTGGAATAAATGTAGAATGTTTCATCCTCAACAACATGTAGTAACACTATGTATATTATGGTATGCACACGTCTTGATATTTTACATGCGGTTAGTGTGGTCAATGTACATGGGGTGTCCTGGTAAAGAACATTGGAAGGTAGTGAAATTAATGCTTCAACATTTGAAGAATACTGCAAGTGTTAGTTCGAGCTTTACCAATGCCGATATTGGTGGACTATTGAAATAAGATCTTAAAAAAGATCATAGTGAACTCAGTTAGAAAAAATATATATGTATAAAATAAGATCTTAAAAAATATGTGTTTACTCTAGCTCATAGTGAACTCATTTAGAAACCACAATTTCAAACTATTAAATATTTGTCTACAACAGAAGTCGAATACATGGCTGTAACAGACGCAACTAAGTAGATAATATGGCTGCAACGTTTTGTAGTATATTTGGTCTTAGATCGAACTACCACGAAGTTTTTTATTAAATTCAAAATGGCATACATTTTACATGAAACACGAGCATATGAAGAATATAGATGTGAGGTGCTATTTTATTCTTAGTATAATATCAAATGAAATTGTAGATGTGAATAAAGTTTATACACACGAAAATCCAGCAGATATGATAACTAAGGAAGTATTAGTTCAAAAATTTATGGAGTGGTTAAACCGGATAGGTGGTCGCAACATCAAGTGAATACTTTAAGGTCATTTAGTGAGTTGTATGAAAAGAAATTTATTTTTTGATAGTGAAAAAATGGTATTTTTCTCAAGGAGATAATTTATTAAGAATGAGTCACATAGCCGTATGGCTTGAATGATTTCTCATATACAAGTTCTCAGCATACTTTGTGATTCTTGTGTACATAATGTACGTTTTGTTCAAAGTGTGCATTTTGTTCAAAGTGTGCATTTTGTCGACAATGTATTTTGCTTCATAATGTTTGTTTTTATGTCAAGATGTTAATTGCTATAATTGTCAATAGTCGATTATTGGACTCATTACATATATTATTTAAAAAATAATTATCTGTTGTCTATTTATACCTTTATAAATAAGTTTATAGAGTTATGGAAATAAACACTGAAATCTATAATCTTCTATTATAGTAAAACATTTTATTCTGACGCCGTCGGTAAACTTAAAAATTATTATCGAATCATGTCAATAAATACATTTTATCGAATTTTTTATATTATGTTTTGTGTCATAAAGGTTTACTATAGATGTTACATATTTATTTTTTAACAGTACAATAATGTTTTTATGTGTGTTTTTTTAGTTTGTCTGTATAGATATAAATTTACTCATAGGATTACAATCCTTTATTTGTATATTGGGTTTCATCAAAGATTCGATGTCGTGTTCTAGATTGTGCATGAACATTACAACGTAGGACAACCTTTTATACAATTTGTATGGTCCATGGTTAATATTTCGGATGGGGATATAATATTCCTAGGTAGGGTTTGTAAATATTGGGGATACCAATAAAATCCAAGACTTAAATATAAAATATATGTATAGGTATAGAGAACGATTGAACAAGATAAAATAAAATAAATACAATTAGACAGTTGTTGTAGTTGTTGTAGATAAGGATGGAAATACTTAAATCTTCTACAACATTACAGGTAACCAATTACAGGATAGTATTAAGTACAAGTACAACTATACAAAGAATAAGTTAGAGTAAGACAAAAACATAAAATATTTGACAAAGAAAATAAAAATAACACGATGTTGTACCTATCTAGACCAAACATCTATAAAAGGAAAGGAGTCCTCATTCACTTATATTAACACCCTCAAACTCTTAAGTTTGTTTATAATTTCCTTTAAAATTGGAGTGTTTCAGCATGAGCTCCTTAGTAGTACAAAAAGCTGGTCCTTATGGATCACAACGTCAAGGATATCCACAGCAATACTATGATGACCAACACACCGGAATCAGACAGATCAAATTGGTGTATTCAGATACAATCAACTCCATGACTACAGAGTACGATAGCAACGGAGTTTCGGTGTGGGGTACAGAGCGCGGGATGGGATATATTGACGGAGTCGAAACAGTCTCGGTTAGTGGACTATGCAAAACAATATTTTATTCTAGTTTTATATTATACAAAGATTCTGGTTAAAGATAACGTGCAGTATTAGATTAGTATGTAGAATAGTACACAAACTCCTGACGTTATAAGGTTATATTATATTATCAAGTGGCTTTGTTTGTACAGAGAGAGTCTGATTTGTTATAAGTCGTACTAGTTTTGTTCTTATCGCATATCCATTATAATATATACTAGGGTTGTTGACATTGCAGATCAATTTTTCACCCGAGGATGAGTATCTTATCTCGGTATCTGGATTTTATGGTAACTGGGAAAGTTATGTAGTTATATTCTCCCTTACATTCCAAACCAACAAACGAGTGCTTGGACCGTTCGGAACTCAATCTGGAACAAAGTTCTCATTTCCTCCTTCAAATGGCAAGATTGTTGGATTTTTCGGAACGTCTGGCCAAAGACTCGACTCGATTGGAGCTTACTGGGTGGCTGTTCCTTTACCTATCTATCCTTCACCTTGGCCTTACAAAGATGAGCCATATGGCGGTAAGAGTGGAAGTCTTTGGGATGATGGAGTACACACACTGGTGCAAAAGATAAAGATTTGGTACGGGGACGTGATCAACGCCATTAGCTTCGAATACGATAACAAAGGAAATACTGTGCTATCCCAACTACATGGAAATCCTAATCCTACAGGAAAATCTTACACGGTCAGAATTCTAATCTTTGATAACAAATTAATATTTAGTATCTTCGGTGTAGATTAGTCTTTGATGAGATCATAGCTGTAGTGAGGCAATGCGACGATAGTAGTAAACTATATCAAGGTTGGTGTGTTAGAGTAAACTCGGTATTTTAACCTTTGATCATGTATCTTATATGGTTTAGATATAAGCCAATGAAATGTGTCACCTAATCTAATGCCTGAAGCTTTTTGAAAGTGTACCAAAAGAAACATGATATAGATATAGTTTGTCTCCTGACTATGATTTTTATCAATGATTACAGGTTGTACTAGGCTATCCTGATGAATATCTAGTTTCTGTGTCAGGCTACATCCGTAATGAATCATCCACACCTAATGTTATTGAATCTCTAACATTTGTTAGCAATAAGAAAAGTTATGGGCCAGTTGGGGGTGAAATATCTCAGAAAAGTTTCGTGTTCTCATCCGCTGAAGGGAAGATAATTGGTTTCTATGGAACTGCTGACTCCTCAGCACTTGTTTCACTCGGATTATACAGAGAAATTCCTAATTTTGAAACTGTCGGACCATTTGGCGGTCCTGGCGGTTGCCCTTGGAGTGATGCAACTCATGCCAACATAAGAAAAATAGATATATCTGTCGATGATTTCGTCCAATCGGTTCGGTTTGAATATGTTAATACTCTAGGCGACTCTGTATGGTCTGATAAGCATGGTGCGAGCAGTGCCGGTGACATAACCGAGGTGTGGTTCACTACAATTTATTATTAGTTGACTCAAATCAAATACTTACATTAATAACAAACATTACTTTATATCATGTCCAACTCTTGCAGATTCAGATTAATGATTCCACCGAGTACCTGACTTCAATTGAAGGCTTTTATGATACGCTAGTAGGTTTCACTACTCCTGTTATTGTGTCGCTTACCTTCAAAACCAACTTGAACAAAACCCATGGACCTTATGGTCTACAAGAAGGGACTGCGTTTAAGATTGGAGACGGAGATGGCAAGATCATTGGGTTCCTCGGACAATCTGGTGACTACATCGACTCGATTGGAGCTTGTATTATGCCGATATCCAATAAATAAGTGCGCGTCAAAAATAAATGGTTTTATCGAACTGTTCTGGGTTGCTGTTTTTTAATTATTTGTGTGTGATTGGTTTGCTGTTTTGTTTGTGTGGCGTGCTTAAATATCATGGCTGGATGTCATATGTCTTTTTATTTATTTATTTTGTATTTGGTTTGGATGTACTATGCTTGGAATGAAGTTTATTTTGCTTGTTAAGCCATAGCTCTCATCACGTCGAAAACGGACAATTTTTTTATATATATGACAATACAGATTCACTTATATGCTAAACACTTAATCCATTGTTTTTACACAAAACACTTACAACATATAAATGAACTATGGATCATAGAATGTCTCCAAATATTTATTTTTTAACTCACTATGTGGAAAACTTTTAATTTCTCTCTCAAGTGTTTTCTCACTTGATAATCCAACAACGAATTTATATCATACTTCTCATTATTTATAGAGGATCAATTATGAATAATGCTCCCTTCAGCTCACAGTAGCACCTCACAGTCGATTGCTTCATTTGGCCAGACATGCCAACACATAGGACAAGGTTGACCCTCAGATTAATACGAAAATACACATGGAGTGGTTGTTTGTACCATTTTTCTCATGAAGCACACCTTGATCTAACGGGTCTATGATCAAATTCTAAGATTAAACATCAATTCAGACACTTAGTGTTCTGATTTCCAATAGAAGTTTATACGTATATTCAGAAGAACTTCGGTAACCATACATTTCCCTTCGCCGCTGAAGAAATTAGTAAACTTAATGTGTTATACCTTGAACATAACAAAAATACTATTTACAGAATTTGTAAAATTAGGAACATCTGGTACAAGCAAACTTATGCATGCCTAACATTTTGAATTGGAGTCTGACAAAGTAATAATTATATTCATTCGGAATACATTTCGTTATATAATAGTTCTTTTAGAAACCTACTATGAAAATTTAGATTTGAAATAATAAAATAATTTTAGAAAGTATTTCTGAAGATAAACTGTTTAGAGGAAAATATATGGTGCACAACCTTAATTTCTGGGAAGAATAAAATATGGTTTGTTTAGATTTGAACAATATGGATATTTTCCATGAATCAACGTTCTAATTCCAACTTAATATTAAGGACAAACTTTGTTATTGAAGGAGAAACTCAACATCCTTGAAGAAATTTTACAAAGTTAAGTTTGTAGAATAACTTCCAGTTTTAGCTTTTGTAATGGCATAAATAGTTCGAGAAGAATATTAAGATTTAATTAACTGAAGTATACAATTTCATATTTTTGAAAGTCATAAATAGTTCTAAAATAAAATTAAGATTATTATGATGCAAAAAAAGAAATGAGTTTCGTTATTGTGACACAATAAAAAAATTTACACAAAAAAATAAGATATTTAGTGGTAAACAAAATCCAAATTTTATCTTCTCTAACACTATAAAGAGTTCAATAAAACATTATATATGTTTTGAGGTAAAAGGAGAATTCATTTTAAGCTTCCATATGATCATATTAATATTTTCATTCTTTAAGTGTGGTCTATTGTAACAATAATCAAAAGTGATGTAAGATAATTTAGTTAATATATTCATAATATCTTAACCAAAATAGGTTTCATTTAGTGTGAAGAATGACCATTTAAAGAACTTTTATTTTATATTTTCAGATGATGTTTGTTTTCCTTAAATCGACTTGTTTTATTTCATAACCCAATTTGAATACAAAATTTGGATTTGGCCCACTGAGGCCTTAAACGATCCAACTCCTACAAGAGCGTACACAACATAACCAATTATAAAACAAAACAGATTTCAATCGAAATCCTAAACCAAACCCTAGAAATAGTCTTCCGCTTGCTTACCCCCTTCAATCAACAACTTCACCCAACAAAAACCTAAACCAAACCCTAGAAATAGTCTTTCTCTTGCTTACCCCCTTCAATCAACAGCTTCACTCAATCAAATAACCCTGGATCTTCCTTTTTCAGCTCCCGTTTCAGATCGAATTTGCAACATTCTTTCTTAATCCACAACTGTCTAAGTGATTTTAAAGCCACCAGATATAAGATTCACTAATTTTTTGGGGAAGGACTTCATCCGAGGAACATGCACCAAGGAAAAAGGTACGAAAGCTAGAAATCGATACTTTATTTCTGAATTTAAGAGTTGGTGTCTTTTCTTAGATACCCAACTCCCAAACATTCGAAAAAGATGATGGCTCTGAGCTGTCTTAGAGCCTCATTCTTACCGAATTCCATGCATTGGTTGGTTTTAAGAGTCATTTTTGCTATCCAATTTGCAGCTTCATTAGGCTCTCTAAAAACATGATTCAGTTTCATACTTGATGAAATCAGTTTTCTACAACATTGGATAGTAGATTTCATAAACCACGATATTTTCCCATGAATGAACATCTCGGTTAGGATAAGAGAATCAGACTCGATATCCAACTGATAAATTCCTTTAGAAAAACAAAGTTGTAACCCATCCAATAAGGCCCTGCATTCATCCATAATCGGGATTCCTTTACCATAAAGACGCCCATAATTAAAGACTATATTACCCTCACTATCCCTGACTACACCTTTACCACTAGACTCACCGCACAGATAAAAAACTCCTTTAGAGTTTAATTTGAACCTACGAAGCTTTGGGCTCACCCATTTTACGGATATAGGTATCAAAGGATTATTAAAATGAGTAATACACCCAATATTAGGACCAACTTTACCATCAGAGCCCAAGTGCTTATTTTTTAGTAAACTCGCTCTATCCAAACTAGTTAGGGTTTGAATAATATAGTGAATTATTTCCTTAAAGCTTAGGAAAATATTATCATGCATTTTTTTGTTTCTTGCGTACAAAATAACCCACGTAATAATGGGAGGAATAACCGTTTTTAAATGGACTTTTTTATTTACAGACCAATACCATAACCTTACAAGGTGAGTGAAGGTCATGTTATTGGTAATGTAAATGTTGAATAAATTTGGGAAAAAGACCATACCTCCCATGATTTCTGACAACCCACAAATACATGATTTACAGATTCCGCATTTTCACAGTGTTGACATTTGGATGCTAATGACATATAATTTTTTTGTAGGATCGTATCAACATGAAACCAACTATGTAGAATTCTCCACATAAGAAATGAGCATTTTCTCAGAGTTGTAGAGTTCCATGAATTCTTATAAAGGTTTGATTGATTTACTTTTCTTGTAATTACATTTCAGGTACTTCTTGTATCATAATGACCATCAATATTAACTGTACATATTATGGAATCTTCCCCATTTTCAGTAAAAGAAACTTTGAGAATGCTTTGAATGATAGTACGATTCATAGCATTCTCAAGTTTAATTAGATTCCAATTGCCATTTTCCTAGAAGTCTTTAACTTTACACTCATTTGGTTAATCTGATAAAATGTTGAGGAGTACACTAATTATCAATAAAGAAATCCATATCCCGAGCTTTAGGATACCACCTACTAAATTTCTCTGCATTTTCCCTTATTTTCCAAAGCCTGAGCCAATCTTTAGAAAATTTAGAAGACTTAGGAGCAGTAATTAGGTGATAGTTTCTACCATATGTAGCATAGATTATCTTTGACCAAAGAGACTTCTGTATTATAAATTTAAACCATAGTTTCTGAGAAAACACATCCTCAAGCTCTTTGATCCTTCTTACATTAAGCCCCTATTCTTCATAGGGTTTATAGACCCTAAACCATTTGGTCCAAATAATTGCATTCCTGTTCTCCTTGTAACCCCATATAAACTTATTATAAATGGACTCAATTCTCTAAACCACAGTTTTAGGCATAATGGAGTTCTGAATAGTAAAAATAGGGTATGCTAAAAGCACAGATTGAATAAGGGTTAGCCTCCCTCCAAAGGACATCATAGTTGGTGACTTATCTACAATTTCTTTAAAGTTACTCACTTTATTTTTGTTGTTTATTGTAGTCCCTAAGTATCTGAAAGTAAGCTTGTTGTTTTAGAAGCCAAAGATGCACTCCAGTTGATGAATTCTGTGAGTTAACATTCTATTTGAAGTAATTATTTTAGACTTGCAGTTATTTATTTGCTGACTTGAATTTTCTTCGTAATGATGTAGCATGTTAAGAACCGCAGTAACAGATTTAGATGATCCATTACAGAATATGAGGAGATCGTCTGCAAACCCCAAGCATGGTATTTTTATATTACTTCAGTTTTTATACTTTGTAGATTCATTGTTTTGAGATAGCTGCTTCAAACCCCTTAGTAAGTACTCTTCTGCCAGTATAAACAGACTGGGTGATAAGGGGTCATCCTGCCTAAGGCCTTTGTTAGACTTAAAAAAGCCCTTAGCTTCCCCTTCAACCATTACAGAGAAGTAGCTATTGTCAATGCATATCTCAATAAGTTTTATGAAGTCATAACTAAACCCAAAGGCTATTAGAACAAATAAAAGAAAAGTATGGTCTAGCCTATCAAAGGCTTTATCCATATCAACTTTTAGGATAATATTACTCCCTCTAGCCTTGATGTTTAGATCATAAGAAAGTTCATGAGCTATCATAATACTTTTATGGATACATCTTCCTTTAATAAAATCCATTTGCTCGTTAGAAAATTAGGTTAGGCAGAATAGTAGGCAATCTGTTGTTTATTACCTTTGAAGTAATTCTATTAAATAAAGTAGTGAGACTAATAGGTCTGAACTCCTTCTAGGTATTAGGTGCTGGATTCTTTGGAATAAGACATAGTACAGTTTAAAAAAATACCTTACGAATATAGTAGTCTTTGAAAAAATCATAAATAACATTACAAAGATCTATCTTTATTATAGGCCAACAAACATTGTAGAATTTTCTGTTAAATCCATCAAGGCCAACAACTATATTAGGGTTTAAGCCTTTTACTATAGAATATACTTCTGCTTCAGTAGGGAGAGCCATCAACATATCATTGTCCTTATCTTTAACAAGTCCATGAATAAAGTATAGAAGAGTATTAGAATTCCAATGGTTAGATAAATCAGCCAATAGAGTTTAAAATCAATTCAACAGCAGAGTTTCCAATCGAAATAGGGTCTTCAAACCATTTAGTGCCATTCCAAATTCTATATATTTTATTCCTTTTGTATCTTTTCTTTACCATGTTGTGAAAACAAACAGTGTTTTTTTCAGTGTCTTTAACCCAATTAGCATGAGTTTTTTTTCCCAGTACTCTTCCTCCATAGTCAAAATACTTAAATGAGTTTATTTTGCAGCATGAAGTAGCAGTTTGTCTTCAGTAGATTTAATATTTTGAAAATTAGTCTCCTTACAGCTGATTTCTTCTTCAATATGCTAGATGGAATCGAAAATATTTCCAAAAACTCTTTTGTTCCAACCCTTTAAATACATCTTTAGTCTTCTTATCTTGAACCAGAACTTAGATATATAAGATCCATAAGTATCACCAGCCCAGCTTGGCTTCACAAATTCATAGAATTCTTCATGAAGAACCCATATATTTAAAAACTTGAAAGATGATTGAACTTAACAGTGTTGGTAGAAATAGAAACAATAATATGTGCATGATTAGAACATGTCTTGGATAGATGAGTGACTTTAGTAGATTCATATTTGTTCAGCTACTTGTTATTATAAAGAAACCTGTCCAGCCTCCTCCACTATCTACCGTTAGTTCAAGTAAACTTATTACTTGGAAAACCTGCATCATTTAAGTTACAGTCTAGTATAAAGTTATTAAGATCATCTATATTGGCAATACAGTTTGAATTCCAACATAGTTTCTCATCAGGACTAGGAATAGTGTTGAGATCCCCCGTAATTATCCATTCAACCTTATTGTCTTCCAAAGCTTTTAGATTATCCCATAGGATACTTCTCTGACATCTGGTACATTTCGCATAAATCATAGAAACCTTAAAAACTTTGTTCAAACGTTTATGATTTACTTGTAAATGAATGAATTGCTCCTCATTAGAAATAATATCAACACTAAAGTCATCCTTCCATAACACCCAAACTTTGTTAGATAGGTTATGAGTATAACCTTTGAAACCCAATTTCTTAGAGATAGCCTCTAACTTAAAGCTGCTAACCATAGGTTCTTAAAGAGCTAGAAATCAGGTTTATAAGACCTTTTCAGAGACTTTAACCTTACCATAGTATCCTTGTTACCAATTCTACGCAAATTCCAATTTAAAATTGTAACAATCATTTAGAAGTTGTAGTAGTTTTTGCAACACCTTTGTGTTGCACTATCTTTGAAGTAATCAACCCTTTTGTATTCAAAACTTTCACCTTACTAACTTTTCTATGCTTTTTTTCTTGTATTTTTGTTATCACCATCTATTCTTTTTCAAGGAGATAAAGGAATACTACTAGTGGTTTGTTTGGTTGGGATGCAAATTCAGTGTCAATGTTCACTAAGCTAGAAGTCAAAGATCCCAACTCAATCATGTGAAGAGCCTCAATGATTTCAGAGTTTTCTACACCCTTAAGTATTTAATTCTGCTTTATATTGGATGCTGTCAAATTATCAGTAGAATTTTTCTACATATCATGATTTTCACCTGATTTTTTTTAAAATATTATCTTCTTTGTTGATATTAAAAGACTTTATTTGTTGATCTTGAGCTTTGTCAGTTTCAGAGTTAACCAAATTCTCACCTATCTTGGAATCAGAAACCATCAGTTTCTCAGGCTTGGATTCAGAAAGCATGAGAGGATTGTGCTTCTTGCATATGTTTCCCAATGTCCCAGGTGATAACAATAATTGCAGTACTCAGGATATTTGTCATACACTAGGTCTTGCCAGAACCTCTTTAGCAAAACTAATCCACATCTTCTTAGACATAGTTTTAGATACGTCCATCTGAACCCAAATCCTACAGAAATTAAATCTAGCCCGGTTCCTAAAAGGAACCCAAGTATTTAGAGGAGCTCCCAAACGTTTTGTTAACTCAAATATTGTCTCTTCAGTATACATAAATTCTGGTAGATTGGGTAAGTTTATGTACACCGGGGTTATTAGATTTTCATAATTAGAATTAAAGTAGGGACCCCATTTTAGAATCCGCATTGTTTTGTTTCCGATTGGCCATATATTCCTTCGCCATATCTTCTTAAGATCTTCTATTAGCGTGAACTCAAGAAAGATGTGCCTGCAGTCCAAATTTGTTAAATCAAATTCCTCTTTGAAATGAAAACTTTCCAAGAATGTGTTGATTGTTTTTTAAATTTGGTTTGCCCAAGGCAAACCTTTCAACTATTGTGTGTTTGGAGATATCCTTCAACTTCTCCTTGTCTACAGCCTCAAATATTATCTTGATATGATCTTTATTGTTCCTTACTGAAATATTTTCATGATAGATCTTTGCAGCATTTGATTTAAACAGATCAGCATAAGACTTAACTTCTTCAGTTTGAAGTTCTTGATAACTGATTTTGATTATCTGCTTGTAATAGATTCAAAAGTAGGATTATTTCAAATCTTTGGACGATCAGCATTGTGTTTGTGAAGAGGAGAAAATTGAACATCAAGTTCGTGATCAGTAGATCGACATCCTGATAGAAAGCATTCCCCTTCCTATATGACTAGCATTTAGAGATTCAGAGGAAAAGGCCAATTGATGAAGATGAAACAAAAAGAATTCATTTCTTGAAGATTTTTTATTTGATATAGTCCCTAATAGACTTTTCTTGTTTCCCCAAGAAAGAATTCCCTCATTTTTCAAGTGATTCTATTAATACAATCATTGCATATCTTGCACATTTTATAAATTAACATTCATCAAATGAATATTAATATTAGGTATCTATGAGTGGTAACATTAAGAAAACTTGATATATATATATATATATATATATATATATATATATATATATATATATATATATATATATATATATATATATATATATATTAATCCATCCGTTTCCAATTCAATTGACGTTTTATATAAAAATTTCTATTATAAATTAAGTGTCATTAAATATTTTTTACCAATTAAATTCGTTTTCTTCTTGCTTTTTACAAGACATAGAGAATCTTTATTGTTATTTGACCAATTAACTTCATTTATCTTTTCATTTATAGAATGAAGATGTAATAACTATACTTTCTTAATAAATGTGCATTCGTCTCAAACGTCCATTAATATGGAACACGCGGGGAGTATATCTCAATAACTTTATTAACTATGACTCATAAGCTATCAAAGTTAATTAACTTACAAAAGTATTAACAAGTTTGTAACAATCATATTCAAATATAACAGTTTCAAGAGTTTGTAGCTATCAAGAAATTAATTTGTGATATTTTAGTATGATGTATCATTAATTACATCGCAATTTATTAAGTTGTAATTTATTTTAGTCTAAAAATTAACATAATAGATTATTATAAACTTCATATATTTAGTGAGAAGTATATTAAATTTTAGATTTATTTGTGATTTTAATTATGATAAGAAGAGTTGCATTTCTCCAAGAAATTTCTACTAAAAATATTATATCTGAAATTTCTACGTAAAATATCTTGAGTATTAATGAACCCATAATCATTAGGATTGCTCTCGATAATTTTATAATTTCATCACAAAATACATATAATAATAGCATGCTAAATCATTATAGTGCACAAACGACAAACCTCTAATATGCTTAAGTTGATTTGAGACAATGTTTTCTCAATCAATAACTCGAGAGTGATTTGGAAAGTTATGAGATACAAAATATTTCATATGTTTTGACAATTATATATGTGACGCATCCTTAGGTTAATTCATGATAAGAGATCAAATCTACTAAAAATGTTTTGATTTAAAACTTAAATGTTACATATATGGCCAATTACATAATGTGACATAGGTCATCCATAATTTATTATTTGATATAACATGAAAATATAAAGAAAATCATGCAATTAAAGAGATCATTTAATTGCATAACTTTATAGGCTAGGTGGATACTAAATCAAATAGTATGATTCATAACTATATATTTTATATGAATAATATGGGTAGTACATATACCAGCATCTAATACAATAAAGACATCTAGTACCTTATAATCAAAAAAATAATGATATAGAAAATAAAACAAACAACATTTATTCACATGATATTACACTAAAAATAAAATTCATATTAGTCTTTTTCATATTCCCTACTAATGTTTCAATTCTTGTTGTCTTTTATGAACACATCATTCATGTGAAAATTTTTATTCTAAAGAATAGTCACGTATAGGTCTTATATAAAATCCCAATACGATATCCGTAAAACATAAAAACAAATTAGTCGCGTGGCAAACACACTCTCCATCTCTTTCTACAACTTCATATGATCTTATATACTAAGGTCAACAATTCCTGTTCTTTCTTAAATGACATGTAGTGAAACTGGCCTTGTTGTAAAAAAAACTATAAATTTATAGCACAAATTGTCTCCGCCTCAAACTGGTTAGTCTCTTCTTCTATTATCTAAAGCTATAAACATGAATAGTTGTGATCGCGCCAATGATCCCAAATTTATGACTACTTATTCCTTTAATAAAATCGAGATGAACAAATTGTATACATAATATTTGTTTTAAGTACAACTTGTTGTCATATGTGTTTTGGTTAGAACCAGTAAAGTTTGAACTTTTTTGCATTAAAAATATAATTGAAAGTTATAATTGTTTTATTGCTTTTTATATAAGACCTAACGCTGTTGGTATTGATAATAGATTTATTAACTAGGTCGTTATCCTGTAGTTGTTATCCTGTATTAATTAAACATATAACCC
Organism: Limnanthes douglasii subsp. nivea; assembly: GCA_036936605.1. Lineage (NCBI taxonomy): Eukaryota > Viridiplantae > Streptophyta > Magnoliopsida > Brassicales > Limnanthaceae > Limnanthes > Limnanthes douglasii. Next base: position 163,165,685 of record JAUPFV010000003.1, read on the forward strand.
AAATTTAATAAAGATTATATGTGTTTTTTATCTTACGTACCAAACAATTATTATTATATCCATCGTTTCGTTCTATTTTCCCTCTAGATTCTTTTGTTGACAGGTACGAATAGATAATAATCCCACCACCACCACCGCCAGTCTGTTCTATTAAAACAGGCTAGTAGCGAACTGTCTTTCCAAAATCATTAATTAGTAATTGCCTCGTCTTTCCAAAATCATTAATCAGTATAGCTTCGGTTGCAGATTTTTTATATTGAGAAGATATAGTTTTTTTTCTCTATTCATAATAATTTATAACTAATTTCACTTACACATTCATTATAAATCACAACGGTTTACATTAATAGGTTATGAGTAATAAAATCTAATTAAATTTGATCAATTTTTCATTTTTTTTGGTTTTAGTTATGTTCAAAAACAAATATTCTTTGTTCATAAATACATATAACCAAATTCAATTATTCATTAATTATAGTCGACATGATTCTTTCTTTCTCAAAACAATATATTTTATCGAAATATTTAAAAATATTCTCCGGATCGAATTGTTTCCATGTCCATTCTCAAATTGTTTATTCTTCTTCAAGACTTTAAACCATTTCTCTTTCTTCTATTGAAGCGAGAAAATCCGGAAGACTTGAAGCTAAAGATCCGCAATCAAAAAATCAAAACAAAAAAATTCTAAAATATTATTCACAAGACTGCACCTCTTTTATAATCCAGTTCAGAAATGGAGGTTCTTCAAATTTAATCTCCACTCAAAAAGGATTCGAACCCCCATCAGGCCTCCAATCCGTTTGATAAATTCAATCAAGACTTTATTCATGCCTCAACAAATGAAGAGTGTTATTCTGTTTCTAAGAAGAACAATAATGGTTACTCACACACCCATTCTTGTAATCAACCCAACATTCGAACGAGAAGGGCCAAGAAATAAAGATTTGTCAACTCGAAAACCATCAATCCTCTTTGGAGTCCAACCCAAATCGTAGGCAGAAGCTATTGGCACCATCAAGAAGAACTTCGCATACTCAAATGTATTATACCAGGACCGTGGAACTTACGGTGGAGTAGAATTCCAAAAATTAGATAAACATTTACTCATTTCCTCTGCTAAAATAAGTCTTATTGCTAAGTTTAGTTTTGGTAAACCAAAGCTCAGTGATTTTAAGATCTTTATATGATCATATATATTCAATGGTATATGTAATATATCTATATATGATTATAGGCACGCATTCATTGAATTTGAAAAACTTAACGATGTTAAAAAATCTAGAAGAAGTTTGTTTGGAGTGTCGGTAAATATAATTTTAGAATTTTAAAATGGTCCATTGCCTTTAACCCCTAACTCGAATCTCCAATGAGTCGAGTTTGGGTCACCTTTCCAAGAATCCCGAATTATCTCTATAATCTTTGATTTCATCCTTCATCTTGCAAAGGTAATTGGATTACCTTTAGCAACGTGAATTACTTATAATATTCAAGTTAGCCTTAACTTTGTTAAAGCTTGGATTGTTCTTGATGTATCTTCTCCTATTCCCAAACAATTTGGATAAGTTTTGGGGAACAAGATGGTTTTTGGCAGGATATCACACATGGTGATATTCATGCATATTGTTATATATGCAATCATTTTAGTCATAAAGAATTTTTTATAATAAAGATCCCAAAAACAAAGAAAATCGTGGAATCAACATTAATCCTACTCATAAACCTAATCCTCCTCCTTAAGGAAGATTGATTAAAAAGAATATGCTGTTGTTGCCAATTCCTAACAACATGACAACTTTGTTGTTGTCACCAATCTCTAACAATATAATAATACTAAAACCAATAACAATCACACTAATACTAATTTAGTATTGATCTTGTCAATACTAACTATATTGTCACTAAAATTCATATTTCCAGTTACAATATCAATCAAACTCATTATGTTCATCAGTTTACCAATACAAGCAATAACAACAACAACCTTGGAAACATTATAAGAAATGAAAACCAATAGAAGATTCTATCATGGAAAATATCTTGACAACTAAAAAATCTGATATATCTGGAAATGATATTAATGAGGCCACCAACATTATAGAACTTAGCAATTCTTTTAACTCTCTAAAATATTTTGATAATCTGGGTAATGATTATATCGTCTCTTAGGTGGTAGCTTTCCATATTCACCATCTGTGACGATGGTAACCACCAGACCAGATCCCTCCAAATAATTAACCAAAACCCTCTCTAAACCGAAGCCAAAAGCAACAAAAAAACACTTCGATCAACAAAAAACATAACATCAAAGGATCATTGAGATCCTCCAATTCATCATCAAAATGATTTTAAATATCCTCAATTGGAATGCTAAGGGAGTTGGTAACAAAGAAACCCTAAGCATAATTAAATCCATCACTAAAAAAACCATATTAACTTCATTGTTCTACAAGAGCCTTTGATTTCAATATCTAATAAGAATATCATTGCTAAGAAAATTGGTTTTCCTTCAGCTTATGTCAACATCCATAATAAAACTTGGATCTTTAGCAAATACCATCTCGAAATCCAAATTTTGTCCAACCATGAGCAAGCCCTTCATATGTTGGTTAACTACACTTCAAAAAATGTTGAAGTGCTAGTTATCATTATATATGCCAAGTGTGTGAGATCTCAAACTAATAATGTTTGGGATCATTTAATAAATATATCCTCTTGTACTCAACCATAGGTGCTAGTAGGAGATTTCAATGAAATTACCTTTAATTTTGAGCAGGTCTATTACTTTATTATTAACATAAGATAAATTGATGATTTGAATACCATGATCTTTGATTGCAACCTTGAGGATCTTGGTCACACATGATCCCGTTACAGTTAGTCCAATAACCATAAATGGAAGCGTCTCGGCAGAGCATTATATAATGTTTCTTCGAGAGACACTTTTGATATAACCATGGTGAGTCATCTAGCTAGAACTGGCTCAGACCACTCACCAATCTGCATATCCCTTTTCTCTCAATCAATCAAACTTAAAGCCTCATTCAAATTTCAAAATATACGGAGTCTCCACCCTGACTTCCTTAACACTATTGAGAAAAATTGGAAACAAAATACCATATAGAGACCCCATATCTATTTTTTGGATCAAATTAAAAAGACTAATAAAGATTGAAAAACTGGAATACGACTGACTTTGATAATATCTGTGATAAAATTCCCAAAGTAAAAGAAAAGGTCAAATTTTCTAACTCTGTCCTTGAACATGATAACAATTCAGTTAACTCAAACAAGCTTAAGAAAGCCAGAGCTAAGCATTTAAATCTGTTAGACAGAGAGGAAAACTTTTGGCAACAAAAGAGTGTCACTCGCTCGATAAAAAATGGTGCTAAAAATAGATAAGTTTACCCAGTTTGATGATTAAGCCTATATAATATTCACGTAATAATTTTTGTCCACTATATTTACCTCTAAAATGAGAATAGGTAACATCGGGATGCACTAGTGTGGTTGGATTCACCATAAGAACCTAATACTATAAGCACTACGAGAAGATTGACCAAACGTGAGATGTTTGAAGCCACGAGTGATAGGTATGATCAAATATAAGATGAAAAAGATCAAATGTATGATAAATATGGCTAAATAAAAATAAAAATTCAATAAATTGGTGTGTATGTTGGTAAATAATATAATATAATTAGATATTAGGTTTATGGGAAATTAGAATTGCATCAAGAGTTCCAAACCAGTCTTTCAAAAGTTCCAAACCGGTTATGATTATCGACACCAGTTCTCTTAACTTCTTTCAGTATCTTAGTACAATACTAAATCATATCGAGGTTTAATTATCAATATTTTTTGGATATCTGACTGATCACAATCGTCCTCCACCTCCACTTACTGTTCCTAATACTGACCTTTTACTCATGGATAAGGTTCCTTTAATTTCAGATGAAGTTAATACAATGTTAATTGATGATGAAGATGAATTTGAATTAGATCAGTATGAATATTAAATATCTGCTTTATTTGGTTGTTTATATTGTCTCCGTAACTTAATTTCATTAATATTTTTCAGTTGCATTTCATATTTTAACTATTTCATTTATAATAAATATTTTAATTTTTTATAATTCGAAGTAATCTACTCATAATTTGTTTCCATACTAATAAACATTCATAATATCTAAAAAATTATAAAAAAAATATATACATAATTAAAAAATGTTGAATATATTAGATGAATGAAAAAATGTTAAACAATGAAACTCGAAAAGAAAAACTAATAAAAAAAACTTCGACCGTTTATTCGAGCCAATGACCGGTGTATCAATTCACGAACCTTTGGAAAATATAATTAACCATGTTCAAGATTAAAAACAAATGATAAAAAAGAATAAATAAAACTAATCATAGAAGAAAAATTTAACAAGACAAATTTAGCATGTTCGGGTTGTGGAAATGTTTCTAGATCTACGAGCGACATACAATCTTTTAAACACACAAGACTTAATGAGTATTTATAACAAATAGCACGTGATTTATAAAACCATTTATTCACTATTTATCTCTCACCTCACTTATCTCACAAAAATTAGAGTTATTTCTCTCTCTTTGGAAATATGTTGCTTATACATTATCTCACATTTTGCATAGGAATATCTTCTTCTATTTATAGGATGGTTGGGATAATCCATAATTCATTAATTAAGGAGTCTAATTCATATATAAGATCTAATTAATAGAAAATCTAAATTATTAAAAATATACAAACATAATGAAAGATATCAAATACATTAAATAAATCAAAAATATTAAACAATAAAAATGGAAAAAAAAAACTAATAATAAAAAAAAACTTCGACCATTTTGTGGAGCAAAAGACTGAAGTTTCTATTCAAGAACCTTCAGAGAAAATAATTAAATGTGTTGAAGATGAGCAACGGATTCCCCCAAAGGGGTAGCCGAGTTGGTTGAGTATGGAATTCTTATGACCAAAAGGTCATGAGTTCGAGTCCCTCTACATACGCTTTCTCGGCTGAGCCTGTCACCTTGTGTGGTTTACCTTCTGGCGTTGGTTTGCAGGCTATCGCGTCAGAATCAGGGTTTACCCTGTGCGCACTCATTGCACTCTGAGTAGCGGCTGTGGGTTCCCTCCGAAAAAAAATAAAAATAAAACTAATCGCACAACACATATTTAACGCGGTTCGGGTTGTGGAAATGTTCCTACACCCATAAGCAATGTACACTCTTTTTATTAATAAGTAGGTTACATATATACCCTCAAACACAAAAGATTTAATACGTCTTTATAACAAAGAGCACATGATTTATAAAACTATATATTCACTATTTATCTTTCACCTTACTTATCTCGCAAAAACTAGAGTTATTTCTCTCTCTCTCCCTCGAAATATGTTGCTCATAAAATATCTTACACTTTGCATAATAATATTTTTTTCTATTTATAGGATGGTTGAGATAACTCATAATTTATTAATTAGGGAATCTAATTAGTATATAAGATCTAATTAATAAAAAATTATAACTAATATCTAAGATATAATTAATATAGAAAATTTAACTTATACAAAAGATCAAATTAATAGGAAATCCAATTAATATAGACGATCTAATTAATACAGAAGACCAAATCAATATGAAATATAATCAATATATAAAATCTAATTAATATAGAAATTTAGTTAATATGAGAGACCGATTTAAATAGAAACTTCTCATTCAAGTTAGTCTTATCCTACACTTAACAATTCTTCACCTAGGTTTATAATAACTCAAGTATTTGTTGCACTAAGTGTTATACTCTTTAGAGACCAGCTTACCTATATCGCGGACGTGCATTAGTTCCATGCAGCTCGTGAAAATTAAAATTGACCATACCTTGGTTAGAAAATACTAAAGATTTTCTTTGTTAGCAATATTTTCAACCTTTATTTTCTTATTTTTCACCATGCCACGGATGAAGTGCAGCTTAATTTGTGCATGTTTTGTTTGATTATGGAACTTTTTATTTTTTCATCAAATGAAGGGAATTATTGTTATCATAAAATAGAAACAAATCTTTCTTTAAACAAATGAGTTCACTGAACACTCCTTTCAGCCAAACAACTTCCTTTGTGGCTTTTGTAACAGACTTATACCCGGCTTCCATAGACGACATCAAAATAAACTTCTGTATACAAGACTTCTATCTAACCACTCCAAGCACAATAAACAGATAACCCGAAATTGAGAACATTGTGTTGAGACATTTTGTATAATCAGATTCCATATACCCTTTGAAAAATTATCAATGATATCCTTCTAATTACCTTTACAACAACTAAACCCTTCAAGTATCTCATCATCCACTTAAATGTATCAATGCGGCCTTCCTGGATTTGACATGAATATGTTTAATTTTCTTATTAATAATAGGTTATAGAATATTATTTCAGATGGGACTCCTATCACATCCTCTGTTTTTCGAGCGGAAACATCCAAATTATCAAACAAAAATTATAGCAACTGATCACGCAAAGTGGAGGACAACAATGTTCATATTCGTAAAGTCTTCCCATTAGAAAAAATATTCTCTTCGATATTCTCACTCACTATTAAACTAGGGGTTTCCCTCGAATCATCAATTCATATTCATCTGAAGTGAACCCCTTTCGTTGTTATTCAGACATCCGAAGCTGATAATTAGAACCTCGAACCCGAAGTGTTGTTGCATAACATTCATTGGCCACTTTTTGGTCACTTCAAACCACACCAACACGATCTCAAATAACATACTTCAAACATTGATGAACATTCAACATACGTTCTTGAAAGCCAATATCTTTCAAAATAGAATTGTGACTCGTTGGATATTCAACCACCATAAACAAAACTTGAACTTTCTTTTTAAACGGGATTTTACCCAAACACACCTCATCTTTGAATTCCCCAATCACCTGAGTTGTTAACTCTGTTAACCAAATTATAGTACGATCATACCAAAAAATGTAAGGGATTACGCATCTTATCATACTTAGACTTCAATAACATATCTGCATAGCTCCCTGTATAAATGAGAACACATTAAATTTTAACTCTAAATATTTATATTGCTATAACCACTGCATTCTCACGAGGACCAAGTATTCCCCTCAAATTATCCTCATCGAACAAAATAAAAGTAGTATCGTGCTTTCCATATAAATGAGTAGACATCCTTCCATCTACGTGAGTTGCTAAAATGAGAACGTGCATATTTCATGAACTATTAGTATTTCCAAACATGGAGTTTTCCCCTAAAGATTGCTAATGATTCAAGATACTCACATAAACTTCAAACATATTCCTGCTCTACTGGCTCATCTACGAACATCAAAATTAATTGATCTCGATCAATATCAAAATACTATGATGCTACATGAAAATAATCACATCTGGAATCTAAAATTATCAACAAAGTTTCTTCCTTTGAATTCAGGTTAGCCGCTTGTTGTGTCGATGTGCTCGAAACTTTTGATCCACTGTTTTTCCCTTTAAGAGAAGTAGTCAACTTACCATTCTCTATCAAAACCTGTACCTCCTTGTTTGAATATATAAATTCTCCAGTATCATGCCCAATATCATTATGATATTTGCAGAATTTGTTGTTAGGCTCTTCTCTTGATCTGTTTATTGGATCTGACTTTTTAAAGGTTACAAAACCTTTAAAAATTTTCATAAATTGCAGCAACATTCTCAGTTTAATCAACATAATACTTCAGGCGTATCCAGTGGCCTTGGTAACCTGTAACTTGAGTTGGAAACACTCCCGTTCGATGAGGAAAATTGTTATTATTCCCTGAACGAGGTGGCTGATAATTCAAAACGTGTCATTGAACTTTTGACAGTTGCACTAAATTCTTTTGTCTTGGTCCAACCCCTCATTGGAACCTAGCTAATAATTCTAGTTTAATCTGGTCCTTGACTTGAGCCATAAGTGCTCCAAAAGGTAAGACTCTCTTTTTCGTTTTTTCATTTGCCCAATCACCTGGTAATAAACCTTGTTGAAATGTAGCCATAACACCCAGCTCTTCACAATTATTCAATCCTGATTTTGTTAACACAAAACGCTTTGTATAGTCATTTAGTTTCTCTCCCACAACTTTCTTATATTTTATTATCGTATTTCCATTTGCACGCATTTCTTTGCTTCCCGCAAACTGCGTCCAATAGTTGTATAAAAATCTCTAATGTTGGTAATAGAGCCCCTGAGAATCCTATTATACCAATTCAATGTTGTACACTTGAATGACTGAGAAAAATCTCTGCATACCAGCCTGTAATCATCTTTGAAGTTCATCTTACAGTTCTTGAATTGTTCGATGTGATCATCAGGATCCTGCATCTCATCAAATATTTTTACCTTAAATATATCAAAATGCTTCGGAAGAGTAGTGGACCTTATCTTAACTATTAAAAGAGAATTTCTCCAGTCTACTCCTAGTACATACCGATCATTTCCTCTTCTTCCCATAGCAGAGTACAAATTCTGATCAGCTACACATGTGTATTGATTAGATGTATTCCCGTCACACCATTCAGTTTTCCTAAAATATTGAGGCACATTGTCTCTTTTTGTTTATATTCCTTACAATATTTTCGAGGCCGATCTTTTTCTCATTTTGAAGATCCCCGATACCTCTTTTGCTTAGATGATCGTTCCTCAGATTCTGAGCTTTCTAATTCATCAATATACCTATATTTTTTTCATTTTGTGAACTAAGATGTTCCTTATCAGACTCAAAATTTATTTTCTTCTGATCACTTCAAACCCGATGAGCTGTATAAGATCGATCAGACTGATTTTCCAGCTTATATGTCTCTTCAACTTGTCGTACCTTAAATTTTATCCTTCCTGACTGAATATGATTTTCTTTTTTTAACATACTTGTCATTTAATGTTATTATTTTATCCAATAACTAATTCATCCAAAACTCAATGTCCGAATGACCTTGTTGCACTAGAATTTGATCATCTTCTTTACTTTATTCCCTACGTAAATCAAATCTCAAAGTTTCAATTACTTTTTGACCTATTAGATCAGCCTCGTTTCCTGGTTCCATATACGTCTAGAGAGATATAACTTCTCAAGAACTCTATAATTTTTTGTTTTTGATGTGAAATCAAAGTATCAATCGAATTGATCTCTCACTGTGGTCGCCAATTTGTTAAGTCTAAATCTTGTTTCTTGAGAGATAAAGTAAAAGAGAGAGTTTAATTATAGAGAGAGAAAGTAAGAATCAATCTAAAGAAAATATGTTCCCTTTTATTCATTATCTCAGACTTTATTTATAGGCGCGCCTCACTTAGTTTAATTGAATCAGTTATACAAATGGATAAATTGCACTTGAACCCCTTATGTTTACAAGTAATTCAAATACCCTTTTTCAACTATACAATTTATCATATACAACTTTAATTGTATTACAATTAAGCCCTCAACATTTCATATCTATATCAACATATAGTACCCCTATTAATAACCGTAATTGAAGTGTACATACTCACATCCATCTCTTTTTTAACAAGTAAATGACTTACTATCATCCCATAAGGTAAATTGACCCTTACAACTTTGAAATCCATATGTCGAATGATCAAAGTAGGCAAATTAATTCTTCCCTCATTTCTTAACACAATAACGGTTAATTTTTTTGAATATAAGACAGTTGTGAATCATTACTAGTAGTATGAATAAAATTAGTATTAACCAATTTTAAATCTAATTCTCTGAGACCTTCAAATTACTTCTTACAACTTTACATTTACCATTAATTTCTGGTTGGGGTTGACCATTACTCAGAAGGTCCACTGCCTCATCGAATGACATATGCCAATTATTGCACCATCTCATATGAGGAAGGAAAGCAATGGAAATTTTCACCATTATATAATTGTTCAAATGGAAAGAAAAAATCATCTTCAAAGTCGGTTTCAAAAAAACTATAGGAAATACCATGAATTATGCATCTCATTTCTAAACCTCGACTTTGAGCACCATTCTAAATTATACATGCACTTGTATAAAGTTATTATACTAATTTTATATACTAATCACAATTGAACCTAAAAAAATTTAACCAGCATAAGCCTTTATGACCATCAAGAAGATTGAAAAATTCTTGCATACCTAGAACTTGGATATGTTCTTCTTAATCCCAATACATACAGAGTAGATTTTGACTCCACCTCGTGGTCTTAGCGTGTTCTCAATGCGACCCTCTCCTTTACGATGATGTTCAATTCTCTGAATCTCGAATCCTTCTACTCCTTGGTGCGAAGAACTTCTTTCGGAACTTAATCTTCTTTTCAACGATGACGAATCATCTTAACCTCACCAGACCTGCTTTGCTTTTTATGAAGACATTAAGAATAATTTAGGTGTTTTTTGTTAAAGAGAATTATTTCGAAAGAGAGTAAGAATTTTTTGATGATGTGAATTTTTTTTATATTTTTTTGTTAGAATTCAGATATCCGAATTACAAAACGGCTAGTTTTATGAATTTAGCCGTTTTTGCCGCGTCAGCAATTCAGATAACTGAATTGCCAGTAGCTAGTTTGTTCAAACTAGCCTTGGCGACGTTAGCAATCCACTCACCTCTCAATACTACTCTAAATCTTTCTACTTATTCTACAAGTTCTCTTAAATAATTAGTTATTGATTCTAGTTTACTTACTTCTACATTTCGAATAGATACTCACTTTTTTCGGTCAAAATTTTATTCGATAAAACCAATCATTATTGTGGTAACATTATACTAGGTGAATTAATAACTTTGTATAATTTTTTCACTTATTAGGTTGTTATATTAGTTTTGGTATTAGTTTGTATTATTGTTATTTGTTAATTTCTATTAAAAAAACTAAATAATTTATTTTTATTGGTGATATTAGTTAGATCCGTTTAAATTTACCGTTTATTAATATGCGATATTGTTTGGTATTAGTTTTTAGTTTTATTAGTTTTTATTAGTATTCTTTTTTTCATATTTAAAAACAATAAAAATCTTATAATTTATTTTCTCCAACAATTTTTAAGTTTTTAAGGGCTCAAAAATGTATTAAACTTAATGTTTAGAAATTTGCTATTGTCAATCTCAATTCGATGGATGATATTCCCGGAGAATCCCCTCACATTGAAACACTATCCTCCACGAAAGTGATGTTGGTAGTACTAGGGGTGGGTCGAAGTCTCGTAGGAAAACATCTTGGACATAGGATTGCTTAAGTGCGAATACTGATAATACATCCGTTAAGTGTAATATTTTCTCAAAATGTTATATGTATAACGCATCAAATAGAAATTATGGTACCGACGGTATGTCGAGACATTTAAAATCTCATAATATTACCAACCTTTTTAAAAATTAATGAACATGGTAGTATATGTATAGACCCCCAAACTGGTATTTCTTTTGAGTTTAATCAAGATATGTATAGGGAACAAACAATGATTTATACGATTAGTATTTTACAACCTTTTGGTTTTGCTGATAGTTGGAGATACAAAAATTAGATGCAAGTTGGGGTAAACCCACGAGCCAAACATATTCCACGTAGCTCTATGCGATAACTAACCTTTCAATATTTTTTAAAATAAAATAAAAACATTATTGATCGTATTCTAGCTTTGCCATGGAATGTTTCTATTACTAGTAATATAACTACTTTTACTGATTTTGATATGATATGTGTTATCCTTCATTCGATGGATCCCGAATGGGTAATCCAAAGGAGAATTGCATGGTTTGATTCTATTAGTAAACATAGCGCACAAGAGAATAGAGAGAGTATAGTGGAATGCATTAATCATTTTGAAATTAATAATAAAATTATCTATATTTTGTTCGACAATGAATCGACGAACTTATCCACTATAACATTTCTTAGAAATGATTGCAATACTATGTTTCATAGATTATTTCACCCTAAAATTTTATGCCATGAACTTCAATTAGTTGCGAAAGATGGTATAAGTATGATATCATAATATTATATTAGTCATATTAAGAAAAGAGTTTTATTTTGAACGAACTCAAATCTTAAAAAAACAGAGTTTAAAGCACTGGTTATTGATAATGGGAAAACATATTAAAAATATATTTTACATGTCGGATTAGCTGAAATTCTACTTATATGTTGCTTGCAAGTGCTCGTGTATTTAAAGAAGAGATTAGCGCGCTTTAGAATAGATCTTTTTTTAATAGAAGTATTGAAAATCTACATTGGGGTTATTGTGCTAACATGTTAAAGTTTTTAAAGCGTTTTAAATATGCTTGTAATACCTTTTATATGCAATATACTCCTAACATTCACTTGGCTCTTTTCACGATTACTAATCTTGCCATACATATGAATAAATTTAGAGATAATAATGTATGTGTAGAAATTGTGCCCGAAATGGAAACGAAGTTCTCATAGTATTTTCATCCAATCCCAATTGCTTATTCTATTGCGTGCATTTTGGGTTATTTTTCACAAAAATCCCAATTTGAATTACTAGTCAAATCTTTTTATGATGCATTGTAATTTCCACCAGATGGTGAACATGAAATAGTTGACTCTGAAGTGTATATTAATGGAGTATATGAGTATTTGTTTAAAACGTATAATAAGTATGATGAACTATACAAACCAAAGACGGCTCCTACAACTTCAAATGTAAGGGGTAATAACAATATGGGTCAAGGGAGATCCACTACTAACTATGTACAAATGGCGATGTTAAATAAAGAGGAATTTAGAGAAAAAAAACCCTCGAGTTGATAATGAGTTGTCCAGATATTTGAGCATTATGTTTGATTTAACAAATTATACCGACATGGGGGTTAATGATATCTTAAAATGGCGGAGTATTAAAATTGATGATTATTTCTATTCTTAGCAGGTGAGTGCAATACATATGTCTACAGTGCAAGTGATGGTTCTTTTAGCCAAGCGAGGTTGCAATACGATTAAGAGAAAATGATTGATGGGAAAATCACTTGGAGTACTTGTGGCAATCAAGGATTGACTACGGCGGATAAAAGGATGCAAGACAAAGAGTTTCGAGACGAAGTGAATGTAGATGACATCTTCGATGATTATCCAGATAGTTATAAAGGTACACTTGAACAAGAAATTTTGTAAGAAGATGATGCTGAAGATGAATCAATTGAGCATGAAGATCTTGAATATGAAGAAGAACTTGAAGATGAATGATGTTTGTAATATATTTTTTAGAATTTGTATTTTAATTTGCAAACATCTGTACAAATCGTAACCCGCAAGAGTATAAACGGTGAACGACTAAATTAAATAAAAAAGAATTATTTACCTTTCATTCTATTAACAACACTTGTACTAGTAATATTATCAAAATAAAACCGCACTTATAATATTTATATTCAAACTATAATAATATTCAATTCAAAGTGTAGTAAAAAAATTATAATCATATTTCTAATAATATTTTAAAATTATAATATATGATTCTGATTTATAAAATAATTACAACACTTGTAATATTTATAACCAAATAATAATAATAATAATAATAATAAATTATGATGACATATACAGTATCATATTCTAAAATTATAAAATATGATTTTGATTTATAAAATAATCACACTTATAATACTTATAACCGAATAATAATAATAATAATAATAATAATAATAATAATAATAATAATAATAATAATAATAATAATAATAATTAAAATTAAAATATACTCTTCTTATAATATTTTAAAATTATAATATATGATTTATATAATAATTCGTTTATAAAAAAAATTAGTGCCAAATATAATAGAAATTTGATGGACGTTTCTGTCATTTTTGTTAATGTATCTATATGTCTGTGCGTTTGGTTATTTGATTGATGTTTCGTCATTGTGTTGATGCAAAACTTCGCGCATCGTTTGTGTGTCATGATAGATGACCAGCCAGCTTATGGATTCGAATCAAACCGTTAAAATTTTGATTCTGTAAATTAAAACTAAACCGATAAAAACCGGTTCGGTTCTATTAGTTGTAGAATTAAACACTTAAAAATTATTATTACTAAAATTTTAAACTGATGTCATAGCGTCCCACAATTTTTGTGGGGCCCATTGTTCTAATGTCTTTTACAATTTTCCATAAGCATGGATCGTTATATTGGATCAGTGTCGTGCCTCACCTTTTAACAAATAGACAATGTGGATTCGTTCTTTCAAAGTTGGTGGAATGAGTATTGATGCCTCCTATTCTGAGGCTATTTACATTTTTCTTTTTTTGACTTTATACATTTCGTGCACTTTGTAAAATTTTAAATACGAGATCATTTTTCTACACATATATGGTGTGCTGTTCTTTTCATCATTACGATAAATGAGTATATGAACTAGAGGCTAAAGGAAAATAGATAAAATGGAAAATAACTCACATCCAAAACACTGAGTAAAAACCTTGTTTAAACATAAAATATATTCATCAAATATAACCGTCACATTTTATAGTTATTTATAGATTTTTAGTATTTTTTTTTATAGACACTTTGTAGTATTTTGCTTCTTCTTTTTTCATAATGTGAAATAACAAACATTATATATTTATAACATATTTTAACTGATTTTATCGGTTCGGTTTTTTTATCGGTTTATCAGTTCGGTTTTCAAAATCGATCCGTAAATCAAATCCTTAAAATTCGGTCTGATTTTTTAGCTTCACCTCCACCAACAATTAATATGATATTGTCCGCTTTATCGGGTTTTCAAAATCGATCCATAAATCAAATCCGTAAAATTCGGTCTGATTTTTTATCTCCACCTCCACCAACAATTAATGCGATATTGTCCGCTTTGGGCGATTAGTCCTGTTTTTAGTTCACTCCCAAAAAACCTCACTTTAGTTGAGATATTTCATTCACTTAGATATTGTAAGTACTTGTTCAGTCTAAACGATGTGGGATAAAATATTAAGTTTACTAACTCTTAACAGTTTTTACCGGTTCGATTCCGGTCCAGTTCTCGGTTTTCGAAAACGATTAACAACCCTATACCCGTGTTTTTGGATTACGAAATGATCATATTTAAGTTTTGATCGGACTCCGGCCCATTTGCCACCCCTTATACTGTGGAAACAAGTGCGAGAGACGTTAATATTATTTACGATACGGAGACGTGGAAACAAGTGTGGGAGACATTAATATTATTCATACTTATCGTTGTCTAATCACCGGTAACATGTATTGGTCCGTGTATAATGGGTCAAAAATAATTTTTATTCGAATATTAAACAAAACTACATCTCAAAGTTGGATTAGCTGTTTTGTATTCTTTCTGTTTATAGTGAATCTCGTTTCTTTACGAATTTATGTATAAATATTGAATAATACCATAATTGTTTTGTTGTTTAAAAAAATCAATTTTAAATAATAAAAAATATAAAATAATTAAATTTTCCATTCATGTACTCAAAGACCATATAATATTCAACTGTAAGAAACTGATGTCTGATGGAAAGATTCTAAGGAATGTTCAACTGAATGGGGAGGGCCAAGAAGGTTCAGGTGAGCCTGACCAATTGTCTTGTTCTCAAAATCTTAATAATGTGAATAAAGATAGTGTTAAGGAAGATAGAAATAATTTTGATGAACAAATGGTTCAAGATACTTTTATTGTGAATAAAGATTCTGGTCGTTGGTTACAATTTGTTGTGGTTGATAAAGTGGTGGGGAAGTCGGTGCAAAAGGAAGTGGAATCTGATAGTTGTTCCTTTCAATTGGTGAAGTTTGTGAAGGATAATAGTGTTTCTTCTAGTCATGTTAATGAAGGAGAAATGATAGAGGCTTTGAAGATGATGGAAAGAAGAAATATCTTTGAAACACTTAGTGAAGAGACTCATGATTCTCCAAAACATGACGGAAGTCTGGTTAGTTCTCCTATTAAGAATAAGATTGAAAAAGATAAGTTAGTAAGACAAGAGACTAAGAAGGTGAAGAAAGTGTCAAAATTATGGAATTCAAAGGGTCCTGTTTCTTCTAAAGTCATGAAGCTGAAAAGGCCCCATAAATCTACTTCTGATTAATGACTATTACTTTGTTAAATTGGAATGCAAGAGGGCTTGCTAATAAGGAAACTGTTCAAAGGTTAAAGTCTATGGTCAAGTCTTTAAAGGCTAGCTTTGTGCTATTCAAGAGCCTTTTGTTAAATCTGAGAAGATGTGTTTGGTGGCTAAGAAGTTGCAGCTGAGTGGGTAAACCTGTAATGTGAATAACAGAATCTGGGTTTTTTGGCATCAGGATTACTGTGTGGAGGTGGTTTTTGATAGTGAACAGATGCTTCACCTTAAAGTTGGTCATCCTTCTATGAATAAGGAGTTTCATGTGTCTGTTATTTATGCTAAGTGCAAGAAGGAGCAGAGGGTTTTGCTTTGGGATTCTATTAGAAGTTTGGATGTACAGCATGAGTGTATTATGTTTGGTGATTTCAATGTTATATCTAGTATTCAGGAGCAGCTTTGTTGTTCAACCATCAATCAAAGAGGAATGGATGATTTTAATGGCCTTATTATGGATTGCAGTCTGTTGGATGCTGGTTACAGTGGTTGTCCTTACACTTGGTCAAATGTGCATAAATGGAGGAGGTTAGATCGTGTTCTATATAACAATGCTTGGTTAGACTTCTTTGATTATACTTCTGTTACTCATCTTGCAAGAAGTTGTTCAGATCACTGTCCAATTGTAGTTAAAGTTTCTTCTAAGATTGAAAGGTCTAAAACATCTTTTAAGTTCTTGAATATGTGGACTACTCATGCTGGTTTCTTGAAGGAGGTTAAAGTGAGTTGGTCTGGGATTATCAATGATGATGTGAGGAATCCTATTATGGTTTTCTGGATTAAACAACAAAGATTGAAGGCTGCGTTGAAGACTTGGAATAAGAATGTTTTTGGCAACATTTTTGATGCTATTAAGCAATCTGAAGAAATTATTATCAGTAGAGAATCTATCCTTCAGAATGAGCTTAATGATGTTAATAAGTCTTTGTTGAAAGAGGCCAGGCAGAATCACTTGTTACTTCTTGATAGGGAAGAAATGTTTTGGAGACAGAAGGCTCATGCTTCGTGGTTGAAAGACTCTGACATGAACACAGCTGCCTATCATAGTTTTGTGAAGAAAAGGCTTAAGAAAAACAGGATTGATAGAATTAAGGTTGGAGATAGTTGGTTAACTGATAAGGAGGGCATTGGTGCTTCTACTGTGGAGTATTTTAAAGGTTTGCTTTCTTCTGATAGAAGTGTTATGAATGATCAGGATTTAATGGATGTTATTCCTTCTTTAGCTACTGAGGAGGATAATAGATGTTTAGTTAGTATTCCTGAGGATGGTGAGATTTATGGGGTTGTTAATGGTTTGAAGTTTGAGTCTGCTGCAGGTCCTGATGGCTTCAATGGAGAGTTCTATAAGAGTTGTTGGGATATTGTGGGTAGTGATCTTTGTAATGCTGTTAAAGATTTCTTCGAAGGGTATGCTCTTCCTAAAGGTGTGAAAGCTACTTTGATTTGCTTAATTCCAAAGATAGACAATCCTAACAGATGGAAAGACTTTCGTCCTATCAGTCTGACCACTGTTTTCTCAAGGATTCTGGGGAAGATAGTAAACAACGGGCTATCAAACATTCTTCCTAAGTTGGTCTCTGATGTGCAGGGTGGGTTTGTTAAAGGAAGATCTATTCAGCACTATATTCTTCGTGTGCAGGAGTTATGCTTTGACATTAGCAGCAATAGGAAGGATGGCAATGTCATCATTAAGTCCGATATGACTAAAGCTTTTGATAAGCTTAGTCATAAGTTTCTTTTCAATATCCTCAAGATGTTTGGTTTTAATAATAATGTTGCTGATCTCATTAGTAACTGCATTAGCAATGTTTCTTCTTCAATTTTGGTTAATGGTGAGATGACTGGATATTTTTCTAATTCTCAGGGCTTAAGACAAGGGGATCCCCTTTCCCCAAGTCTTTTTATTTTAGCAGAGGAGTATCTGATAAGGAGCATCAATCTGGTCTCTAATGGTAATCACATGTTTAGGTACAAAACAAGAAGTAATCAGAATATAGCTTGTTTAGCTTTTGCTGATGACTTTCTGGTTTTTACTAATGGTAATGTGAATACAATGGAGGTTATTAAGTCTGTCATGGATCACTATCAGTATGTTTTGGGCCAGGAAATCAACACAGCCAAGTCCAAGCTTATTGTTTCAAACAAGATGTCATCCCAACAAATAGCTATTATTGAAGACATATGGAAATTCAATCATTCTTATTTGCCATTCAATTATATGGGTACAACTATTGCAAACAACTCTAGAATTGCTAACTTTGAAAGTCTTATATACAAAGTAAGGAGCATAATTATGGATTGGGATAAGCTGCACTTATCGTTTGCTGGCCGTCTTCTCTTGATTCAGTCTGTCCTTGTTGCCTTCCCCAATTATTTTCTTCAGCACACATCTTTGCCTGTTGATATTGTCCATAGCCTGGAGATTTTATTCAATAAGTTCCTGTGGGGGACCAAAGATGATAAGAAAGCTATTAGTTGGGCTAGATGAGAGAGGTTATGTAAGCCCTTTAATGAAGGAGGACTTAACCTTAGGAAATTAAATGATGTGCAACAGGTTTATTCAATGAAGTTGTGGTTTGAATTCAGAATGCAACACTCTCTATGGGCTAGATACATGCTGTCTATATATTGCAGAGATAATATTCATCCATCTTTAGCTATTGCTCCTCGCAGGAAGTCTAAAGTGTGGTCTCGTATTCTTAGTGCTAGAGAGATGACAGATGACTTTATTTTCTGGCTGCCTGGGTATGGTAACATGTGTTTTTGGTATGAGAAATGGTGTTCTGATAGGCCATTTATAAAGGTTAGTAATGACAGGGATAGAATAATTCTGTGGGATAGTACTAATGATCTTGTGAAGGACTTCTGGTTGGGGGATTCTTGGGATATTGACAGACTCAGCACTAAAGTTACATCTACTGAGATTGACAAAATAAAAGAGGTTACTCTCTCTAATAACAAAGATGTCATGCTCTGGTCTCTTTCAAAGGATGGTAAGTTTAATGTCAGGGACACTATAAACCACATTAGAGCCAAAGGTAACATTACTAGTCTATATGATAAGACTTGGAATGCTGTTACGCCTAGAAAATGTTCTTTTTTGTTGTGGAGGGTCATTCACAATTGGCTGCCTACTGATGATGTTATGCAAGCTAAAGGGTTTAATCTGGCTTCGAAATGTGTCTATTGTAATAACATTGAGACTACTAACCATGTTACGGTGCAGTGTCAGCAAGCATGGTCTGTTTGGTAGCATTTTAGTGGCATCTTCAGAGTCCAAATCCAGCCTTATATGTCTGTTCCTCACATCATTATGCGTTGGTACTGGGCTGCTGGAAAGAAGTGCGACATCTTCACCATTATACCTGCAATAATATCATGGTCGATCTGGTCAGGTCGTAATAAGAGAAAGCTTAATAATGAAAACACTAGTTCTAGTTCTATAATCAACCAATTTCTTCTTATATTATCTAAACTAGATCATGCTAAAGTACTGAACAGGAAGCACTGGGGTAGATTCGTTAAGAAGGCTACTGACATTGGCTGTGTTAACCAGATTAGGCTCTGGAACAAACCTCTCTTTTTGAAATGGAAGAGCCCAAAACATGGAAGATACAAGATAAATGTCGATGGTGCATGTACCTTCAATGGAGAATCTGGAGGTGGTGCTCTGATTCATGACAGTAGTGGCAATATTTTCTTGGGTATTGGTAGAATGTATGGGAAGGGCTCGCCATTGATAGCTGAGTGTAGAGCTCTCTTTGACGGTTTGAGGTTGTGTAATCAACTGGGTCTGATTATGGTTGATGTGGACATTGATTCTCTGGTTCTTGTGAATTTGATTCTTTATGGCAACTCGACGTGGTATCTTGACCCTTTGTTAAAGTGCTGCAGAAGACTCATCAAACTAGGAATGGTTATTAGGCATGTCTATCACGAGCTAAATCTGGGGGCGGATTGGATTGCTAAGGAAGTATTGAAGCTTCAATCGAATATAGAGTTTAATGAAACGAATGCTCCTTCAAAATTGAAGGCCATTGCCCTTTTGGAGAAGCTCAATTGCGGATATTTGAGATTAATCGATTAGGGTTCTATTTAGGGTTTCTGGCTTGAATTTGGGGAAGAATACGATGTCTGTTTAGGTTTAGCGGTTTTGTTCAAAAAGTTGTAATATTACCTAAAAAGGGTTTGTACTTTCGGATTAATTCAATTTAAGTCCTTCATTAAAAAAAAGACCATATAATATGAAATAAAAAACAATTTTTAAAATAGCATGTATTATAAAAAGATATCATACATTTTTTATAAGCTTAAAAACTAGAAATCTAAAATAGGTTAGGAATAAAAAATATTAGGACCCAAATGTTTTGGTTGATGAGTGGTTTGGTCGGTTGTCAATGGATTCCGGGTTGTAACGGTCTACTATTATGCCTCTCTCTTCTATTTTTGGAAATAGAAAGGCTCTATTTCCCTGGCTCAGTTACCCCCAAAAAACAGACCCTTTTCCAGCTTAGCCTCTATCTCTCTTTTAACCTAACCATTACCCTGAGCCACCCCAACCTAAGCCTCCTCAGACAGTGTCTACCCTCTTTCATGCTCTATCCCATCCCTGTCCCCAAGACAAACTGTACTTTCTCATTGACCAGACCTAGACTCCCTCATTTTCCTTTGGCAAACACCAGTCACTATTTCTACATCTTATCAACTTTAATACAGAAACACTCCCCTTCTAAGCTCTCCTGGATTCATGCCTATCAAGTCAAAATCTCTACACTTTCTGCACTATCTAGCCTATCTCCTATAACCTTGTCTTTTCGAAACTCTAACCCTTCCCACCCTGAATCTCCTCAACTCAAATATAAAACTTGGACTCTCTTCTTCTACAAGTCTCAACTCACCTCGCATCAGAACAAATCTTCTACTGCTAAAAATTCAAAAAACTTACCTGACTCCAGTATGGATCCATCTGAATCTCTGAGACCCTCCAAGCCTCTGAAGTGTGCTGGCTCCTTCTCCCCCCTGAGAACTCTTGGTTTCTCCTCGTCCTTAGCTTCCTTTCCCAGTTTATCAGAGTCTAACCCTCTTCTCCAGCTTGTAACCTCCCTGAACTCTCACCATCCTCTGATATCGGACTCCCATGAGCGATTTGTAAAACAAACTCTAGCCTTGGCTAGATTCCACATGGAATCAGGCTAAGGCCAGATTCTTTTCCAGGCAGACCCACTGCTTGAAGTGGAAAACTACCTCCCCTGGGAGAGCCGATCGCCACCGATCCCATGGTCATATTATCGCTTGCTCCTCCAGGGGCCTGCCTCCCTCCTCAGGCTTCCAGCCCTCGCCCTGGTTCTCCTATCTTTCACCGGATTGATTCCGGGTTCCATGAGAACCTCGTGGTGGCAAGCGGTGAACTACAGCACCCTCCTCTGAAGACTACCTCGATAATGGTCAACACTCTGGTCTTGAATCCTATCCATCAATCCAGTCTGACTCCCACCACCACCGGAGTCTGCAAATTCTCAGTTAGCTCTCTAGAGAGAAAAGGAAAATCTCCGATTCGAGCCTTCGCCTCCCCATCATCATCAAGGGCACCTGGTTCTTCAGAGTTCGATGGCGCCTCCCTCCTATCTTCCGTTACTGTGGCCGGTTTCCCGGGTATCTCGTCCCCAGATCTCGAGGCTAGGATTTTTTCTCCATTTTTGCAGGTTAAAGCAGATCGAAGAAGAAGGAGCCATCCTCTTGTAGGACACTCGATCGTCTCTGGACCAGAATCGGACAGTTTCCAGTCTCTGGCAGTCGCCGGTTTCCTTGGTATCTCGTCGCCAGATCTTGAGGCTAGGGTCTCTTCTCCATTTTTGCAGGTTGAAGCCGATCGAAGAAGAAGGAGGGATGTTCTTGCAGGACTCTCGGACGACTCTGGATTTGAATCGGGTGGTTTCCAGTCTTTGGGATTGGTGGCTAGGGCTTCTCCATCCACCTTGCAGGTCAATTGCGATCGAAGAGGAGATGCTAGGGTTTCTCCCTCTAACTTGCAGGTTAATCGCGATCGAAGAGGAGATGCTATTCTCTCGGGTTTAATTGGCTCTGGACCAGATCCGGGTTTGGGCCCGCAAAGCTCCCTAAAATCCAGATCGGATCAAGAGAAAGGGAGAGATAAAAGAGGTCTCGACTTGGGCCTCTCAAGGGTTTCAGGATCCAACAGTAGTCTGGGCCCTTTGCATAGGCCAAGTCTGAATTTTATTAATTCAGGCCCTTTTAGAGCTACTAATGTCCAGCCGGTTGATTTATCTTCAATGGGCCATTTCTAAAAAAGTATTGGGCCGACCAAAATTTTAACAATTGAAAAGCCTTTGAAACATAAAGGAAAAGGTCTTTTAGGAGGAGGCTCTACTCTTGGCCACCATTCTCTCATCCGAAATTTTGGCAATACAGGTAAAGGCCCTAAGGGTAGAAAATACAAGATAGCCCATGCCATTCCTCATTCCTTTCAATCCTCAAAGAATTTTTCAAGAGGCCTCTCTAGTTCGAATTCTCTTCCTAGCTCATCTCCCCTTCCATCTTATGCAAGTGTAGTCTCGGGACATAGTGATAACCGTTCCCCTTTAGTGATTGGGATCTATCATATGGAAAAAGAGGGTAATGAATTAATTATGAACGACTCGACGTTAGATTCCCCGGATTCTTGGAAGGCTTGCCTTTCGGGATATTTCATCAATCAACCGTCCAATCTTGCTTTCCTAAAAGAAAATGTGGAATCGCTTTGGAAAAGATTTGGACTTTTTGATTATAAGCCCCTTCCTAAGGGCTATTTTCTTTTCAAATTTGGATCTGAGGCGATGGCCAAAAAAGTAGTTGAGGAAGCTCCTTGGCATCTGAGTGGCAATTTAATAATTTTAAAGCTTTGGGAACCCCTTACCTCTCTTATCAAAGATCCTCACACGGAAATACCGATCTGGGTTAAAGTTTTCAACCTCCCTTATGAGCTTTGGACTGCGGAGGGATTTAGTAATATTGGTTTGGTCATTGGTACTCCTCTTTATGTGGATCATCAGACGGAGAGAAAGGAAAAACTCTGTTTTGCCCGCATGTGTATTATGATAAAGGCGGGACATCCTATCCGATATGAGCTCACATTCAAGATCTGTGGCAAATCTATATCGGTTTAGTTTGAATATCAGGGCCTCCCTCCCCAATGTGAAAATTACAAAGTCTTCGGGCATCCTACTCGCCAATGTAAAAGAGGTCCTATAAGGCTTTCTCCTTGTCCTATCTTGGCCTCGTCCTAGGAAGACCCCTCTGAGATTGCTCCTGAGTTAGATTCGGGCTCTCGGCTTCCATCCATCTCTGAAGACAAGGAGTTGGAGCTTGGGGAAGAGGTGGACTCCCCCCCCCCCAAAAGGGCTTGCACGGACGAAGCAAAAGAAAAGGGTAATCAGGTATTCTCCTCCGACAGGAGCATCGGTTGACTCACTGTAAGTTCTCTCTCTATGAATATTGATGCTTGGAATGTACGTGGCCTAAATGACCCAATTAAGCAAAAAGACGTCACTGACTTCATTATTAGGAATCATATCTCCTTAATAGTGCTTGTAGAAACTAAAGTCCAAAGCCATAATGTAGATTCAATTATTAGGCGTATAGCCCCTTATTGGAATGTCTTAACAAACCACTCTTCTCATCACTTAGGTAGAATTTGGATCATTTGGAACCCTAGTGTTATCTCAATCTCTAGGGTCTCACAATCCCCTCAGTTCATCCACTGTAATGCTAAATGTCATAACTATAAGGCTTCTTTCAAGTTAACTGCGGTCTATGCTTTTAACGAAGCACAAGACCGTATTTCTCTGTGGAATGACCTAATAGGTTTATCCAAGATCGAACCCCACCTCCCTTGGGTCTCCATGGGAGACTTTAATGATATCCACCCTCCGAGCGAGAGGATTGGCTCCTCTGATTCGTGGACCCAAGCCATCAATGACTTTAATGATTGTTGTTATCAATGCGAATTCAGCGATCTTAGATCATCTGGATATCCTTTCACCTGGATTAATAAACAACCTTCTCACCCCATTTTATCCAAGTTAGATCGTGTTCTCGTTAACCCGGACTGGGATGATCTCTTCCCTATGTCCCATGTCCACTTTGGATATTTTCGCACTTCGGACCATGCTATTGTTATGCTCAATCTTGGATTCCCTTGCCCCAAGCGGAAAAAACCCTTCCGATTTTTTAACATGTGGAAATCTCACCCCCATTATATGGATATAGTTTCCACCAACTGGAATAAGCCTATCTCTTCCACTGGGATGAGCCTTGTATCCGATAAGCTAGCTCGTCTTCAAAATGAGCTAGCTCTCCTCAACTGTAAGGAGTTTAGTGACATCTCTTCCAGAGTCTTCAATGCCCAAAAAATGCTGTTCGACATTCACGACGAACTAGCCTCTGACCCTCTCAATCCTCCTTTAGTTAAAAACAAAAATGAGGCCTCTGATCTCTTTATTTTCCTAATTCATGCCGAAGAATCTTTTCTAAAACAAAAATCGAGAGAAAACTGGATCAAGTTGGGGGACAAGAATTCTTCATTTTTTCACAAAAGCATCAAAGCCCGTCTTTTTTGCAATAAAATTATCTCAATTTCAAATGAGCATGGTATTACCACCTCCTCTCCATCTTCCATCTCAAAAGTTTTTGTGGATTTTTTTGAATCTTCCCTGGGTTCTAAGCATCTTGCTAACTACCTCGGCTTGGAAAATGTCTCATCTCTGATCTCCTCTTCAGTATAGATAGTGATAAATTCCCAAGCCCTCACGGTTATAATTCTGATTTTTTCAAGTCTTCTTGGAGCATAGTTGGTCAAGACATCTGTAAGGGAGTTCAAGATTTCTTCCTCTATGGGAATTTGACCTCCTCGTGGAATGCCACTTCTATTGCTCTGATTCCTAAATCTGAATCGCCTTCAATGCCAGCCGACTATAGACCCATTGCACTTTGCAATGTTGTCTATAAAATCATTTCAAAAATTGTGGCCAATAGAATTAAATCTTCCTTCTCTTACCTTATCGATTCTTCCCAATCGTCCTTTGTTCCTAGAAGGAATATCTCGGATAATATTCTTTTGTCCCAAGAGCTGCTTAAGGGATATCAATCGAAAGGTAGAGGCAAAAGAATTGCTCTTAAAATTGATATTATGAAAGCTTTTAATAATGTTCGATGGCATCTTGTCCTGGTGGCGATGAACTTCCTTAAAAAGATGATTACCTGGATTGTAAACTGTATTTCCTCTCCCTCTTACTCTATCCTTATCAATGGAGATCTTCATGGATCCTTCAAAGGGAAAAAAGGCCTTAGACAAGGAGACCCCCTTTCCCCTCTCCTCTTTGTACTTGTTATGCAAGTGCTCTCCAGCATCCTCAGAAATAAAAGTGTTGATGAAAATTTTCAATTTAATTGGAAATGTCACAAGCAAAAAATCATTAATCTCTTCTTTGCTGATGATCTAATGATTTTTTGTCATGGCGGTCCCTTTCTCTTAATCTCATCAAAGAAGTTCTTGATGATTTCTTCTACTTCTCCGGCCTTAAAGTTAATCCGGCGAAAAGTCACATCTTTTTCTCCGGTATTGACGATATCCTCAAATCTTCCCTGATGCGAATTCTGAACTTCCCGGAGGGCTCTCTTCCCGTGAAGTACCTTGGAGTCCCTCTCCTTACTGGTAGACTCTCTTACTCGGACTCTCGTCCTCTCCTCCACAAAATTACCTCCCGTATCGACTCTTGGACTTCTAAACACCTCTCGTATGCTGGAAGACTCCAATTAATTAAATCGGTCCTTTTTGCGGGACAGGTTTACTGGTCATCGATCTTTATTCTTCCTTCTAGGATCATTAAAGAATTGAGCCAATATCTTAGGAGATTCCTATGGCCCGGGTCTGCAATGAAAATTCACGGGGCCAAAGTGGCTTGGTCCATTATTGTCACTCTTTATGTTGAGGGCGGCCTTGGGATTCTAGATTTAAAAGTCTGGAATCAGGCGGCCGTCCTAAAACATCTCTGGTCAATTGTTAGTAATAAGCATAAATCCATTTGGTGTGACTGGATTAAAACTGAAAAACTCAAAAACAAATGTTTCTGGAATGTTTCTATGGGATCCTCTCCCTCCTGGATTTGGAGGAAAATCCTGCGCCTTCGTCCTCTGGCGTTTAATTTTTACAGGGTGGCTATTGGTATTGGTCAAAACACTTCGTTCTGGTATGATCCGTGGCTTATCTCGCCGTCATTAGCTAACCACTTCGGTTCAGATATCATTATTGATTCTCGATTGGGAAATGATTTACTGGTCTCTGACATCATCAATAATGGAGAGTGGAACTGGTTGGCTAATCTAAGACCGGCTTGTGCTCGTAGTCGTGCTAATCTTGAAGTTATTAACAGCCTGATCATCTCTCTCCCCCAACCAAATATCCTAACCAGCGATGTTCCTTTATGGATTACAAAGGGAGGCGTTACAAATTCTCAATCAAAGACACTTATAATGTCATTCGTGTGCCTAACCCAAAGACGGGTTGGGCAGGGTTAGTATGGAACAAATACAATATTCCGCGTCACTCTTTCATTTCTTGGTTAGCGATAAAGGGTAAGCTTGCCACCAGAGACAAGCTCCTCAGTTGGGGCCTCAACACCCCGACTGAGTGCCCTTTTTGTAACTCTGTACCTGAAACTACAGCTCATGTTCTCTTTGAATGTAGTTTCGTTTAGAGTATATGGTCCCACAGAAGCCGTAAGCTTGGATATTCGATCCATTCCTCTAACTGGAAATCTTGGATTAATGAGGCTTCCAGTTGGTCTAATATACCAGACCATTGTATTTGGCGATCTTGCTTCAATGCAATCATATATCATGCTTGGAAAGAACGGAATTCAAGAATTTTTGAATCCGTCCCAACTTTGGCCTCCTCTATATCCTACCATATCTTATCGGACCTTCGATATAGATTCAAGGGTACCAAGATAGTCTGCCCCCCATAGCATTTCTTATCCTAAATCTAACTACTCTAATATTATTTCTCAGGTACCTATCGTATGGACTGGAGCGGGACTTAGGACTCATAGGACGTGGAGTCAGTTCACAGGACGTGGAGCCAGCTCACAGTCATCCACTCGCTGACGTTTATTATCGAGTTACTTCTGTTCTAATTAGTAGGCCATATCCCTTACTATGGCTTTTATTATCGTATTTTCTCCTACTTATGCAGTATCTCCTCGGGGTATGCCCCGTGAACAATGTATGAACCCACTTCTATTTTAAATTTAATGTTCTATTTACACCAAAACAAAATGGATTCCGGGTTGAAGTGATGATTTGTATAATACCAAAATGGAAAACCATACTGTGGAATCCAAGAGCTCAATTTGTAATTATAAATCTAATGGTACGCAGGTCACTCATAATGAAGGTACCCATATTTATTTGTTATCCTAGAATAAATATATTTTGAAGTTTCTGGGTAAACTTTACCAAAATTAATTTTTATAGAAATTATAAAATAAACAAATTTTTTATTGGGGTAAAAATGCATTGAATAAAAATAAATATGTCTGTGAAAATATGCAGTACAAAGATAAGTAGGTCTTAATATTATTAAAATATAAAAAAAAGTATATAAAAACTAACAAAGTCACCGTGACAAAACAACGTAACCGAAAAATATGTAAGCAAAACAACAAACTAACGGGAAGGGGATGAGTGTAATTGTAGATGTATAAACAAAAAATAAACTTAAGTTATAGATTATACAGATTGGGTACGCCATATCGTTTTGGTTCCAAGAAATATCAACCGGAGGTCGGAAAGCATGTGTACGTTTTAAAACTATTTATGTTGGGAATACAAGAATTTTCACAGGGGATGATTCGTGTAATGTCCATGCATGGACCCCGCCCGCTGCAAACAACTCCATCATCATGCATGTATCAGTTACTTTCGCTATATGGCCTTGGTACTTCTAAACAAACTCTCTCAACTCAATCTCCGGTGAAACCTCTCGAACTGTCCCTCGTGTAATCTACAACCCTTCTAACATGTGGGCTTGAACCGATTGTCAGCCTTGTTGGACGAAAAACAAGTAATTTTTGTTGGGCCTTTACGGGGGTTCAAACCAAGCCTGCCAACCCATCTATATTTTTTATGCAACCTCAAGCCCACTTTCGCTAAACTCACACCATCTCGGATATCCCTCTTAGATTGAGTTACTAGTAAATATTTTTTGCATCACAACTCATCTAAGACCAATAAAGCACAAAAGCCTAACCCATTCCATCACTTCTTAACCACATATCTGTTACAATCTTGGCCTCCTCTTCTCTCTAGAAAACCATCACCCAACTTTCCCCAAACGTTTCCCACGTAGGAATATGAGAGGTAGTGTGATCACAAAATCTAGAGGATATCAATGTTACATCGCCTTCAAGAACCAGCCTCTTGTCTCAGATTGCTTTCCAAATATCCATATAGTGTCTCCACTGGAATCATTTCGCCAAAAATGGTCTACAAAACCTTTGCCTCTCTAGTTAGCATGAAGCCACCAGTTCAAGGCCAAAACTCACCAATATCAAACACCATTCCTTCTTCTATCCCTCTCACTGCCAGCCAAACTTGGGCCAGGATTGTAGCTACTCCCCAAGATATCAGATATAGTATGCATGTTGAGAAAATTTACGCTCTAAGAATTGAGATGATATCTTGGTTCTTCCCCTTGAAGTTATAGCTGGTGACCACATTGAATGGGCGAAATATCTCTCCGGCTACATTCTTACAAAGAAATGCGCATCTTACCATATCTAGTTTATTAGCGCTAATATTTTGGGCATTCATGGACTACATGAATGCAAACTAACCCCATAAGGCCACTACTTTTTCAAGTTCTCCAATGTTGACAAAGCCATTCAAGCATTTCAACTGGCCCCATGGTTTTTTAACAACCATCCCATTTTTCTTAAGAGGTTGAAACCAATGGATAACTCTGCAAAGGATTCCCTGAAAATCATCCCACTGTTATTATCATTCGAAGGTTATCCGGTGATGTTCACCATGGGCAACTAGTTGATACGGCTAAAGATGAATGTCGCAACTTGCAAAGTAATCACAACCAGCTGCATTTGGGATAACAACATGAGGAGGTTGTTGATTGGGTGGATGCCCAACGAAAACAACTACTACTTGTTGGGCGCATGCTCAGTAATAGCAACTGTTGATGCTCGCGGGGTAGCTAGCCCAATGGCGGTCGCATGAGATTGTAACTTTCTTTCCAAATACACACACACCCACCCACCTATACACACACACACGCACACACACACATATATATATATATATATATATATATATATATATATATATATATATATATATATATTATTTATTTCACATGAAAAGTGTTTGTAAATGTTGTATGTATTCTTTGAATAATTTTTTAACATGATTCAGTGATTATATAGATATAAATTACTAACGTTTCAGATTTTCGTACTTTAATGATGAAATGATTTAATCGGCCATCCACGAGATTATTTGATCTCCTGAGGATCTTAAAATTTTAAAAGGTTCATGGGACTAATTTAATTTCAAGTTATGTAGGGCCTTCGGAAGATTAATATTTTGATTTGGTTACTCATGAACAGGAGAAACTCTACTATAAAATTATCATTGAGATTTTCTAATTGAAGTAAGTGAAATCAACCCTATTTTAGGGTTTCACCGGTACTTGAAAAAATTAAATTAATCATTTTATTTATCTATTTTTAAGTAGATGATATTAGCCTTCAGTAGGGTTTCACTAATACTTCAAATAATTGAGGTTATTTTAATTTAAATACGTGAAATCATCCTTCAAGAGTGTTTTACCCGTACATGAGATAGTTAAAATAATGATTAATGATTTTTTTCAACTTATAAATACGTGTTAGTATGATAGCTCTATAGTATTATGTTATATAGTATGTTATGTTTCACGTGTATATACCATGTTCAGGTATGTTAAGTTGTTATATGTCAAAATTATTTATGTGATGTATGTTATATATATTCCAATTAATGTTATAAGTTACAATCTCATAGGGGAAAATCTCCAATTCAGGAAGGACTCTGTTTTTAATAAGTGAAAAGAAGACATTATACAATTCAATTAAAAAACATATAAAATATTTTTACAAAACCAACATATTTTTTTACCCATCTACGACTACACCAATAAAAATTTAAAAAACCTTAAAAATAAGATATAATATAACGAGTATATAGCTATCATTCCAAATTTAAGTGAAAATTATCAATGACCGATATTTTAGGTGAACCTAGAACTTTTAGATGAAACAATTATATTTCGAAACATTTGTTATAATAATGTTATGTTATGATAGGTAGGGCAGTAATATCATATTTTGTTCTTATTTTTTTGTTTATGATTTTCAATTACAAAATTAATGTTAGGAATATGGTATGATTTACCTTGTGTGATTTACCTTCTGGTGTTGGTTTGTAGGCTATCGCGTCAGACTGAGAGTTAACCCTGTGCGCCCTCATTGCACTCTTAGCAGCGGCTGCGGGTTCCCTCCGGAAAAAAAATGATAGCAGAACTTTTAAAGTAAATAAAAAATATTCCCAAACAATATGGTACTATTACTATAAATACTACATTAAATATTGTGTTTTTTAATTACTCTGAAAATCTATAAACCCACGGGGGAGCACTTTGTAAACGTAAACTTTTAAAATGATACAATCAGGTTTATTCCACGACTCTTTTTCTCCAGACAGACAGTAGCTTATTCCACAGCTCTGTTACGCTGACAGTTGCTTATTTCTTTAGCCAGAGAGTTTCTGGCGATGATTTCACTCCTCTCCGGTATCAGTCGCTCTCATTGTCTTCGATTTCGAATCACACGTTTGCTACAGCTACTCAAAGATGAGATTGTATGATTTTGTTAATGTATAGTTGATGAAATTGTACTGCATTTGCTTGAAATTAATGATATGGGTTTACGAAATGTGTGGAAATAGAGATGCCGAATTGATTTTACTGAATTATTTTTCGAAGTTCAGAGGACCAAAACAAAATTCAAGATGCGAATAA
The DNA here is from genome assembly GCA_036936605.1 of Limnanthes douglasii subsp. nivea. NCBI lineage: Eukaryota > Viridiplantae > Streptophyta > Magnoliopsida > Brassicales > Limnanthaceae > Limnanthes > Limnanthes douglasii. The sequence continues at coordinate 163,196,937 of JAUPFV010000003.1, forward strand.
TCGATTAAGTTTATATCAGCTAAAGGCTCAATGGTATGCATGAAAGGTAGTTTGCAGAAGGGTCTTTACATTCTCCAGCGGAGTGTTGTTATGGGCGATGCTGCAGTAGCATCATCAGGGAGTAATAGCCAAAGTAGGCAGGATCAAAATAAGTTGTGGCATTGGCGTCTTGGTCACATGAGTGACAGAGGATTAGCTGTTTTGGGAAAGAGAGATTTGTTGAAAGGGTATAAAGCAGAATCATTGGGATTTTGTGAGCACTGTGTGTTTGGTAAACAAACTAGAGTCAAATTCTGCAAATCGGCTGGAAGAAAGACTAAAGGCACAGTGGACTACATTCACTCAGATCTTTGGGGTCCAAACAGAATTCCATCCAAGAGCGGAGCCAGATACTACATGAGTTTGATTGATGATTATTCAAGGATGGTGTGGGTTTACTTTCTGAAAACGAAAGATGAGGCATATTCAACCTTTGTCAAATGGAAGACGATGATTGAGAAGCAAACAGGAAGAAAAATCAAACGTCTTAGGACAGATAATGGGTTAGAATATTGCAGTCGTGAGTTCAACGAGTTCTGCGAAGCTGAGGGAATAATGCGCCATCGCACTTGTTCTAGAACACCACAACAGAATGGAGTCGCAGAAAGAATGAACAGAACGCTTTGTGACAAGGCACGAAGTATGCTCTCACATCAATACAGCGTGTTACTTGGTGAATCGGTCTCCATCAACGGCTATTGATTGTAAAACTCCTTTTGAGATTTGGTCTGGATCGTCGGCTGATTATGAACATTTGAGGGTGTTCGGTTGTCCTGCGTATGCTCATGTGAGAGATGGTAAGTTTGAGCCGAGGGCAAAGAGATGCATATTTCTAGGATATGCTACTGGAGTGAATGGATATAGGTTATGGTGTACCTCTCCAAAGTCTCCAGGTTTTATCATCAGTAGGGACGTTACTTTTAATAAGTTTGCTTCGATAGACAGTCAGAAGGAAGTAGGAGAAATGGTCGAATCAGGATCGGTTGTGAGTAAACAGGTGGAGCTTGAAGTAGAATCAGTTCATAGCAGGTCCAATAATTCAAGTGGTTCTGAGGTGGATCCAGAATCAGGAGGTGAAGCGTCAGCATCAGATGATAGTGACGATGATGCGCCTGAACCAGAACAACAACCTTATAGCATAGCATTGGGCAGAGAAAGAAGAGATATTAGACTTCCAAAAAGGTATGTGAATCTAGTTGCATATGCTCTGTCATTTGCAGAAGAAGTTGAGATGCAAGAACCTAGTAGCTACAAAGAAGCTATAGCAAGTTCAGAGGCAGATCGATGGATTGGTGCTATGGGAGAAGAGATTGAATCTCTTCATAAGAATCAAACATGGAAGCTTGTTGACTTGCCTAAAGGACAGAAGATAGTAGGCAGTAAATGGGTGTTCAAGAAAAAGGAAGGTAATCCAGGGGTTGAGGCATCTCGATTCAAAGCAAGACTGGTCGCTAAGGGTTTTACTCAAAGGGAAGGAATAGACTTCAATGAAGTGTTTTCTCCAGTGGTGAAGCATAGTTCGATTCGAGTTTTGTTAGCCATAGTAGTTTTGCAAGATTTAGAGCTTGAGCAGTTGGATGTGAAGACTGCGTTTCTACATGGTGAATTGGAGGAGCAAATCTACATGAGACAACCAGAGGGATTTATCGAACCTAATATGGAGGACAAAGTTTGTCTGCTGAAAAAGTCACTGTATGGTTTGAAACAGTCGCCTAGGCAATGGTACAAACGTTTTGATACATTCATGGTGTCAAAAGGGTTCACGAGGAGTCCATATGATAGTTGTGTGTATCATCAAAAGATGTCAGATGATTCTTATGTTTACTTGTTGTTGTATGTGGATGATATGCTTATTGCTGCTTGTAGTATGTCACACATTGTGCAGTTAAAGAAGCAGCTTAGTGCCGAGTTTGAGATGAAGGATCTGGGTAGAGCAAAGAAAATTCTTGGTATAGAGATTATCAGGAACAGAAATTTAGGAACATTACACTTGTCTCAACGAAGCTATATTGAGAAAGTGTTAAAACGATTCAACATGTTTGATGCTAAAGCAGTTAACATTCTTTTTGCTACTCATTTCAAGTTGTCTGCAGTAGAAGCGGCCAAGGACGATGCTGAGTTGGAACAAATGTCGAAGGTTCCATATGCAAGTGCAGTTGGTAGTATCATGTATGCTATGGTATGCACACGTCCTGATATTTCACATGCGGTTAGTGTAGTTAGCAGGTACATGGGATGTCCTGGGAAAGAACACTGGCAGGCAGTGAAATGGATACTTCGGTATCTGAAGAATACTGTGAACGTTGGCTTAACTTTTAACAAAACCGATATTGGTGAATCGCTGAATGATGTTACAGGATCATTGGTTGGTTTTGTTGATTCTGATTTTGCAGGTGATATGGATAAAAGAAGATCTCTGACATGATATGTATTTACTCTAGCTGGGAGTGCGATCAGTTGGAAAGCACAGTTGCAAGCTACTGTAGCTTTGTCTACAACAGAGGCAGAGTACATGGCGATAACAGAAGCAGTTAAAGAGGCAATATGGTTGCAAGGTTTGGTGGCAGATTTGGGCTTGGATAGGACTACTACAAAAGTGTTTTGTGACAGTCAAAGCGCCATACACCTTACAGGGAACCAGATGTACCATGAGCGTACAAAGCATATAGATGTCAGGTATCATTTTATTCGTGATATAATATCAAAGGGAATTGTTGATGTGAAGAAAGTGTCTACACACGATAATCCAGCAGATATAATGACCAAGGCAGTATCAGTTCGAAAGTTTAGGGAATGCCTAGACTGGATCGGTGTTCGCAGTATAGAGTGAATGCCTTAAGGGCATTTGGTGAGTCAGAAGAAGAGAAGATTCTTTGTTGATAGTGAAGAAAGGATATTCGCCTCAAGGGGAAGATTTGTTGTGAATGAGTCGAATAGTGCCTTGACAGTGTACTGTGTCCGGGAGGACACTTTTGTGTTGTGATAATGATATTGTCCAATTACTTCAAAAGAGCTAGTCTTGTGGTATGAGCCCATTAGGCCCATAGTCTAGTAAGTCTATTAGTTCCCTATAAATAGATTACTAGGGCGACACAAAACACAATCTGAAATCTGTAACCTTTTCTATCATAGTGAAACTCTTTTCTCTGGCGGCGCCCGTGGACGTAGACAATTGTCGAACCACGTTAAATCCTGTGTTTCATTTAAATCTTTCATTCGCATATATTATGTGCTTGAGCCATTTTGTGATAATTGCATAGTATTTTATAACAATTTCAAATGATAAACTGATACCAATATGGTAGCGAAGCGGAAATAGAAGAAACAGACAACGATAAAACCCTAACTCTAGGTTAGATAAATAAGGAGACTCAGAATAATAATTCTCAAAATTCAATTAATCAAAGTCTGACGGCAAAATAGGGTATAGGATGCTTTATATAGCATGACCCAAAACCCTAATTCCAAATAAAGAAAATTACATAAATGTTTTAAAATAAAATAAATAAATAAAATAACGCTAAAATATTAAAACTGGAATTTGAAGGCTCTACAAATCGAATCTGGGTATCAAACTTTGTGACAAAGTCACATTTTTGAAATCTGATGGGCTCGTCGAAAGCTTCGATTTGAGTACCTGTTTGACCCAAGTCCGATACCTAGGAAAGAAACCAGTCTGTTCGCAGTCTTCGCTACATCAAATAAACTGACTAAAAATTGAAATTGAAATTCAAATTCAAATTTGAATTATGTCGATGAATTTTCATAATAGCCTTTTCAAAATAAATCTAACCCGGACAAGGATCCGTTAATTGGACCCACTAATCATAATATATTCTAACAAGTGTGTACTCCACACTCTTCAACTTGCTTGATAATATATTATGACTACATTGGTCGACTAGTTAATCTAATTACACTAAAATATCCAACATGATACTCCAAAGGATATTATTTTAACACATTATAACAAATTTTATAAATAGAATATTTAGTCCATTGTAAATTGTATTGCCAAAATTTACTTCTTTTCGGTGCTTCAATTTTTAGTTCTTCACAAGTTAGTTGAATATTGAAGTGATGCAAATTAATATTTCATTACAAATAAATCTAATGGTAATAATTATAAAAATAATAATATGTAAGTCAATTTATAAGGTTAATTTTTCAGATGAAAAATTTGATCGAATATTGAATAAGATCGTCAATACTAACTACAAACTCCATATTTTCCAATGTCAGTGTAGTTGTGAAGAGATTATTAATTATTGTTAACACTAAAATATTGAATAATCAAGAATAATGATGATTCAATATTTACCACTAAATAGACTTACAATTTTGAAATTTTCTAAATAAAATGCACCAAGTAATAAGGATAAAATTTGTTCCACATAGTTCAAACCTTAAGTGGGCTTAATCCACATTTCAATTTATATTTCGTTCTTATAGATATTTGATGGAATGATAAATCTCCAACCATTGTAATTTATTTTCATTCAAAAAATACATCAAATTGCCAAATTAGGTGAGGGTAGAATATGTTTTCAAATATTGGTGATTCATGTTCGGAGGAGTGGAAAAATAACGAGTTGTCACCAACCATCTCCAATAAAAACTATAATTAATTTTATAACAGTATTATACATATTTATGTATTTTTAAATAACATAATTTGAAATAATTCGACAAATAAAAACATATTTATACCAAGTATTAATTCGTACCTGGGTCCGCTACTTTACAAGATTCTTCAGAATCCCTTGACTATTCTAATTGTTCATATATGTTATGAAAACTAAATAGATTAAATAAAAAAATCACGTAAAAAAAAAATGAATCTTTATCCATCGATTACATTCCTTTAACTACATTGAAAGGTAATGCAATGTTAAACGATAATGAAAATAAAATTTAACTAGATTAGTATGAATATTAAACATTTGATTAATTTGGTTGATTACATTGTCTCGGTAAATTAATTTAATTTATATTTTTGGGTTGTCTTTCAGATTTTAAATATTTTATTTATGATAAATATTTTAACTTTTATCATTCGACCGAATTTTCTCATAATGTTTTCCTATGATAATAAACATTTTGAAATATCTAATAAATTATAAAAAATATATAGAAACATAATTAAAAATATCAAATAAATTAAATGAGTCCAAAAATACTACACAATAAAAAAAATAAGAAAACTAATAATAAAAAAATTGTTAGGGAAAAACCATAATTTTGTCAAGCTAAGAACTGATGTATCGATTAACGAACCTTCAGAGGAAAAAATTAACCGTGTTCAAGATAAGCAACAAATAAATAAAAGAATAAATAAAAATTACCACACAAGATAATTTTAACGTGAAAATGATCCTACATCCACGGGCAACATTCTATTTTTTTAATAAAAATTAAATGATCTTTATAAAATAAAGGACATGATTTGCAAAAATCTCTCTTTACTATTTAACTCGTACATCACTTATCTCACAAAAACTAGAGTTATTTTTCTCTCTTCGGAAATATACTGCTTACACATTATCTCAGACTTTACATATGGATATCATCTTCTATTTAGAGGGACGCTTATGATGACTCATAAGTCATTAATGATTGAATCTAATTAGTATTGAAGATCTAATTAATTGAAAATCTAATTAATATAGAACATCAAACTAATAAGAAATCTAATTTATATAGAAGATCTAATTAATATATAAATATATTTCATATAAAACCAAATTAATAGGAAATCTAATTGATATAGAAGATCTAATTAATATAGACATCTAAGTGAATATAAAACCAAGTCAATAGGAAATATAATTAATATAGAAGATCGAATTCATATATAAATCTAATTAGTATAGGCCCCCGATTCAAACAGAAGATTATGTTTCGAGTTACTTCTAGTCTGCATTGAACAATTCTCCACTTATGCTTATGGTAACTTAAGGATTTGTTGCACCAAATGTACTAATCTTTAGAGACCAACTCACCTACATCCCAAATGTGCATTAGTTCCATGTAGTTCGTGAGCTTTAAAATTGATAATACCTTGGTTAGAGAATCCAAAATATTTTCCTCGTTTACAATCTTTACCACATTCAATTTCTCATTCTTCACCATGTCTCGGATCAAGTGAAACTTAATATTTACATATTTAGTTTGGTTATGTAATTTTTTATTGTTCATCAAATGAAGGAAAGTAGTGTTATCACAAAATGGAACCACATCTTTCTTTAAACGAATGAGGTCACTCAACAATCCCTTTAGTTAAATAAATTATTTTTATGGCTTCCTTAGTAGCCCTATAACCAGCTTCCATAGAAGACATCGCCAACGATATTCTATATACAAGACTTCTAGCTAACGACTTCTCCAAGTATAATAAACGGACAACCCAAAATAGACCTCATTGTGCCGAGACAGCCTGTAATATCGAATTCCACATACCCTTTCAAAAATATATCACCTGAATCCTTATGATTGCAATACAACCATACAACAACATAACCCTTCAAGTATCCATTGATCCACTTGGTGCATGCCAATGCGACTTCCCTGGGTTTGACATGAATGGGCTTAAAACACTTATGACATAGGAAATATCGGGTTACGTCAAAATTATAACATACATAAGGCTAACAATAATATTGATGTAAGGTATCCTCAATATATATTTCTTATCTCATGCTTTGCTTGGTGTTTGACTAGCAGTATGTTTGAATTAAGAACCAATAAGAATTCCTACTAATTTTTTTTCGGACAACAAGAACTTCCTAAATACTATTTGTATATATTATTTTTGGGGCTAAGAATAAATTCCCATTCAATCTTCTTATTGATCTCAATACCAAGTATCTTCTTAGCCTCTCTTATATAATTCATCTCAAACTCTCTTTTCAACTAAGTTTTTACCGCTTAAATCTTCCTCTTATTTTTTTCCACATATTAGTATGTCATAAACATAGAACAAAAATAAGACTTGTCTCTCTCTCTATGTGTATCTCCTCATTCCAATAGATACAACTTTCATAGCAGGTACAGGTATATTAAATAGATCTCATATAAGAATAGTATATTTTATTATTCTGCATCATCGATTGTTTCAGCCCACAGAGAGGTCTCTTTAACAAACACGCATGACCCTCATTCCCTTCATCAAACCCCTTATAATTACCTTTTTCAATTTATCATACATGAAGGATGTAAGAGAATCTATTTGATCTAGTTTAAGATAAAATGTGGCAACAATTGAATTGAGTCCTCCAATGGAGGTTTATTTCACAATCAGTAAAAATATCTCATTGAAACCGTTACCCTCCCTTTATGTAAATACCTTACCACGAGCCTAGTATTGTATTTGGGTAACTCAATACCATGAAAACTTGGCTTCCTATTGAATATTTATTTACTCGCAACCAGCTTCTGACCCTTTGGTTACTTCAAAACAATTCAGGTGTTCATATTCTTGAGAGATCTCAGTTCTTTGTGGCCATGATACCTTTTTTATTTTTTACTGCTCTTGATAAGATCATGATATGTTTTGGGTTCAAAAAAATCTCATTGCATTTCAATAGATAAAACATAACCAACTGCATCGACAAAACCAACATTTACGATTGTTAGCTTAGTCTTCGTGCTTTAGCCCTCACCACCAGATAACTATCAAGATCCTGTTTTTCTCTCATATAATCATATAAACGCCCATGAACACCAAAACCTTGGTCATCTTCATACTCATGCAGTAATTAAACATTTATTAGACGATCCAAAGTAGAACCAAACCCAAAATCATCTTTAGTAGAAGTATTTTTATCTTCACTTGGTTGATTAGATCCATTATCAACTTCACATATCTTATCGGCAGTACTAGGTTGATTCTTTACAACATTCTTCAATTAAATATACTATTCATTGAAAACAATGTCCATAGTTAACCAATTCTTATGAACTCGAGGTTCAAGGCATGCCAAGTGATATCTTTCTACTCCACTTGGATAGCCGAGAAACAAACATTTAAGTTCTCGTTGACTAAGCTTATCTTGCCTAAGACCTTATGTTGTTAATTACTCTATAAAGTATTGTAGATAACTTGAGCTAAATCGTTCTAATTCATTTAACAGCGCATGATTCGTCATTCCCAAGGATGGTATTTATATCATCAACATTGATGGGTCTTCAAACCAATACGTATTGGAAACATATGAAATGATGCACTTGAATCCTCACTCATTTATCGTTACCCGTACAAGTGTAAGAAATCATTAAACAACCAACATACTCACTATCACCAGACACCATTGCAGCATCTCTGACTTTAGTTTCTAATAGGTGTTGCATTTTCCCTTATATGAGAAATTTCAAATTATATGCATTTTCTTCTTACATATCCAACATATTACTTTTGAACCCGCGCCAGCCCATTTGTATATAGTTGCTTCATGCTCACTTAACCACTTGTTGGGGTAGTGCTACTTGTTTGGCCGAGGAAAAAATTGATGCATCGTTTAACGAACCTTCAGAGTAAACACTTAACTATGTTCAAGACAAACACAAAGTAAATAAATAAAGAATAAATAAAACGAAACATACAAGACAACTTTAACGTGGTTGAGATTGTGGAAATAATCTTACATCCACCGAAAATGGATGTAGGTTACATAAAACTCTCAAACACAAAAAAACTTAGTGACATTTCATAACAAAATATGACGTGATTTACAAGACTCTCTTTAATGTATATTTATCACTCACTTATCTCTAAAACTAATGGAGTTATTTATGTAACAAAATATACATTTTTTCAAACCGAATAAAAGAAATTAGGACACCAAAGTTTTGGTTGATGAATTGCCAAAGGATATGTAAGTTTTAAAATACTAGCTCCGATAAATCGACTAAGAGAAGAACGCAATAACAGGTTGTGTAAGTATTGTTATGAATGAGTCGAATACTGCCTTGACAGTGTCCAGTATTCGGCGGTACAGTTTTGTATCATTGACAAGCTGTAATACAATGGATGATTTTCTTAAAAGATTTTATGAGCCCATTAGGCCCACTTTCTAGTAAGTCTATTAATTCCCTATAAATAGACTACTAGGACTACACAAAACACAATCTGAAATCTGTAACCTTTTCCAATCATAGTGAACCTCTTTTCTCTGGCGGCGCCCGTGGACGTAGACAATTGTCGAACCACGTTAAATCTTGTGTTCGTTTAATTTTTCTTTCCCATATGTTCTGTGCTTGAGCCATTTTTGTGATAATTGCATAGTAATTTAATAACAAAATTGGTATTAGAGCCACGTGGTGAAATTAGGGCTTTTGCAATTAGGGTTTCCCAATGGCGTCTACAGCAACAAAATAAATGATTGAAAAATTTGATGGGGTATCCAGCTTTGCGTTGTGGAAGATTAAACTGAAATCTTTATTGGTACTGCAAGGGCTGTGGAAGGCTGTGGAGCATAAGTTACCAGAAGAGATGAAAGAAGAGGATAAACAAGATCTTCAAGAAAGGGCTTTGTGCTGGATTTTAATGAGTGTGAAAGACAATGTGCTTCGCGAGATTAGTGGTGAGAAGAGTGCTGCCTGCGCATGGAAGAAACTAGGAGATCTTTACTCCGAGAAATCAGTAGTAAACCGATTATACTTGGAGAAGCGTTTGTATGATTTCACATTGAAAGAATGTATGTCCATAACAGAGCACTAAGATAATTTTAATTCAATTATAATGGACTTGGAGAACATAGATATCAGTATTGAGGATGAGGATCAAGCTTTGTTTGTGTTGAGATCTTAACCAGCTCCCTATGAAAACTTCGTAGATACCATTATGTATGGTAAGGATAAGTTATCGTTAGCAGATGTCATAGGGGCACTGAAATCAAAGGAGATGAGACAGTTGTAGCCAGACAATGAAGCTGAAGAGGAAGGTCTTATGACTATGGGAAAATCTATAAGCAAAATGAGTTCCTTAAGAAGGAAGAACTGGAGGTCCAAGTCAAAGGTAAAGCACTCAAACTGTTATGAATGCGGTGAGCAGGGTCATTATAGGAGAGATTGTCCGAAACTGAATGGTAAGAAGGAAAATCAAAAGGAAAATACAGCAAACATTGTTGAAGGTGTGAACGATTCCGACGATAGTGAAAACAGTTTTAGATGAGATGTATTGTCCGTGAGTTCAGAATTTGGGAAAAATTTTGGGTACTCGATAGTGGCGCTACATATCACATGTGTCAGTTTCAGCAGTGGTTCGATATGTACAAGCCAATGCAGGGAACTGTCTATTTAGGGAACAATCATTCGTTGACTGTTGGTGGTATTGGTAACGTCAGAATCAAAATGTTTAACGGGCTTGTTAGAATCTTGACGTGTTGGTATGTTGTAATGGGCGATGTTGTAGTAGCATCATTAAGGAGTAATAGCCAAAGTAGGCAGGATCAAAATAAGTTGTAGCATTGGTGTCTTGGGCACATGAGTGACAGAGGATTAGCCGTTTTGGGAAAGAGAGATTTGTTGAAAGGGTATAAAGAAGAATCATTGGGATTTTGTGAGCATTGTGTGTTTGGTAAACAAACTAAAGTCAAATTCAGAAAATAGGCTGTAATAAACACTAAAGGTACAGTGGACTACATTCACTCAAATCTTTTTGGGGTCCAAAAAGAATTCCATCCAAGAGCGGAGCCAGATACTACATGAGTTTGATTGATGATTATTCAAGGATGGTGTGGGTTTACTTTCTGAAAACGAAAGATGAGGCATATTCAACCTTTATCAAATGGAAGACGATGATTGAGAAGCAAACAGGAAGAAAAATCAACCGTCTTAAGACAGATAATGGGTTAGAATATTACAATCGTGAGTTCAACGAGTTGTGCAAAGCTGAGGGAATCGTGCGCCATGGCACTTGTTCTAAAACACCACAACAGAATGGAGTCGCAGAAAGAACGAACAGAACGCTTTGTGGCAAGGCATGAAGTATGCTCTCGCATTCCGGTATGGGAAAGGATTTTTGGACTGAAGCTATCAATACATCGTATTACTTGGTGAATCGGTCTCCATCAATGGCTATTGATTATAAAAATCCTTTCGATATTTGGTCTGGATCATCGGCTGATTATGAACATTTGAGGGTGTTCGGTTGTCATATGTATGCTCATGTGAGAGATGGTAAGCTTGAGTGGAGGGCAAAGAGGTGAATATTTTTAGGATATGCTAATGGAGTGAAAGGATATAGGTTATGGTGTCCTCTCCAAAGTCTCCAGGTTTTGTCATCCGTAGGGACGTTACTTTTAATGAGTTTGCTTCGATAGACAGTCAGAAATAAGTAGGAGAAATGGTCGAATCAGGATCGGTTGTGAGTAAACAGGTGGAGTTTGAAGTAGAATCAGTTCCTAGCAGGTCCAATAATTCAAGTGGTTCTGAGGTGGATCCAGAATGAGGAGGTGAAGTGTCAGCATCGGATGATAGTGACGATGATGCGCCTGAACCAGAACAACAAACTAATAGTATAAAATGGGGTAGAGAAAGAAGAGATATTATTCTTCCAAAAAAGTATGCGAATCTAGTTGCATATGCTCTGTCAGTTGCAGAAGATGTTGAGATGCAGGAACCTAGTAGCTACAGAGAAACTATAGCGAGTTCAGAGGCAGATCAATGGATTTGTGTTATAGGGGAAGAGATTGAATATCTTCATAAGAATCAAACATGGAAAAGTTGTTGACTTGCCTAAAGGACATAATATAGTAGGCAATAAATGGGTGTTCAAGAAAAAGGATGGTAATCTAGGGGTTGAGGCATCTCGATTCATGACAAGATTGGTCGCTAAGGGTTTTACTCAAAGGGAAGGAATCAACTTCAATGAACAGTTTTCTCCAGTGGTGAAGCATAGTTTGATTCGAGTTTTGTTAGCCATAATAGTTTTGCAAGATTTAGAGCTTGACCAGTTGGATGTGAAGAGTGTCTTTGTACATGGTGAATTGGAGGAGCAAATCTACATAAGACAACCAGAGGGATTTATCGAACCTAATATGGAGGACAAATTTTGTATGCTGAAAAAGTCACTGTATAGTTTGAAACAGTCACCTAGGCAATGATACAAACGTTTTGATACATTCATGGTGTCAAAAGGGTTCACGAGGAGTCCATATGATAGTTGTGTGTATCATCAAAAGATGTCAGATGATTTTTATATTTACTTGTTGTTGTATGTGAATGATATGCTTATTGTTGCTTGTAGTATGTCACACATTGTGCAGTTAAAGAAGAAGCTTAGTGCCGAGTTTGAGATGAAGGATCTCGGTAGAGCAAAGAAAATTCTTGGTATGGAGATAAACTTGTCTCAACGAAGCTATATTGAGAAAGTGTTACAACGATTCAACAAATTTGATGCTAAAGCAGTTAGTTATCCATTTGCTGCTCATTTCAAGTTATCTACAGTAGGAGCGGCCAAAGACGATGCTGAGTTGGAACAAATGCCGAAGGTTCCATATGCAAGTGCAGTTGGTAGTATCATGTATGCTATGGTATGCACACGTCCTGATATTTCATATGCGGTTAGTGTAGTTAGCAGGTACATGGGATGTCCTCGGAAAGAACACTGGCAAGCAGTGAAATTGATACTTCGGTATCTTAAGAATACTGTGAACGTTGGCTTAACTTTTAACAAGACCGATATTGGTAAATCGTTGAATGATGTTGCAGGATCATTGGTTGGTTTTGTTGATTCTGATTTTGCAGGTGATATGGATAAAAGAAGATCTATGCCAGGATATGTATTTACTCTAGCTGGGAGTGCGATCAGTTGGAAAGCACAGTTGTAAGCTACTGTAGCTTTGTCTACAACAATGGCAGAGTATATTGCGGTAACAGAAGCAGTTAAAGAGGCAATGTGGTTGCAAGGTTTGGTGTCAGATTTAGGCTTGGTTAGGACTACTACAAAAGTGTTTTGTGACAGTCAAAGCGTCATACACCTTACAGGGAACCAACTGTACCATGAGGGTACAAAGCACATAGATGTCAGGTATCATTTTATTCGTGATATAATATTAAAGGAAATTGTTGATGTAAAGAAAATATCTACACATGATAATCCAACAGATATAATGACCAAGCCAATATCAGTTCGAAAGTTTAGGGAGTGCCTAAACTGGAGTGGTGTTTGCAGTATAGAGTGAATGCCTTAGGGGAATTTGGTGAGTCAGAAGAAGAGAAGTTTCTTTGTTGATAGTAAAGAAATGATATTCCCCTCAAGGGGAAGATTTGTTATGAATGAGTCGAATAGTACCTTGACAGTGTACCGTGCTCAGCGGTATAGTTTTGTGTCATTGACAAGTTGTAATACGATGAATGATATTCCTAAAAGAGTCTATGAGCCCATTAGGTCCACTGTCTAGTAAGTCTATTAATTCCCTATTAATAGACTACTAGGACTACACAAAATACAATCTGAAATTTGTAACCTTTTCCAATTATAGTGAAACTCTTTTTCTCTTGCGGCACCCGTGGACGTACACAATTGTCGAACCACGTTAAATCTTGTGTTCATTTAAGTTTTTCCTTCACATATGTTCTGTGCTTGAGACATTTTGTGAAATTTCATAGTAATTTCATAACAAGTATCATAATGATATTGGACATGATACTGTAGATTGTATAGCTTTGAAAAAGCAGGTGAAAATCTTAATAGAAAATGGCAAGTTAGCTGCTTTTGTTAAAGGGTAAAGCAGTGAATCAAAGGTTCTAAGTGCATCGACTTCGCAAGTAGCAAATATGAATTCGGAGGAAGAAAATTTGATGATTCGAGACTCCAAGTTCGATGAGTTTGAAGATACTATAGAATATTTGGATACAGATCCAGATCAACTAATGTTGATGGCTGTGGATGAACCAGTTAAGCAAGGGCGAGTTCAAAGCTTATGTATGTACTTTGAATCATTGGAATTTTTTTAGGGAGATTCTATGACTGGTAATGCTAATAGTTCCAGGAATAAGCATGTGGTAAGTTTAGCTACTCAAATAAAAGGAAAGATGTCTCCTCACTTGTATGGAAAAAAATATATTCCTTTTATTCTTTTCGGTGAAGATGATTTAAGAGGCACTACATGTCCTCTTGAAGAGGCATTGGTTATTGGAGCAGAAATAGATGGGATGTAATTCGACGTGTTTTGATAGATACATGAAGTGCTGCGAATGTTTTGTTGAAGTCAACATATGATATGATACGTAATCCACCTCAAATGTTTCCGTCAGACCGTACTATAATTGGATTTACAGGTGTGACAACTTAGGTGGTTGGAGAATTCTAGGGTGAAGTTTGTTTGAGAAAAAGGCCTTTTAAAAATAAGGTTCAAGTTTTATTTATGGTGGTTGATTGTCCGACAATTTATGGGAAATCTTGGCTTTCGAGGATTTATGCAGTTGTATCCACTGCTCATCAGTGTTTGAATTATGTCATTGGAGACCGTGTTTGGGTGGTCCGAGGTGATCAAAAGGTAGCCAGATAATGTTATGCAACAACTCATCATATTCGAGGTCCTAACAGTGAGGATCAAATGGCTGAATAGCAATTAGAAGGGTAGACTCAGAAGAAGAAGAGGGAATTGATGATCCGTGGGAGACCTCGGGTTGTTTAACAAGTAAGTGAATGTATAGAGGAGTATTCTTTTATCAATGGAAATACTCTTTGAATAAGGCCGTTACTGTAACCAACTTTGGGTCATCAATTGTTATAATTTATGTTTGATAATGTGGATGTTTTCTGTTGGAAAACATAGGAAGTAATGAGGGTCCCATATGATGTGATCTGTCATAGATTGGCTATGAACCAGAGGATCAAACATGTTATTAAAAAAGGATGTGTTTTTTCTGTTGAAATATCATACGCTATTGTGGTAGAAGTGGATCGTTTGTCTAGGGTCGGACATATTAGGGAGGCACAATGTCCTTTATGGACAACAACCCTAGTGCTGGTTAAAAAGAAGAAAGGTAAATGGAGATTGCGTATGGACTTCATAGATTTGAATCGAGCTTTCTCTAAAGATCCATTTCCCGTTCTTCAAATAGATCAGTTGGTTGATTCTACTTCACGAAATAAAATTTTGTCTTTTATGCATACTTTTGCATGGTATAACCAATCTTGGAGGATTTAGAGGAAACTTTTCTAAATTTGAGGGTTATTCTATTGAAGCTAAATCCAAAACAAATATACCTCTAGAGTTCGAGCAGAGAAATTCTTGGGGTATATTACTAATGAACAAGGGATAGAGGCTGATCCATAGTAGTTAAAGGCTTTACTCTCAATGAAATCACCTCGAACTATTAAGGATGTGTAAATCTTGACAGGAAAATTAGCTGCCTTTAATCGATTTATTTCAAGGTTTTCTGACAAGTGTTTTCCTTTTTTCCTAGTTTTAAGAAGACCAAATGAGTTTGAATGGACATCGAATTGTGAACCATCGTTTTCAAGTCTTAAGGAACTTTTGTTATCACCAGAGATATTCTCTAAGCCTCGAACTGGAGAGTAGTTGTTTTTATACATAGGAGTTTCTGACTTCGTTGTAAGTGTTGTTTTGATAAGTGAAGATAAGGGATTTTTAAGAAAATTTACTATGTCAACAAGAGTTTCTTGGCATCGAAAAAAGGTATTTGAGACTTGAAAAATTGGTTTTGTTTTTAGTGGTGGCTGCTAGGAAAATGCGCCCTTATTTTCAAGCTAACACTATGGTGGTTCGAACTTCTTTTCAACTAAAGAATGTGTTACAACGCGCATAAATTTCTGGTAGTTAGACCAAGTGGGCAGTAGAGTTGGATGATTTTGATATCACTTTTTCTCCTCAAACGAATGTTAAGGCTCAAGCTTCAGCTCATTCAAGCAGATTAGAAAAGGAGACAGATAAAGAGGTTTTGCCAAAAAAATTGATGTGGGTGGTTTAAACGGGGTGCATGAATGCAGTTAGTTTCTCCTTTTTGGGAGGAAATGTTTTAAACTATTAAATTTAGTTTTCATGCATCGAATAATGAGGTGAGTATGAAGTTGCGTTGGCTGGTTTAAGGCTTGCAAATAATTGTGGGGCAACCATGGTTTGTTTGGAAACAGATTCACAATTAGTGGAAAATCATATGGGAGGTGTGTCCGAGGCTAAGAAGGATCATTTAATTTTTTTTATCTTCGTGAGCTTCGAAATTTAGCTCTCATGGTAAATAAAGTGATTGTAGAGCATATTAATCGAGGATATAATAGAGTTTCTGATTTTTTGGCAACAATCGCTTATACAGAAGAGTATCCTTGGATATTGTTACATGAGAGTCCTTAAAATTTAACACGGTCAAAGCAATGTAAATATGTTGAGGAGATATTTGTCACACGAGACATAGTTTAAGGTCACTACAAGTCTGATATCCTTAATTTTTTACTAAGAGGTACGTTACCTCAAGATACACATCTAGCTATAAAGTTAAGGTACAAGGCTCATGGTTATGTTGTGTGGATGAGGTGTTATACAAGAAATATTTGACTGGGCCATTGTTGCGTTGTTTGGGTAAGTAAGAATCTCAAGAGATTTTATGTGAGTTGCATGATGGTGAGGGTTCAACACACTATGGTGTCAAGTCTTTGATGATATTTGAAGTTCAAGGTGATTTTGACTTCCACAATCATAAAGGAGCATATCCCGTACATCATGTTGTCTACAAAGTGTTCATACTCCTTCAACAAAGAACACAAAATGATGATTATTTAATCCTCCTCCTCCATCTTTACAATAATTTCATTCACGTTAAGTATGATCTACTTGTAATCATATAGGCACCTTCAGATATATATGCTACTTTCCATAGACAATGTCTAAAACTGTTAATTTCAGATATAATCTCTTCATCGAGGACTTTTTCATCTAAATGACTTACTTCCAATTTCTTATTCCCCAACATCTTAGGGTATTTAGATACCTCTCGTATTAATTCATCCCCCGCGATTAATATAAGGGTACTATGAGCTTTAGACTGTACAACAGCATCAACATGTGTAGATTTATCATCGATAGCAGCAACCAATCCGTTAAATATATTTGGACTGCATCTTCAAGCTAGGAAAGAGGCGACAATAGTTAATTTTTCACCCATCATTGTGACAAACGTGTCTGCCCATCAGTCAGACAATCCATTTAATAGTTTTTGGTGTGGCGTGACGTGGTGTGGCGTGGCGTGGCGTAACGTTGCTTAGTGTGTCCGCTGTCATGCGTTATAAACTGACATGCGTGATACTGCATATGCGTGATACTGCATATGCGTGACATGATGGAAACGTGAGACTATCGAGTGGCCCAATTTAAGTCACCATTTATCAATTTTTTATACGATTATTTAAAATTAATTTGCATGCGTTAAGAAATTTAAATTTCAATAATCAAAATATGTATATTTTAAACGAAATAATTATGATATTTATTTGATATATTTTAATTATATTTAGATATTATAAATAATTTATTTAGTATTTAAAACTTTTACTTATAATATCTAGCTATTAGATATCTCATTTTATTTATATGTTCAAACACTATATCTCTAAAATATTGTGTGTACTATTATTAAAAGATAATTTGTATGCCTTAATTAATTCGAATTTTAATAATTAAGATATGTATATCGTAAAGTAAATACTTCTAATATTTTTTTTATATTTTTTGTAATTATATTTAGAATTTAAATATATTTTGTTTAATATTAAAAAAATTATTTCTAATATCTAACTATTAGATATCTATATTTATTTAGATCTTTAACCATATATTTTTAAGTATTTTTTATACGTTTATAAAAAATAATTTGTATATGTTAATTAATTCAAATTTCAATAATTAAGATATGTATCCCGTAAACTAAATATTTGTAATATTTATTTTGATATTTTTTTAATTGTATTCAGATATTATGAACAATTTATTTAATATTAATATATATATATATATATATATATATATATATATATATATATTTATAATATCTAAATATATCTAATAATATTTATATCTTTAAATACTATATTTTCAAAGTAATTTTTATACGTTTATAAAAAAATATTTGTATGTGTTAATTAATTTGAACTTTAATAATTAAGATATTTTTTTACTAAACTTGGACTTTATTGATAACTTTCAAAATATAGGGTTCAATTTGAACAAAGAAAAACAAAACATACTAAAATAGAAAGCAAACATGAACACAAGGAATTTTGAATAATACTCCAACTTTTAATGAGCATGTGACTTTGATGATGCCTCCACTACCTTCTTCAACGATCTCCACATCCCAAACATCCAAACTTTCCTTCGTCGAAAACTCCAAACACCACTGGAAATCCAAATCAAGTCAAACCATCTCTATCTCTAATAGAACCCAAACTGATACTTTCAAGGAAAACTATCGCCTTCAACTCAATTGGTGCAGAATCGTGGTCAAATGTAAAATCTCTTCTCCAATTCAAAGCCTCATTCGCAATCCAATCAGAGGCTTTGTTTTGCTCACAGAAGACATGCTTAATCACCATTGTAGAATCTATCAGCTTTCTACAATAGTTAATAATGGGATCAAGATACCAAATAGTTTTCCCCTTCCCAATCAGCTCCACCAGAAAGCTCGAACCAACCTCAATATCTAGAGACCATCCATAAGTGCCCTAGTTTCAGCCACAATCGAAATATTCTTCCTATAGATTTTACCAAACGCTTTGATAACGATTCCCTCGCTGTTTCTGATAATCCCTCCGCCATTGGCCTCCCCAGTAGCAGTCGAAGCACCTTCTGCATTTGTCTTGTACCGATTCAATTTGGGAGCATTCCATTTTAAGGATAACGGAGCACGATACTTATCCTGACGAACATCACAGCCTAGAAGAATTTCCTTTCTATAGTCTTTTCCCCAGTGCTTCTTTCTCAGTAAGTTTGAAGAATTTAATGGAGTAATGATATAGATTACCTGGTTTATTAATGAAGTAGAAGTCACATTAATCTCTTTATTCTTTTTTTTTTATTACGAGCTCTCTAGATAATCCATACAATGATAGCAAGAAGCATTGATCTTAGACTACTAATCTTCATAGAAGACCACTACCAGGTACGTATAACATGCTGAATCGTCATATTCCTTCTGACTTTAATTCACATAATACTGCTAAAATGATTCTAGATAGGCAACGATAGATTGCAATTAACCATTATGTGATTGTTGTTTTGCTCATGATGACAGAATAGGCACTTTGATGCCAATTGGAATTGTCTTCTCTGCAAATTGGTGTTAGTTGGGAGCCAATTCATCAGAACCCTCCAAAGAAGAAATGAGCATTTCTTTGGAGTTGCAGTGTTCCAAGTCATCCTGAACAGGTTAGATACATTTCTTTTATCACGAATGGCATTCCAAGTAGTCTTAACATTAAACTTTCCATCATCTGACAATGCCCACATAATTCTATCAGGATTAACATCTAGCTTAATCTTAATGTTACTTGCAACCACTGTATAGGGCACCGTGTAGTTAAGCGTGTCTAAATCTCATCTTCTATTTGACCAGTAGCTGTTGATCTTAGTACATTCATAAAGGCTTCTATTGTCAGTTTCATTGAAATAGATTAAGGTCCTCTCAGTGCACCACCTATCCAACCAGAAATCAATTTCGCCACAACCACGAATCCAGAAAATATGCTTATCACCTTCATCTCTTCCTTTGATAATTCTGGCCCAAAATCTAGACCTTCTTATAGGAATAGCAACAATAATTAAGATATATAATATCAAATACTTATAATATATATTTGATATTTTTTATAAATATTAGATATCTAATTTTATTTAGATCTTTAAACACTATATTTTTGTAAAGTTGTTGGAAGTTTTAGATCGTTCAACTATTATATACTTATAGTTTAGTTCTTTACTTTTTTAGATCTTTCAAGTTTGAAGTGTATATGTTTAGATGTTTTAAATGGTTTATTAAATTTTCGAACTATTAGATATTTCAACTATATATTTAACGTTTTTAGAATTGTATAAGTATATACATATACATGTATTACTTGTACAACTATAAATAGCAAAATAAAAATTAAAAGATATTAAATTAGCAATTAATAAAAAAATATAAGCAAAACAAACAATTCATTAATTAAACCACACAAATAACAACTTTGTTTAATTAAATAAAAAAGAAAAACATTGTAATTAAACTTCTATATACAATCAAATGTAAAACAATTAAGGATGTTCATCTTGAGGACCAGTAGGATGCTCGGCTTGCAAATCCAAATGCATGTTCTCCATCATCTGCCATATGTATTCTTTTTGTTCCGTATGTGAGGTTCTAAATTCATTATTCCATAGGTCTTGTTGATTATGTCATTGCTATTGAAGACCATGCGACTGATATTGTTGTTAAAGACCATGCAATTGTTATTGAAGAGTATGTCGCTGCGCGTGCCAATTATACGACCACTCAGCATACTCCATGTGCTGACTATATGCCTACTCAGCATATTTACCATCGGAAATTCCTTATTGTTCTTGTTGTTGACAAGAATTACCCACAACCATGGCTGCGGTCGGCGGCTGCACTTCTTGTCGAGGGTATCCAAAAAGTGGATTAGGTGGTTTGGTGATGTCGTTTAGTGCTCACATATCTTGCAAAGATTCGAAATAGTTACTCCATGCATGCCATTTCGACAACAACTCTGTCTCCGTAAAATATATATTTTGCAATCTTCAAGAGTTCTTACATATAACACAAATTTTTATAACCGGAGTTGGAGTGTACATACTCAAATCTACCTCTTTTTTGAAAATAAAATGACTTAATACATCCCATAAGGTAAATTCACCCCATAGCTTTGAAATCCATATGTCGAATGATCAAACTAGCCAA
This sequence comes from Limnanthes douglasii subsp. nivea, assembly GCA_036936605.1. Lineage (NCBI taxonomy): Eukaryota > Viridiplantae > Streptophyta > Magnoliopsida > Brassicales > Limnanthaceae > Limnanthes > Limnanthes douglasii. The sequence goes on from JAUPFV010000003.1 coordinate 163,217,895, forward strand.
ATTAATTCGTCCATCATTTCTTAACACGATAGCAGTTAAATATTTTTGAATATAAGATAGTTGCAAATTATTGTTAGTAGTATGAATAAAACAATTATTAACCAATTTCAAAGCTAATTTTTTGAGACCATCCAAATTACTTCTTACAACTTTACATTTACCACTAATTTCTTGTTGGGGTTGACCACTACTCAGAAGGTCCAATGCCTCATTGAACGACATAGGTCAATCATTAACTCAGAAGGTCCAATGCCTCATTGAACGACATAAGCTAATCATTAACGATATAGACCAAAGAGGAGTCCTACAACTTCAAATGTAATGGGTAATAACAATATGGGTAAAGGGAGATCCACTACTAACTATGTATAAATGATGATGTTAAATAGAGAGGAATTTAGAGAAACCCCTCAAGCTGATAATGAGTTGTCTAGATATTTGAGCACTAGGTTTGATTTAACAAACTATACCGACATAGTGGCTGATGATATCTTAAAATGGTGGAGTATTAAAACTGATAGTTATCATATTCTTAGAAGGTTGGTTAAATAGATTTATGCAATACCTATGTCTACAGTTGCAAGTGAGTGTGCTTTTAGCCAAGCGAGATTGCAATAAATGACTAAGAGAACAAGATTGACGGGCAAAGTACTTGGAGTGCTTGTAGCAACCAAGGATTGGACCGTGGCGGATAAAACCGTTTGTTTACAACCGTTTTGTATATGTATTGATCCGTGTATAATGGATCAATTATACATTTCAAAATTGGATCAACCGTTTTATATTCTTTCGATTTAGTAAATCTCGTTTCTTTACAAGTTTATGCATAAGAATACCATAATTGTTTTTCATTTTATTTTTTATTTTTTTCTCCAAATTTGAATTTTTTTTTAAATAATGGACAATTACAAAGAAAGATCCTATAAAATCAAATTCGAATACAGAAGAATATATTTGAGAGGGAAGATCAATTTTTTTTTAAAATAGGCGCCAAAATCGATTAGAGCTAGAAAAATTTATCTCCCTCCAAACTCTAACTCTAAATTAAAAATCAGAGACTGCATCTTAACACTAGCATTCCACCATATCTTCTTCGAGTATCAAAAACCCGAAACCTTTCTCTCCATCCATGGTTCTTATTCGAAATTCAAGACCTTAGAGTAAAGCATAATTTCATGACTCTGATTTGCCAATACCAAGTTTTCGATTTATCTTAGACTGTAAAATCATTTATATCAAAGAAGCAAGAAGCTGATATCTTCCCAAATAGAAGCAGTTAAGCAACACCAGCAACCATCCCACCAAAATCTCAGATGCAAACGAAACCCAGATTGAAAAAAATTCAGAACAAAATACCAAGAAACAACAGATTGAAGAACAATCCCAACTGGAATGAAGAACGCACTTAACAGAATAAAACGAATCAAGGAACAAGTCAGATTTTATCTTTCAAGGTTGATATCTACTTATTCTTCTTCAACTTCGATTCCAATATATTTTGTCCGAATACTTTTGAGAAAAATAATCGCCCTCAATCTGTTAGGAATATTGTTAGGATTATAGTCACAAGATTCACCTTCCTTCAACACTTGCTTTGATCTAGTTTGTAGCTTCATTTTGTTCACGATAGATATGAACCAAATTCATGTTAGAAGTAATAAGACTCATGCAGCGATTATCAAACCCAAACATCTTTAAAATACCAAGTATAAAACAATATGAAAGGTTGTCAAATGATTTCGAAATATCCACCTTGATCACTATGTTTCCCCTCTATATTTGTAGTTCAGGTCACATATCATCTATTGCCTTGACGATAATGGTTTCTTGAATATTCATCGGCTTTATAAATGCTTCATGCTCTTCTGAAATAAGTTTAGGCAGAATGCAGTAAACCCTCTAGTTGATGATATTTAATACAATCCTACTGAACATGGTAGTCAAACTAATAGGCCGATATTGTTTCCATATTTTAGGAGATACTATCTTAAGAATAAGGTAGATAGTTGTAGCATCAATACCTGTTGGAATCTGACTGCTCTTAAACACATCTCTAACAACTTTACAAAGATCATCTGCTACTATATCCCATCAACCTTTAAAACATTTACCATTAAAACCATCTGGACCTGCATCGCGCATTAGAGTTTGAGGAATTAATAACATTAAGAACTTCATTGTTCTTAGGAATAGCCATCCATCTTATATTATCATCCTCTGTAATAAGCTTAGGGACTAGGTTTAATATCTATCCTTTCTCAATAACATTGTTGTTATGAAACACTATATGTTTGAAGTATTCTTCAGTTGACTTCCCAACAAGATATTGATCATCAATCAACATTGATCCATCCCAAATTTTGTGATTTTTATTCATTTGCCTCATTTTTTTGAAAAAATTATGGAAACCCTTTGTATTTCTATCAGAATCTTGAAGCCAACTTACATTTTCCTTTTGAGACCAGTAACATTCTTCTCTCTCCAACATCACTTGATGTCTTTTTTTTTCTTGATCAAGCAACAAGTTGTCTTGAACAGAGTTTGATAGCTAAAAATTATTTTCGTTGAACATGATTTCATCCTCCATCTACTTTAAAGAGTAAAAAAAATTCCAATGATAGTTTTGTTCCATATCTTTAAATCGGTTTCAGTCTTTTAATCTGTGTCTAGAACCTTTAAGTAGGGTTACTATTTATTTCTTTTTCCCAACTCTTTGCCACCTATTCCATAATACTAAGACACATATTAACAAATTTAAATGAAGGTTTTATCTGACCTTGATTATTTTGTAGGGAGATGCATATTGGAGAATGATTAGAGCATCTCATGGTGAGATGCTTGATGAAAGTGTTCTCAAAGTAAGTTTCCCCAACTATGTTGTATAACACCCTGTTAAGCCGTTTCTATTTCATTTCGTTGGTTCACGTATACTTAGAACCAGAATATCCAGCATCCTTTAAATTACAGGTAAGTAACACTGAATTAAAATCATCCATGCTTCTAGAGAATAAGGAGTTACAGACAAGTTGTTCATTAGGATTCAGGATAGCATTGTAATAACCAAGGATGATCCATTATGTTGTATCATCTTTAACCTCTATTATACTATCCCATAAGTATGCTCTTTGATATTTAGTACTTTTTCCGTAAACAAATGAAACATTAAAGTTTTTATCAATCTGATGATGCTTCACTTTAAGATGCAGCATTTGCTCATGATTAACTAGGATTTCCATCTCAAAATCCATATTCCACATTGTCAGTTCTTTTGATTTATTTCAGTCTCGTGAAGGTATTCTTATCACTGAGTCCCCTCACATTCCAATTCAATATGGAAACAGTCATTTGGAATATGTAGATAAGGACTCTATCGGTCCCTTCAATTGCAAAATTTTAGCTGAAACAGACCCTTTGGTTTTCCAGCTCTTAGGTCTTTTAAGTTTCTTCTTATTTACTTTTGTAATTGCTTTATTAAACTTATTCTTCCTCTGTTTTTGGGAAGTTAGACATACTTCAAGTATTATTTTTGTTAGGATAATTATCACCAAAATAAGCAGATACATTCTCCCTAATGCTTCCAAATATATGCTTGTTATCTATTATCTTCAATGCATCTATTATATTAAATTAATTCACCATGATATTTGGTTCAATTCTGGGACTTCTATTAGTTGTAGCCTTCCTTAAGTTGCTTTTTTTCACCTCTGCCACCGTTTGAGTTAACGTTTCTTGATGGTTATTAACAACCTTTCTAAAAACAGAAGAGTTGATTATCTCATTACTGAGCAAAGTTTTAAGACTGGAGGATACAAGATAAAATATAAGTTCTTTTATCACCAAGGACTTCTTTGGGTTGAGTATATGTAGATATTTCCTTTAGTATTTGTTTAGTTTGTTTTTTTGAGTCATTAGCTGAAGATATCACAACTAATAAAGTTTCATTATTTTATGGCCTTCTTTTATAGACTTTGGATTCATGACCCAGGTGAGAACAATACTTGCAATAAGATCATAATGACAAATACCTTGTTTCTTTCCAGAATATCTCCGAATCACCAAACCTAATCCAGATTCCATCCCTTCAATATTTTGTAACGTTTACCTCAAGCCAAAACTTACAGCAGTTATGTCTAGCACGATTATTTTCAAGTATCCAAACCGATAAAAGAGAACCAATAGTTTTTCCTATTTCCATCATGGTCTCTACGTTGAACATGTACACAGGTAAGCTAGGCAAACAACACTAGACCGGAAATATAGGGCCTTCAACATTTAAATTAAAGTGTGGTGTCCATTTAAAAATCCTCATGATTTTTAGAGTCGCCATTCCATACATTGCGCTTTTATATCATCATTATATATTCCTTACAGTTGAATTCAATAAAAACATGAAGATGATCCCAATGTGACAGATTATATCCACCTAAGAATATGAAGATATCAAGAAATAGTTTTTTTGTATCAGTTGAACGTTTTCCGTTAGAAAAATTCCATATTAGCATCCGTTTTAAATAACATTGTAATTTTCCTTTATTAGTAGGACTAAAAATAATCGAATCTGATACCATTTTTATTGATTGCAGGTTTATCAAGAATAAACTTCTCTTATTTCTTCCTGAAAAGATCAACAAAGGATTTCTTCTTATATTTCTGATTCTCGGAATTTAAAACTTCTTGATATTGTTGTTGATCAGCTTCCTCATAAGTTGGGTTATTCCTCGGTATTGGTAAATTATTTCTGATCACTGAGTGTTGATCAAGGTTGAGTTTAGTACCTTTATCAATTAATTGATTATCCATTCTTGAGGGAAACAGCGGAGGAAATCCGATTTTAAATCAGAAAATCTAATAATTGGATCCAAGTTTGGTGAAGACCTGGTTGAACTTGGTGACCAGAGTTCACCTTCCTCCGTTGGAAATCAGAAGGGTCATTAATAGATGGTCTTAGTTGCAGCAACCATTAGAATAGATCAAGAAAACAAAACAAAATTTTCCGAGGAGTGGTATTAAGAGATGTAAAAGAATGCAGTACGAAGGTAAGTAGGTCTTAACATTGTCAAAAGAAAAATAAAAGAGAATAAGTGAAAGTGCATAAAAACCAACATAGTCAACGTGACAAAACAACAAAATCGAAAAACATGTGAGCAAAACAACAAACAAACGGGAAAACGATGACTACAAACTGCAGATATATAAACAAAAAATAAACTTAAGCTAGAGATTATAGAGATTGGATAGACCATACCACTTTGGTTCTAAGAAATATCGACCGGAGGTCGGAAAGCATGTGATACGTTTAAAGGTTATATATGTTGGGAATACACGAATTTTCATGGGGGATGATTTGTGTGATGTCCATGTATGCACCACGCTCGCTGCAAGCAACTCCATCATGCATGCATTAGTTACTCTCGCTATAAATGGCCTTGGTATGCTAAAACAAACTCTCTCAGCTCAATCTCATGTGAAACCTCTCGAATGGTCCCTTATGAGACCTACAACCCTTTTAGCATATGGGCTTGAACCGATTGTAAGCCTTGTTAGACTAGGTTTCATACCAAGCCTCTGAAGCTCATATACCCTTTTTATGAAACATCAAGCCCATTTTCCCAAACCCATACCATATGGGATGTCCCCCTTAGAAAGAGTCACTAGTAAATATTTTTTGCATCACAACTCATCTAAGCCCAATAAAGCACAAAACGCTAACCCAACCCATCACTTCTTAACCACTTATGAGTTACAATGTTTAAGAACCCACAACATAGAAAGCAAACAACCACGAAACCCATACTCCACCCCCATGACACATCCACTATAATCTACACCTCGAACTCGACCCCCTTAGTAGCATCTCCAACCTTGGCCTCCTTTTCTTTCTAGAAAACCCTTTCCCAACTTTCCACCAAAGTTTTCCATCTAGGAATAACAAAGGTAGAGTGATCACAAAATCTAAAGGATATCAATGTTACATCGCCTCTTAAGAACTAGCCTCTTTTTCCCATAATCTCTTACAAATTTCCCTACAGTGTCTCTAATGGAATCATTTTGCCAACAATGGTCTACAAAACCCTCGCCTGTCTAGTAAACATGCAGCCACCATATCAAGTCTAAAGCACACCAATATCAAACATCATTCCTACATCCATCCCTCTAACTGCCAGCCAAACTTGGGCCAGAATTGTGGTTGGTCCCCAAGATAACAAGTGTAGCATGCATGTTGAGAAGATTTTTTCTCTAAGAATTGAGAAGGTATCATGATTCTTCCCTTGGACTCCATAGCTTGAGACCGCGCTAAATGGGCCAAATTTCTCTATGGTTACGTCCTTACAACGAAATGCGCTTCTTACCACGTCTAGTCCATTGCCGCTAGGATTTGGGGCATTCATGAACTATATGAATGCAAGCTAACCCCATGTGGCCACTTATTTGTTTTTTCAAGTTCTCCACTGTTAACAAAGTCTCTCAAGTATTGGAACTGGCCCATGGCTTTTCAAAAAACCATCCAATTTTCCTTAAGTGGTGGGAACCAATGATAACTCTACAATAGATTCCATGAAAATCATCCCATTGTGGGTTAAGTTTCATAGCTTACCACAGAAGCTCTGGTCTTAAGGTGGCTTAAGTATTCTAGGAATCTATATTGGCTGATTGATCTATATCGACACTCACACCGCCAAGTGGGTACGATTTAGTTTCACTCGTATGTGTATACTAATGAATGTTTCAAACAGTTTCCCAGTCATCGTTAGCCTAAGCTAGATAGAAACGAAACATATCCTCAATAAAGAATAACAAGGATTGCCGCCAACATGCAGCATATACGAGATGTTTGGTCATAATCCGAAGAGTTGGACTAATCCTTATGAGGCTTCACAACCCAATTTTCCCATAAGAAGATCTGGAAATAGCTGATCGCTAATAGCTCTGAATATGATAATATATCCTCAAGTGATAGCAATATTCTTCCAAAACCCAACTACGAAAAGCTTAAGATGTGCATTAAGGGAGATGGACTGGTCTTTTCCCAGGGTCGATCACGTCTCGAATGAAGTAAAACAGTTGCCCAAGTACAGTCGGAGACATGAGACAAGGAGAGCATGTTCAATAAAGTCACTTCACCAAGGATGTAGGCCCGACTTGCTGTTATGAGCAGACATGGAAGCACTATGATGGCCAATTCTTAATGTTGCTCTAATGTTGTATGTTTTTTATTTTCAATCTTTCGTCGATTGTTTTGTTAAGAACTATCCATGGAAGTTGCATCTTGGAACGTGAGGGGGCTGAATAACCCCAGTAGACAAAAGGATGCTAAAGAATATATTTTCTCAAATGGTATTACTCTCATTTTCCTGTTAGAGACCAGAGTAAGTAGTAATAATATTGACAGGATTACGAACTCGATATTTCCTTTTTGGCATCATAAAACCAACCACGAAGACCACCATTAAGGTAGACTTTGGATTGCTTAAAACCGTACCTCATATCGGGTTACCTTTGGCCTCATCTACCTCTAAATCATGAATTGTGCCATCACTTACATTGCCAAAAACCGGGTCTTCCAACTCTCTGCAGTCTATGGTTTTAAAGATCCAGCAGAGCGAACCCCTCTTTGGAAAAGTATTTCCAGCGTGACGACCAATAGACAAAGCGTCACTTAGGTTATCCTTGGGGACTTCAACGCGATAAGAAACCCTTTTGAGTGTTCGGGAACCTCGGACCATTGGACCAACTCCATAAAAGAGTTGAATCATTTCTGCCACTCAAGTGAGCCAAACGATCTCTAGTAAAATTGGATTTTAATACTCGTGGGCCAATAATTAAATCGACAACTCATTCCACCGTAACTCCTTTGTCCATCTGGACATTCCCTGCACATTCGACCATACACCGATCAACTTATACATATTCACCCCTTACATGTACAATGCTCAGGCATTCAAATATTTTAACATGTGGCACATCCACCCGAACTTCCCTCATATTGTTACCAATACATAGAATGAGCCTTGTTATGGTAATGACATGGCCATCATAACACACAAACTAGAAAAACACCAATATGCGCTTTCGACCCTCGACAAACGAGGATTCAACAACATCAGTGACAAAGTTGACCATGATCACACAATTCCTTTCGAAGATCAACTTAGACTCTAAAATGAGCTTGATAATACCCTTCTTATTCAGGATGAAAAGAATCGTATGAGAAATACATATTTCACAGTCGTACTGATGAATCATTCCTCAAGCAAAAGTCTCACAAAACTTGACTTAATTTCAAAGATTGTTACTCCAAATTCTTTCATAATAACATTAACGCTCGAAGGGCTATAAACAAGATATTGACCTTTAACAACCCTGATGGTTTCACCTACTCAAACCTATGAGAGATGGCTAATAATTTTGTAAACCATCTCAAAAACCAATTAGGTACCAATATTGAGTTGGACTACCAAGAATTCGAGAGGGTTAGGAATCTTATCACTACAAAATACTCTCTACAACACAAAATAGACATAAACAAACCTATTACTGACGAGGATATGAAGAAGGCCCTCTTTAGTATAGAAAACAATAAAGCACCATACCCCGATGACTTTAGTGCTAGTTTCTTTAAAACTAGTTTTGACGTTGTTAAACCGCACATTTGCAAAACATTTATTGTTTTTTCTGTAAAGACAAATGGATCCCTCATGGAATAAAACCCCAATTGCCCTTATCCATAAATCTAATTCTCCCACCTCCCCATCTTATTACAGACCTATTGCATGCTGCAACGTGATATATGAAATCATCTCCAAAATCCTTGCTTTAAAAATCAAATACATCATTCATAAAATTATTGACCCTTCTCAATCAGCTTTCATTTAAGGTAAATCATCTCGGATAATATTATCCTCTCTCATGAACTCTTACACGACCCCCACACTAATAGAAAAGGCTCATAATGTGCCCTCCATATTGACCTCATGAATGCCTTTGAAAACATCAACTGGAGGCTCCTCCTTGATGTTCTTTTTTACAATGGAATTACCCTAAAACATTATTAGGTGGTTCATCCAATACATATCAATGCCATACTTTTTAATTAACCTAAGTGCTAAAAATCATGGATCATTCAATGGTAACAAATTCATTAAGCAAGGTGAGTCACCTCTCCCGTTATCGTTTCGTGATTATTATGCAGGTACTATTCAGTTTTCTTTACGAAAAAGGTCGCCCCCTAGTTTTGGTGCCACAAACTGAAAATCATCGACCTTTACTTTGTCGATAACTTAATGATTTTATGTCATGCCAACAACCCCACGATCAAGCTAATCACCATGGTCTAGATGAATTTTCCAAACTCTATATGCTCTAGTTCAGCCCACATAAAAGTCAAGTATTCAGGTCCGGTACTTCTTTATATGCTCGAGACACGACTAAAAACTTTTGGTCACTCTTTACCAACAATTTTGCTTCAATTTGGTCTAGATGGATACACACTTAAAAGATTTAACAATAACTTTATAGAGCCTACCATTACGTTCCTCCCTTAGTTGGGGATGACAGAAAATCTTCAAGCTCAGCTCGGTGGCCTCAAGAATCTACAAGGTTTATATAGGTAACGACACATCCACCTTATTATGGTACTAACCGTGGCTTTTCTCTACCTCGTTAATTTAGCGTTATAGATCTAGCATAATTAGGAGTACCATAATGCATGGTAAAAATATGGTTTCAAGCATCATCAACAATAGATTGCGGAACTTTCTGTTTTAATTCAATTTGTAAGTCGAACTCATCAACGTTATTGATTTGAGATTGGCAATGTCATCTACCTGCTCTGGTGTCCCTCGATGAAGGATGAAAATTTCCACTCGATCCCAAGCAAGAATAATGGCTTATTCTCTATAACCAATACCTACTTGCATATTTAGTCGGTGGACCCAAAGTTCCTTGGGGTGTCTTAATATGGAATAAATTCAATATTTTAAAACATTTGTTCATTACTTTGCTGGATATTCATTTGTTGATGACTCACGATAAAATCATTACTTGGGGCTATCTTTCAATGCCCGATTGTATCATCTGTGACTATGATATAGAGACAAGCGACTACATTCTCTCGGATTTCCCCTTCATTAAGCAGATATGGGACAATATGATCAGGAAAGTCCACCTGTCGTCGAACAAGGTAAGTTGGCCACAAAGGCTACTCATTGCCTAAAGTTGGAAATTGTCCGCTAATAATATTGGCCAAATTTGGAGGACCATATTCTGTGCAGTCATCTACCACATCTAGAAAGAGAGCAACGCCATAATATTCAACGTTGCATACTTCTTGGCTTCCTTGGTTTGCAGCTAATCTATCTCAAACATAAAATATAGATTATATGGAACTAAGATTTCATGGCGCATCACATAGTTAGTTAATCTATTATATCACTTAACTTTGTAATATGGATCACCAACCATTCGTCAATGTTTTTGTTTATCTTTGTCTTTTAGTAATCCGGGAAATGCCCCATAAATTTTGTAAACATTTATTTACATAAATATATTTTTTATATCAAAAAAATAACCAATTTCATAAATGAATTTTCACAGGATATGATAGACAATAAAAGTAAAAAACTAAGCAAACACATATTAAAAAATACATAGTGACCTATGTAAAATTGTGGAGTTTCGAGTATGAATGGTAATAGAACATGAATGGTATTTATTTCCATCTTTTTATACTTTTTTTAGTATAATAAACTCTTATTTACCTAATAAATTAAAAATAAACAAATATAAAAATATTTTATTCATTTATTAATCAAACTAACCAATAAACTAATGAAAAAATTATATAAATCAATAATAAATATTACCTGTTCATCTAATTTATTATTATTTTATAGACATTATTCTCAGATTCAATAACTCCATATCTCTATTTCTTCGAAATAACGTTATTTATCGTTTCAAGGGTGTCAGTTTTGGATAATTTTTTATTAAATATAATATTATTTTCTTTTTAATATTCGTTATTATTTTATCTATATCTAAGATTTATTCGAAAACTTATCGATAATTTTAATTTCTTACCTGTAATACGAATCTTCTTATATGTGCAATCAATTATTATAGTAACTTTTGAAGTTTTCGTTTCGGGATGAGTCATCGTATGGGTATAACAACGAGATAATGTTTAGAATTAGTTTTGATATTCAATAAAACTCTTCAATTCTTGTTTGAGTGATGTAAACTCGATATTTTTTTTAAAAATATTATATTATTTTTAAAAATATTTTAAAAAAGGTTTTGCTAAAATATTTTCAAAATAAGATTTATATTATCTTATCTTCATGCGTTTAATTTACTGAGTCCCACCAATTTCGGGAATCCTAATTTGGAATCAACAATATTAATTGTATTCTCTGCATTGTCGAAACATTTATTATTTCAAAATATTCTTCTAATACTGGGTCAATCGTTTTATTTTTTTAGGCTTGTATCTTCCTATATGTTTTTTCTTTGTAATTCCTAACTTATCATTCACGATAGATATTTTTTGTATATTTATTATAATTAGTTAAAAAATACTTTCATATTATATATATATATATATATATATATATATATATATATATATATATATATATATATAATATCTCGATTAGGTTTTATATAAAACTATAATATGGGTCAGAATATTTATTTGGATAATAAAACCAAACATAGTTGAATTAAATAATTTTATCTATTTATAAAATATAACGAGTTTATTTTTTGATAACTTCAAAATCAAATGAAAAATATCCTACAATATAAATTTTACAAACTAAATTTTCATTTACCTTCATCTTATTCCTTTTTGTTATTTTTTTAAAACTATTGCATCTTTGATTAAGAACATATCTCTATACAAATTCTATATACATTCTTATATTGTTTTCGATTCCTGTGAAGATTAAATCATCTACATAAAGACTAACAATAATAATCTTGTTACCTCGATCATTTTTCACGAATAGTGTGTACTCATGCTCACACCTTTGAAATCCTTCTCTAACAAAGTATGTCTCTATTTTACTGTACCAAGTTCTTGGGGCTTGTTTTAAACCATATAAAGCCTTCACCAACTTGTAAACCTTGTGTTCTTCTCCTTCCTTTATGTATTCTTGCGGTTGATCTACAAACACATCTTCTGCTAGTTCGCCGTAAAGAAACGCGCTCTTTACGTCTAACTGATAAACACACCAATTCTTTTGAGCTGCTACAGCTAGCATCGTACGAATAGTATCCTAACGCGCCACAGGAGCAAAGACTTCACTGTAATCTACTCCTTCTTCTTGCGCATAGCCTTTGACCACCAATCGAGATTTGTATTTTTCAACCTCTCCCTTCTCGCTGAGCTTGGTTTTATAAAGCCATTTAACACCAATTCTCTTTGCTCCACTTGGAAGATTTGTGAGAAACCAAGTTCCGTTCTTTTCTATTGACTCCAACTCTGTCTTCATAGCATTAACCCATTTTTCTTCCTTAATAGCTTCATTGAATGTTACAGGATCATCGCTTGACATAAACATTACAAGACCCGAAACTTCTTCTTCTTCTTCCTCTCATCCGGTCTCGTAATCCTGCAAATAAGCTGGTCTTCTTCTGATTCTCTGAGGCCTAAGAGATTCTGCTAGATTCAAAACTTCTTCTTCTTCATTTATTTGCTCTGTTTCAGGCTCATGAGTTACTTCTTCAACATTCTCCTCATCTTCGTTTTCTCTATCCTCCCAGATTAATTGCTCAGCCTCTAATTCTTTTGTTTTATGTCCCCAATCCCAGCTTTTCTCTTCTTCGAAAATCACATCCCTACTTGTAATGACCTTTTTTGTTTTTGGGTTGTATAGGCGATAACCCTTGGATTCGATACTTACTCCAATAAGCACATATATGTTGCTTTTATCATCAAGTTTTTTCTTTTCAGATCTGGAACATGGACATGAGCGATACAACCAAAAATTCTAAAGTAATCAACTCTAGGCTTTATTCCATTCCACATTTCTTCAGGTGTTTTTCCTTGTGTCACGGAAGTTGGACTTCGATTCAAGACATGTATAGCCCATTTTGATGCTTCCGCCCAAAAATGTTTAGGAACTCCTTTATCATTCAAAATACACCGTACCATATTCATTATTGTCCGGTTCTTGCGCTCAGCAATTCCGTTTTGTTGCGGAGTGAAAGCTGTAGTGAGTTGTCTGCTAATTCCGGCTTCCTCACAAAAATCAGTGAACTCATTTGAAGTGAATTCACCGCCTCTGTCCGTTCGTAGACATGCTAGCGTTTCTCCACTCTCTTTCTCTACCTGGATCTTGAATCGAGTCAAGAATATAAAAGCTTCCGACTTTAATGACAAAAAATATATCCATACCTTTCTGCTGGAGAATATATCTCTTGTCGGAGTTTGATGCTGGAGAAATTGGCCCACATATAACAGAATGTACCAGCTGCAACCTCCTTGACGAACGCCACAAAATTTGTTTAGGGATACTCTCACGATGTTGTTTACCAACAAAACAGCTAACACATTTCTCAGCTTCGTTGGTGCTCAGATGTAATATATCTTTGACCATATTCTGATATTTGAGAGTTCTTAAACCTTTGTAACTTAAGTGCTCATACATTCGATGCCAAAGTTTAAGCTCATCCATTGCTGTTATTTTCAAACATTTTTCAGCCGTAAACAAGTTACCTTTTGAGGCCAAAATCTTGAAAAATTTATTTTCCGTCATTTTTTTTTTGCATAACCAGCCCTAACTCCGGATGATAAAGCTTGCATACTTAATGATGTATCAAAATCTTGCAGCCCTTTTGTACAAGTTGTCCCAAGCTTACCAAGTTACTCGTTAATTCTGGTACTAGATATACATCTGAAATGACATGAGTCCTTCCATTGACACGTAAAGTTACATCACCTTTTCCAAATACCGAAAGAATAGAATTGTTACCGAGTTTTACGGAGGATTGAAACTCTTCATCAAGCTTTAAAAACCATGATTTGTCTCATGTCATGTGGTTGGAACAGCCTGAATCAAGATACCACACAAATTTTCTTTCTTCTGGAACTGGTGTGTACGCCATTAACAAAACATCACCTTCCTTTTCTCCAATCTCTGCATAGTTCGCCTTCTCTTCCATAGGACATTCGTATAAAAAATGTCCAAGTTTGTGACAACGATAGTATTCCACCGTTTCCTTGTTAAATCTACCTCTTCCACTTCCTCGACCAAATTGTCTTCCTCTGCCTCTTCCATTTCGATACTCGTATGAAACTTTGAGTACCTGTTCTTCTTCTACTATTCTTGGCTTTCTCATTTTCTGCTCATGAACAAGTAATGAGCTTTGCAAGGTATCGACTGATAAACTTTTAATATCTATCGATTCTTCAATTGAACACATAATGTAGTTGAAGTTTTCAGTCAGAGTTTGCAAGATCTTTTCCACAATTTTGACATCTTGCATATCATCCCCACAGTTTCTCATGTCGTTTGCTACCACCATCACCCTTGTGAAGTAATTGGAGATGGGTTCTCCATTTTTCATCTCCAGCAATTCAAACGTTCTCCTCAAAGTTTGTAACTGCGCACGCTTCACTCTTGCATTTCCGTGATATTTGGTCTTCATAGAATCCCACAACTGCTTTGACGTCTCTTTCAAAGTTATCGTCTTAAGAATTGATTTGTCAATCGCATTGAACAAATAATTATTTGCCTTCAAATCCTTTAACCTTGCATCGGCAAGGGTCTTCTTCTCTGCTTCGGTCAATCCTTCTTTGTTAATTGGATCATCAATTCCATCTTCCACAACATCAAAATACTCCTTTGACCGAAGAAGATTTTCCATAAGGAGACTCCAATGGTCATAATCTCCATCGAATTTTGGTATACAAGGTTGTCAAAAATTACTCGATTCTCCCATCTTTTCTATGTGTTTGCTCTCTTTCTCTTTTAATTTAATGGCTCTGATACCAAATTTGTTGATTTCAGATGAATAAATCTCAGACAAAAGCTATAAAAAACTTCGATAATTTTATTAGGTAATATAAATGACTATTAAATAGTCAAAGATTGAGTACACGAAATGAAAGTGACACCTAAGAAGAGAAACTGAAAGGACAATAAAAAAACGGAAACATAATTAAATGAAACAAACTTGAAGTGGAGTGTAACTCATATCTTGACCAAATAAAGCATTAAAGTCCTAACACTTATTGGATACCTCTGCTGGTAGATGCATCTCCGCTGTGTCTTTTGCTAGTAGATGCACTATTGGATCCCTCAAATAAAACATTAAATTCCTAACATACTCTACTAATGCACTAACTATATTATACTTTGATTCTGACCCAACTTTCCATTAAAATGAACCTTAGTCTAACTATCTTTTTTAAATTTAAATATAAAAATGCATTTTTTTTATAAGACTTATATAATCCTGCTGCGTCTCAACCCCTCACTCTATCTCTTCCATTTTATTTCTCCAGAAGAATCGGTTGGAGGTGTTGGCGAAAACACTTGGGACGACAGACTGACGGACTCCACACTGCGGTGAGGAAGATACATATATCATACGGGGATGTCATCAATTCTATCAGTTCAGTAGAAAATAGGGAGTGAACAATAGAGTAGATTTTTGTGTAAATATTTCACTCAATCATTTCTTTGCCAAGTTGGCTGTTTAAATACAAGAGAGGGTGTAACAACATTTCATAATATTCCTTTGTTTGTTACATTTTCTGTTAGTGAATAATATAGGCTGTTTGGACACATGACCAGGATGTGGGTGAGTGTTTGGACACAAGTATAGCACATGGGTCTCTAGGTAGACTTGTGCTGGGCTTGAGTGACACCCTTGTGGTCCAGCAAGATAGTATCCAAGGCCTGTTTGAATAACCCGAAAACACAGGCCCAATCACTTAACCCTTAGAACAGAAGATCACTTGTAGTGTCGAGACTTGTTTCTTGTTCCTCAGAACAGTCACCGGTCATGGTGACCTTCGCCGGCGACTGTATCTTAACATCCCCCCTCAAACGGAGCGGTGACTCTAGGAGCCCGAGTTTGTCACGGAGATAGGCAAATCGAGACGGCGGTAACGCTTTGGTGAGAGAATCAGCAACTTGGTCTTGAGTGGGAACGTATCGGATCTGAGCAGCACCGGCGAGAACCTGGTCCCTGATAAAGTGCACATCAAGCTCGATATGCTTGGTGCGTGCATGAAAGACGGGATTCGAAGCTAGAGCTCCTGCCCCCAAGTTGTCACACCATAGCACAGAAGGGGGTATGAGCGGGATTCGTAGTTCAGTAAGCAGTGAGCGAATCCAAATTAATTCAGCAGACAAATTTGCCAGTGCCCGGTACTCAGATTCAGTAGAAGAACGGGAGACGACGTTTTGTTTCTTGGAGGACCAGGATATCAATGTCTTTCCAAGAAACACACAATAGGCTCCAGTGCTGCGTCGGTCGTCGATTGAAGAGGCCCAGTCAGCATCAGAATATCCATGCAGCTGAAGATGAAGACAAGGCTGAATGTGCAGTCCCAACCATTGTGAACCAGATAAGTAGCGTAGGATTCTTTTTAAGCATTGCCAGTGAGTAGTTGTAGGGGACTGTTGGTATTGGCTAAGCCGATTTACGGCATAGGCAATATCTGGTCTGGTGTGTGTGAGGTACTGCAGTGCCCCTAACAGGCTTCGATACTGTGTAGGTGAAGGCAGAGGAGATCCAGTAGTTGCTGACAAAGCTGTGCCAGGAGCAAGAGGAGTGGGGCAAGGTTTTGACAAAGCTGCTCCCTGATTAACAAGTAAGCTTTCAATGTAATTGTGTTGAGTAAGATAGAACCCTGAGGCATCACGATGAACCTCTATTCCTAAGAATAGAGAGAGTGAGCCCATGTCTTTTAGAGAGTATTTGGCATTTAGGTTATGAATGAACTGAGACAGACAAGCTTCATTGTTCCCTGTGACCAATATGTCATCCACATAAACCAGGATGAGGAGTATTGTAGTTGTAGTCACTAGATAGAAGAGGGAGCAATCAGCTCTTGAATTTTGAAACCCCCATAGAGTTAGAGTATCCCGTAGTTTAGAGAACCAGGCCCTTGGTGCTTGTTTGAGGCCATAGAGAGCTTTGTGCAACTTGCACACATAGGTAGGGTGACTGGTATCTTCAAAACCCTGAGGCTGTTGCATGTAGACAGTCTCTTGTAAGTCCCCATTAAGGAAGGCATTGTTGATGTCAAGTTGTTTGACAGGCCAGTTCTTAGAGACAGCAATAGTAAGGATAAGTCGAACTGTAGAAGCCTTAACAACAGGGCTAAAGGTGTCATAGAAATCAACACCAGGGGTTTGGTGGAAGCCCTTGGCCACTAACCTGGCCTTGTAACGTTGGACAGACCCATCCATAGCATATTTGACCTTGTAGACCCACTTACAACCAACCACAGTAGAGTAAGAGGGTAGAGGTACCAAAGACCAGGTATTATTGTTCATTAGAGCAGCATATTCAGTCTTCATAGCAGCAACCCAGTTAGGATTCCCTGCAGCCTTAGAGAAACTAGAAGGTGTAAGCATGTCCTGATTAGTAGTAGTGATAGTTCCAACATAGGGTAATCTAGGCTTATGGATACCACTTTTGTGTCTGGTTTGCATAGTGTGTGTGTTTGTAGGCTGTGAGAGTGGTAGAGGGTGTTGTGAAGTAGGAAATGGAAGGTCAATAACTAGTGTAGGAGTAGGGCTGGTAGAAGAGTTGTGATGTTGGTGTGGCTTTGTGATAGTACCTGAGTCTGTGAGGGAATGAGGAGCAGTGTCTGTGTTGGGTCTATGTGGTAGATTAGGCAGAGGGTGTGAGGAAGTGGTTTGGTGATCTGTCTGTGTAGCACACTGAGGAGTGTGATGCTCAGTGGAAGGATCAGTGTTGGGATTAGTACAAGATGTTACTCTTTCAGAAACCAGAGAGCTAGTTAGAGAAGGAAGCCAGAGATTGACAGACTGATAATGAGACTGACTGCTTTGGGGTTGTTGAAGAAACCCTGAAGTAAAGGGAAAGTCAGTCTCATTAAACACCACATTTCGAGACACATAGATTCTCCCTGTAGGACTTAAACACTTATACCCTTTATGACTCTGACTGTAGCCTAGAAAAACACATTTAAGAGAGTGAAACTGGAATTTATGAGTCTGGTAAGGTCTGAGGCAGGGAAAGCAAGCACAGCCAAAGGTTTTGAGAACTAAATAGTTAGGTTTTTTGTGAAATAGAGCTTCAAAAGGTGAAATTTTATTGAGGGTAGGAGTAGGTAATCTGTTGATGAGATAGGTGCTAGTGGAAAAGGCTTCAACCCAAAATTTGTAGGGTAGGTTAGACTGAGCAAGTAGAGTTAAGCCAGTCTCCACAATGTGTCTGTGTTTACGCTCAGCTCTTCCATTCTGAGCTGATGTGTAAGGGCAAGACCTACGTAGTAATATACCACTCTCTTTAGCTAGGGTAGCCAATGGTCTAAACTCTCCCCCCCCAATCACTCTGAATTACTTTGATTTTTCTTTCAAATTGATTTTCAACAAAGGTTTTAAAGGTTTTAAATACTTCAGTAACCTGCCCTTTAGTTTTGATAGGATAAACCCAAGTGTATCTTGAAAAATCATCAAGAAAAAGAACATAGAACCTGAACCCTTCAGTAGACAGAATAGGGGAAGGCCCCCAAACATCAGTATGCACAAGATCCAACACATTGTTAGCATGGGAAACAGATAGAGGGTAAGAAAGTGTGTGAGACTTGCCTAACTGGCAAGCCTCACAGAAGCTATTCTCATTACTTGAAACATTTTGAAGATTACAGGACTTAAGAACACTAGCTAGAACAGACTGAGATGGATGGCCAAGCTTCCTATGCCATCCATCTTTAGAGACCTTAGAAACTTTAGGAGGACAGACCCTATCAGAACACAAAGAACTTTGAGACAAACAGACTTGAGTATTAAAACTGACTGGATAGGTAGACTGATTTCTAGAAAGAGTTTCCATCTTGTATAGGCCACCTTCACATCTCCCTTTGAGCAACACTGTCCCTGTGGTTTTGTCCTTCACAAGACAAAAAGTTTTGTGAAACTCAACAAATACATGATTATAATTGGTAAGTTGAGAGATAGACAGTAAGTTTTTGTTGATTTTGGGAACATGTAATATGGATTTAAGAACAATAGGCTGTTTAGATAGTGATAAGAGAGAAGTTTCACCTATGTGAGAGATTGGAAGTCTCTCACCACTACCAACCAAGACATGTTTAGTACCTGTGTAGTCATGTTTCTGTGTAAGCTGATTGGTACTCCCTGTAACATGATGGCTGGCTCCACTGTCAGCATACCATACCCCATCTGATGCTGTATCTTGTGCTGCTAGTAGGGCACTGTGATCACTTTCAGATTTAGGTTGTTCTGAAGAATTTGATCCCATGACTGAAGGGTCATCTCTGTAGTAGCAAACAACTGCAGAGTGCCCATATTTGCTACAGATTTGGCAAGTGGGTTTGTTTTGAGCAAACCTTCCACCTCTGCCTCTATAGTAGCTGCTTCGACCCCTGTAGTTGGAGTTAGACCTTCCTCCTCTATAGTTTCTGAAATTGTTGTTGAAGTTCTTATTTGGTCCAGAATAGTTTCTGAAATTGTTGTTGCTGACTTGTTGTTTCATATCACTTCTCTGAGCATAATTGGCACTTGAAATACTGATTGTATTCATTGTATTTTGCAGATCATGAAGTTGTTCTAGCCTGCTTTCAAAAGTTAAAAGGCTAGTCTGCAAATCAAGCCAAGTAAGACTGTCTTTATCAGCAAGACTGACTACTATTGGTGTGTAGTCTCCATCAAGCCCTGCAAGAACCTGAGTGATCAGGTCATCCATGGAGGTAAGAGATCCTGCAAGTATTAAATTATCAAAGATCATTTTCATTTTGTTTAAGTAGTCAGACATAGTACTGGCCCCCTTGCGAGTTTTTTGAAACTCTGCCTTGAAGTAGGTGACTCTGGCTCTTGTCTGAGAGCCAGACAACTTTCCTGCTGCTTCCCAAAGCCCTTTGGATGTCTCTTCCTCCATTAATTGAGCTGCTATCTCAGGGCTCATTGTGGAGTAGAGCCAACCAAGTAAGAGTTGGTCCTTTGAGACCCACTCTTCATAGTCTGCATTTTCTGATACATTGCCTTCATTATCAGTAGAAACTTTAGGAGGGCAGACTTTCTCTCCTGAGATATAGCCACCTAGCTTGTTACCCTTGATCATGGGTAACACAACTGTTCTCCAAAGGAGATAGTTGCTTATGTCGAGTCTGATATTGTTTGTGTTGTTGATTGAGTGCAGCTGCAGAGTTTTTGAAGCAGCAGAGGAACTGTTGGGAAAGAAGGAGCCTAATGACTCTGAGGAAAGCGACTGAGATTCATCAGAGTTGGCCATTCAGATCAGAATGGCTCTGATACCAAGTAGAAAATAGGGAGTGAACAATAGAGTAGATTTTTGTGTAAATATTTCACTCAATCATTTCTTTGCCAAGTTGGCTGTTTAAATACAAGAGAGGGTGTAACAACATTTCAGAATATTCCTTTGTTTGTTACATTTTCTGTTAGTGAATAATATAGGCTGTTTGGACACATGACCAGGATGTGGGTGAGTGTTTGGACACAAGTATAGCACATGGGTCTCTAGGTAGACTTGTGCTGGGCTTGAGTGACACCCTTGTGGTCCAGCAAGATAGTATCCAAGGCCTGTTTGAATAACCCGAAAACACAGGCCCAATCACTTAACCCTTAGAACAGAAGATCACTTGTAGTGTCGAGACTTGTTTCTTGTTCCTCAGAACAGTCACCGGTCATGGTGACCTTCGCCGGCGACTGTATCTTAACAAGTTCTGAGTATGATAACAACGGAAATGCCGTCTTACCCGGTGTTCATGGTACAAGTAGTCCCGTAGACAAAAAACAACATCTATTTCGTCAGATATAATTTATGATCCAATTTATTTTGCCGTGTTTTCGTCGTGATTGTGCTAGGTTAAAAAGTGTTTTAACATTTGAAATTAGTCATGTATCCTGTAGACAATTAGTTTTTATACACCTATAATATAATTAGGGCATTAGTATAATGCGCTGGAAAGTGTTCGGTTGTATGGACGTGTTAGAGTTATCTTATATGGAAATGTATAAATGTGCCGTTACCGCGACTATTGAAATCCTATGTTGTTTATTAAAATAAGACGTAATATTTATAGTGATATTCATTTGGGTGATTACTCGTTTAAGTTAGTTAAAATAAAGGAAGAAACATTATGAAAACCCCAGAATGAAATGCATGACTACGTATAACACTATGTATTATTATAAATCCAAAATAATAAAATAACTATAAATATCTATTATTATAATAATAATAATAATATATCATTAAATGTCATATAAATATATAAATATAAATATTAACTTGCTTAATATGTATTTCGAATAGGGGTGGTAATGTTGGTCTGAGCCGGCCAAACCGGCCCGACCTAATATGGTTGGACTTTGTCCAGCCCGAACATATAACGGGTCGGACACGGATATACAAATTATGATCCGTAGACCGGTCGGGCCGGGTATGGAATTTTAATTTATCCAACCCGACCCGGTCCGCAAATATAAACTATATATAAAAAATAAAAAATATATTAAAAGATAATTGTAAATTTTTAAAATATAATTAAAAAATATACTTAGTAATTACTAGAAAACTGACATTTATATGTTTTTATCATTTTTGAGTAATTTTTCTTTTTTAGAGTCAATAATATGTTTATTAATTATATGATTTTCGATAAACCTAATTCCATAAATTATAAATATCTTTCTCTGGATCTTTATCTATATATACTCGGATCCTAATTTCTAACTTTTAAATTCCTAATATTTAATTGTTTATTTAGTTATATTTGATTTGGTTTAAAAAATATGTCTTAAACTTTTATTTTAAATTAAAAATGAAGTCAAAACTGAGTTTAGATCGAGTCGGACCGGTTTGGACAACCCGAATAGTAAAAATAATATTTCCGGATCGGACCGGGCTGACCCGCTGACATAAATGAGGTGGACTCGGGTTCGAAAATATTAAACCCGCTGCGGGTCGGACCGAGTTCAGATTCGAGTAAAAAACAACAGGCCCAAGCGGATCGGCCCGAATCCGGTCTGAACCCAACCCATTACCATCCCTAATTTCGAATGATATAACATGTAGGTTATAGTCAGTTGTAACTGTAAAACATTAAAATGTTAAAAATAGTGAAACTTATATTAGAATCAATAGAGTTTAATTAACTTATTTTAATTCAATTAGTGAATTAAATTCATTGACTACATAGAAAAATAAATAAACTCTAATATAATATTACTAATTTTTTTTGCTATATTCACACCCGTCTCGATCTTTTACATAAATGACCTCCGCTATATTTCAAATATATCACATCTTTCCTAATGGTGAGCACATGTTGCATCATGTTGCTGCTACTTTTATATGTATAACTAGGGTTTTAATATGAAATGTTTTATTTATCTAACCATCAATCAATCAAATATGACCATGATGAAAGGCTTGACTTATTTCAGATATGCCCTATAACCAACACTCTCTAACTTTAAAATAATAACTCCAAAATTAATATATAGAGCATTGGTGTCAACCGTCTCTATTAATGATTATAATAAGTGCAATGCATATGAATGGAAATTACAACTTAAAATTTATAAAATTCAACCCTTATATGTATTCATGCGATGATTAAGGTTCACTTTTTTATGTTTAGATTTAGTTATACCTAACGTATTTCTAATTATTCGTATAAAATGGAAATAATAATATGTTTGTTTAGTTAGAGTAACATGATATCTATCAAATTATGGTATTCGACTACTCTTCTTTTAACTTTGGAATCTAAGCGTGGTTTATAACGACTATATTTAAGAGGTTAAAATCGAGCCATATACAATGATAATACTCCAAAGGATATTATTTTAACATATCATGACAAAATTTATAAAGAGAATATTTAGTCCTTGTAAACTTCATTCATTGCCAAAATTTATTTTTGTTTCGGTGCTTCAATTTCCAGTTCTTTACAAGTTGGTTGAATATAGAAGTGATGCAAATTAATATTTCATTAGAAATAAATGCAATTTTAATAAATATAAAAATAAAAATATATAAGTCAATTTATAAGGTTAGTTTTTCAGATGAAATATTTGATCGAATCTTGAATAAAATCGTCAATATTAACAACAAACTTCATATTTTCCAATTTCAGTTTAGTTGTGATGAGATCATTAAGTATTTTTAACACTACAATTTTGAATAATAATGGAAAATAGTGATGATTACATATTGAACAATAGACTTACAAAATTAAAAATTTCTAAATAAAATGCATTAAGTAATAAGGATATTTTTGTTTCGCATAATTCAAACCTTAAGTGGGCTTAATCCACATTTCAATTTATATTTAGTTCTTAAAGATATTTTATGAAATTACAAATCTTCAACCATCACAATTTATCTTCATTACGAAGATATATTAAATTTCCAAATTAAGTGATGGTAAAACATGCTTTCAGATATTGGTGATTGATGTACATAAGAGCGGAAAAATAACGAGTTATCACCAACCATCTCCAATAAGAACTATAATTAATTTTGTAATAATATTATACATATTTATGTATTTTTAAATAAAATAACTTGAAATAATTTGACAAATAAGAACATATTTATAACAATTATTAATGTCGTATCTCTCAAGAAAAGATGGGTTCGCTACTTTACAAAATCCTTCAGAACCCATTGAGTATTAAGACTATTCATATATGTCATGAATACATCATAGGTCAATATATCAAATAAAGAAAATCAAGTGCAAATCGAACAATTAAACTATTTGAACAAAATTAGAATATTATCATAAATATATTTTTATTCATATGTAACTATATACATATACATTTTGTTAATATATATCATTTAGTCTTACTGTGCACATGTTCCAACGAAAATGGAGTTTATTGGCAAGGTCAAACATTTTATCATATCTTTCTCAAATGGTTGTCACTAAAGGAAGGTATGAAAGTTCAATAAAAAATGTCATAATATAATTTTTGGGTATATACCATTAAGTTATGGAATAGTTTCTTATTCAGTGAATTCACATGGAAGAAATTAGTAAAATTAGTACATTATACCTTAAACATAACAAAATAAATACTTATAAAGTTTTTAAATTTAGGGACATCTGGTACAAGAAATCTCATACATGCCTAGTATTTTATATAGTTAAGTTTGTATAATATCTTTCACCTTTAGCTTTTGTAATGTCATAAGTAGTTCCACAAGAATATTAAGATTATTTATGATCAACAGAAGTATCGAGTTCCAGATTTTAAAAGTCATAAAGAGTCCTACAAGAACATTAAGATCATTTATAATGCAACAAAATAATTTAGTTTACATTCTTGTGACGTCGTAAAGAGTTTTACAAGAAAATTAAGATCTTTAGTGGTGAATTTAATTTAAGCTTCTATAAGATCATATTGATATTTTCAATATTTAATTGTGGACTGTTGTAATAAGAATCAAAATTGATGTGAGATAATTCAGTTAATATGTTCAGAAGGTCTTACACCGAATAAGTTTCACTTATTGTGCAAAGATTGACCTTTTAAAACAATTATAATTTTCAAATATTTCTTTCGGTATAATCATTGCATATCTTGCACACTTTATAATCAAGATTCGTCAAATTAATATTAAGTTTAAGTCTCTACGGATGGCAACATTAAGAAAACTTGATATATATATATATATATATATATATATATATATATATTATCTTAATTACTATATTAATTAAGACTCATAAGTTATGAAAGTTTATCGACTTACAAGAATATTAACAAGTTTGTAATAATCATATTTAAATATAAATAGTTTTAAGAGCTTATAGATATTAAAAAATTAATTTGTGATAATTTAGTAAACAATTAATTTGTGATAATTTAGTATAAGTGTCTCATTAGTTACATCACATTCTATCAAGTTTTAATCTATTTTGGTCTTGAAATAATTTAGGAGACTATTATAAACTTTATAAATTCAATGGAAGTATATTAAAACTTAGATTTACTTGTCATTTCAATTACAATAAGTGAAAGTACATAATAACCTACTCATTTAAGGTGACAGAACAACATAATCAAAATACGTGCGAGCAAAACAATAAAATAATGAGAAGGGAATGATTGCACTATAGATATATAAACATAAATTAAACTTAAGTTAGAGATTATAGGGATTGGGTAGGCTAGACCACTTTAGTTCCAAAAAATATCAATCGGAGGTCGGAAAGTATGTGATACGATATCGCGGAGGCAAGAATCGAAGATGAGCCAATCTTTTGATCGTTCCTCTTCCTCGAGATATGGTAAACAATCGCGGAAAATCATGTATGCCTTGATGGCGTAAATTAGGAATCTTGAAACCAAGAGACCGAGTTGGAGTATTAACAGAAAATCCAAGCTTTGAAATTGTGAAATACTAGATTATCTAAGAGAAGTTACATTGATAAAGGATATGATTGATAGTTTGAGAGCTAACATTTTATAAGACGCGAGTCAGAGGAGTACTAAATCTGCAACTCAGAACTTTATCGCGGGTGGTCACCTTGCCTTGAGTAGCAAGCTAAAAGATGAAGGAATGATGATGATTATTAAATTTATGTCATACTAATTATGCTCATCCGACACACGGGATGTGAATTCGAATGACATTGTATGTGTCATTGATTGTGAACTTGGGGGGTATTTTCTTAATAATCTAGTAATGGAGGTTCTTGAAGATGTTGTTGGGGGAGGAAGAGAGAGGATGAGGTTGTGGATCTCTTAAAGATTGCTGTGATTTTTAGCACTTTTTACAAGACCAATATAATATTTACTTGTCATTTCAATTACGATAAGGCAAGTTGCATTCCTCCAAGAAATTTCTACTAGACAAAATTATCTCTGGAATTTCTAAGTAAATAAACCGAGAATCCTTGGGATCACTCTGGATAATTTTATAAGTCCATCACAAAATACATATAGTTATAGCATGCTAAATCATTATGGTGCACAAACGAAAAACCTCTAACATGCTTGAGTTAATTTGAGACAATATTTTCTCAATCAATATCTCGACACTGATTTGGAAAGTTAGAAGATACAAAATATTTCATATGTTTTGACAATTAAATATTTGACATATACTTAGGTTAATTCATGATAAGAGATAAAATTCATTATAAATTTTTTGAGTTAAAACTTAAATATAACATGTATGTCTAATTATATAATATGATATAGGCCATCCATAATTTATTATATGATATAACATGAAAACATAAAGAAAGTAATGCAATAAAAGAGATCATTTAATTGCATAACTTTATAGGCTAAATGGATGTTAAATCAAACAATATGATTCATAACTATATATTTTATGTGAATAATATGGGTAGCACACATAGCAACTTCTAATACAATAAAGATATTTAGTTCTTTATAATCAAGGAAACCTGCAAGCAAAACTCGACCCAAATTTTTGGCATCATTCATGATCGTAGGCTAATATAAACCTGCAAGCAAAACTCGACCCGATACAGCTCTAAATCCATAATGAGTTGACCCTTCTCCATCATACAATTCTGATAAAACTTCCTGTGATTCTTGCCAATTCAAACATCGTAATAATGGCTTACATAATGCTTTGTTATAGAAAAATCCATCCAAAACTATTTATCCAAGAGCTTTGCCTCACAATTTTTTAGCCAATTTCTCATCTTCAGGCAACTCCTCGAATAAAAAAATTTAAATATCCGTTCCCCAATCGACTCAGACAATATCTGTGGTGACAAACTATTCCTCTATATAATCACAATGGTCTGACTGGGTTAAAATTGAAAGACTTTCTTCCTTATAAGCGATATTTGCTAACAAATCAGCCATTGTGTTACTTCCTCGACTTATATGTTCCATAACAGCATGATCAAATAATAACATCAAGTTTCGAAGCTCTCGAAGATACAAAATTAAATGATCATTTTTAGCTTTGGAGTTTCCAGATACTTGATTTGCTACTAATTGAGAATTTGTCTCTAACCACACTAATGTTTCTCAACATATCTTCGCAAGCCTCAGACTAACTAAAGCAACTTCATATTCAGCTTTGTTGTTCGAGGCGTGAAAACCAAATTTGATAGACTGAAGCATTGTTTCTCCAGATGGAACAACTAACTGAACTTCAGCGCTGCATCCTAAAATACTAAATCCACCATATGTTTGAACAACCCACATCGAATGTATTGGTGAAACGTCTTTACTATCTTTTGTATCTGCTCTGTTTGAATGGAATTCAACGAGAAAATCTTCTAAAAGCTTGAGCTTTAGTTGCAGCTAGAGGTGTGAACAAAATATCACAATCTCCCAACTTCACTAACCACTTGGTCATTCTCTCCGAAATATTCAGACATTGCAAAACATTTTTCAAGGGAAATGAAGTTCAAACTTCAATGGAATGGGGTTGAAAATAGGGGCACATCTTTCGAGCAGCCACCACCAATGCTAATGCTCACTTTTTTATCTTCAAATATCTTTTTTCTGCTGCCACTAGACTTTGCTGACACAGTACAAATTCTTCGGAATTCCTGAATCTTCACTAATTGATACTGCACTTATTTCAAAATCCGACACCACAATGTATAAAAAGGGTTGTTCTCCACTTCAAGGCTTTGAAAAAATCTCTAGTGATGATAATAAATTCTTGATGCTTGTAATTTCCACTTCACAATCCAAACTCCACTCAAATTTATTCAGCTCTAGCAACACTTGAAAGAAAGGAAAACATTTGTCAGAAAATCTAGAGATAAATCTATTAAGTGTTGCAAATATTCATGTCAAAACTTGCACTTCTTTGATTGTTCGAGGTGAATTCATTGCTACTACAGCTTTCAATTGTTTTGGCTCATCTTCTATCCCTCTTTCACTAATAACAAAACCCAAGAACTTCCCACATCGAACTCCAAAAGTGCACTTTCAGGATTAAGATTTAACCTTATTGCCCTTAGATTCAAAAGTGTCTCCTCTAAATCTTCCAACTGTGCATTATCCACTAAACTTTTTACCATCATATCATCGATATACAACTCCATGTTTCTTCTGATCTGAGTGGTAAAGGTTTTATTCATTAATATTTGATAAGTAGCTGTGACATTTTTCAATCCAAAACGCATAACCTTGTAGCAATGCAAACCCTTATTAGTAATGAAAGTAGTGCATTTTTTATCCTTTGGATCCATCTAAATCTGGTTATACCCTGCAAAAGCATCCATGAAAGTTGATATTTTGTTTCCTGAAGTTGAATCAATCAACTGATCCATTCGAGGAACCAAAAATGGGTCTTTATGATGGAATATATTTAAGTCTGTAAAATCCACACGCATTCTCCACTTTCCGTTCTTCTTCTTAAACACTACTGGGTTTTTGTCCAGAAATAATACTGTGATTCCCTTATACGTTCGACCCTAGATAAACGATCCACCTCGAAAACAATTGCTTCTGCTTTTCCTGATCAAAATTCACTCCTTTTTTTAATTACAGGTTTCACACTCGGATTGACAGACAAACTATGACATATTACTTCGATCGGCACACCTATCACATCCTCCGTTTTCCAAGCGAAAGCGTCCAAATTATAAGACAAAAATTCTAACAGTCGTTGACGTAAAACTGATGTCAGTAAGTTTCCTATTCGAAGAACTTTTCCCTCAGAAAAAAGTATACTCCTCAATTTCTTCACTTGCTGTCAAGGATTCTAGGGTTTTCCTCTGACCGTCAATCCTTTCATCCAAATATGAGGTCAAACCCCATGATTGCTATTCATTCACTATATCTCCACTGTTGGGTCCTCCAATCCAAAGTGCAATGGCATATCATTCTTTGGAAACTTTCTAGTAGCTTCGAACGACTCCCACACGGTCTCCGACCACGTACTTAAGACATTGGTGTACTGTTGACACTACCCCATACATTCTGGACAACCAAGACCTTCCAACAATAGTGTTGTAACTTATGGGGCAGTCCACCCCCATAAAGAGCACTTGAATTTTTTTTGAAGGGTAATTTTCCTAAACTTATCTCCCCTTCGAATTCTCCTATTACCCCTGCTCTCACACCCGTGAATCTAATGATCGTGCGCTCTGACTAAGAAATTTGAGGAGGATTGCGCATCTTGTCATATGTTTCTTTGAAAAGGACATTTGTTGAACTCCTGATATCATGAGCACACGTCTAATTTCAACACCAGCCACTTCTTTCGGAATAACTACCGCATCCTCATGCGGCTCCGTGTTACTTTGTAAATCGTCCTCATCGAACAAAATAAAAAGAATGTCCTTCTTGTCTCTTCCTCGAACTATCAGTATTACCAGCCATTAAATGACCTCCAAAGATGGCCAATGACTCAAAAAACTCACACAAAATTTGAACAAGTCTTTCTTTATAGGCTCTTCAACAGTCATCATACTCAACCTATTTGGATCCTTATCCAAGTATTCTGAAGCAGCATCGAACTCATCAGCCTTTAAATCTAGAATCATAAAATTCTCAGCTTGCGCATTTGCCTTGGCTGGCTGTGAATTCGATGTTAGAGTTTTCGATGCGTTTCCCTATGACTTTACATAAGTTAAAAGATTTCCATTTTCAATCAGAATTTGGAATCCTTTTTTCAACACAATCCAGTCATTGGTATCATGAACAATGTTTATTGTGATATCTACAAATTTTGTTGTTCCGCTCCTCCCTTGGCATGTTAATTGGAGCTGGCTTCCTGAAATTCACGAAACTCTTGTTTTTGTCAAAAAGTACAGCCACACTCTTAGTTAAGTCTGCATAACAGTCGAGAATAATCTATTGATTCAGCATTGGCCTGTTGTAATTGTAGGAAGGGGCTTCATTTGAATATCCACTGGGCCGAGATGAAAAATTGTTATTCCTCGGACATACCTGCTTATTAGCATTTGAAGATTGTTCTTTGTTATGGGACACTTGTCTCGAATTCTTTGGAACATTAATTGGTCCTCCTCAGAACCTCGTTGACTCCTCCGTTTTGATTTGGTCTTCAACGTGAGCCATTAATGCTCCAAAAGTTAAAGCCCTCTTCTTTGTTGTCTTATTAACCAAGTCTCACAGCAATAACCCTTGGCGAAATGCTGCCATCGCCACTGATTCTTCACAATTATCAAAGCTTGCCTTTGTTAAAACAAATATTTTCGTATAATCCTTCAATGTTTATCCAGTTGCTTGCTTGCAGAGGATAATTTATCACTGTTATCCCTTATCTCTTTAAATCCGACAAACTTCCTTCAAAAAGTTGTATAAAAATCTGTACAATTTGAAATGGATCCCCTTGGAATTCGATTGTACCACTTCATAGTTAATCTTTTAAACTTTTGTGAGAAAGCATGACACACCAGCCTGATATTGTCTTCAAAGTTCATCATGTAATTTTTGAATTGTTCGATGTGATCATATGGATCCTGCATCCCCTCGAACTTTTCAACCTTAACAAGATCAAAACACTTCAGAAGAGTAATAGATCTTATTTCACTTGTCAACTGAGAATTTCTCCAATCCACACCATGCACATACTGATCTTCAGTTCCCTTGACTGCGTGCAAATTTCGATCAGTCTCATCGTATTGATTTGATGTATTCCCTTCACACCAGTTAGATTCCCTCAAACAACGAGGCACACTATCCCTCCTAGAACTGTGTTTCTTCTTATATTTTTGACGCTGTTAATTTTCATTCTTCGAAGAACCTCTATACCTTTTAAAACATGAGCCAGATCTCTCAACATCCTCGTCACTAGATGTGACACACTTTTGTTTATCTTTCTTTTCTTTTCGAGAAAGATAACGCTTTGTTGGAGCTTCGAAGCGCTACTTATTCCATTAATTTCTGATATCAAATTTTTCAACAATCATCATGGTATCTTCATGTCTGGATGTCCTTGAGACTATTGAAGAAGTCGTTTGAGGAGTATTGGCATTGGATTGTGTATTATTTGATCTGCTGCCCCTTTGTTTTTAACAAAAGCGCCTAATTTTCCTATCTCAATGATATTTTTCACTTCTTGCTTCAATGCTATACAATCATGCGTATCATGATCCACATTATTATGATATTTGCAAAAACAGATACTTCGGTCTCTCTAGGTACTACAGTGGGGTTGGCCTTCTAAAGTGCACATCATTTCTAGTCTTGTCATAAATTATCGCTACACTTTCTCTCAATTCCGCAAACCATTCAGGTTGAACCCATAAAACGCTTTTACTTCTAACTTGTTGGTTTTGATTAGACTGATTCTGCTTGGGCCGATGAGATCCCTATCTGGTTTCCTTTGATTGTAACCTGGATTGAGTTGTTGCTTGTGAGATTGGAACTATAGAGGTGGATCTGTTCTAACGAGGCACTCTAGAGTTATTATTTTTTCCGGGTTAATGAGTCGGCCAAATTACCCGGATATCAGGCCTTGTCTTAAAGAGGCAATTGTTACATGTTCAAAATGACCAGCTATCCCATTCTTCGTGTTCACAAACCTACTAATGTATTCCTTCAAAGATTCGTTTGGCTCTTGGGAACATTGCATAATCGTATCACTATTCCGTTTAAGGTCTTTAATTCCTACAAATTGCCTGCAGAATGCTACCCATAATATATCCAAGTTTTTTCTATAGACCCTTGAGAGAGATTGTTATACCATTTAAAGCCACTTCCTTTAAAGATTTGTGAGCATGCACAATATAGCAACTTGTCATCATGATCAAAATTCCTCCTAATGTTTTTAAATTGTTTGAGATGATTGTCCCGATCTTTGATTTCATCATACTTCTCCATTTTGGAACTGTCAAAAATCGCTTATAAAGATGTCGAGAGAGTATTTTTGAAGACAAGGGTGATTGTCTCCAGTTTTGGCTACGACTAAATACTGTATCTTCATTGGGAGGAGCAAAAATACATGGTTCGGATTGAGAGGCAAATGAATCGATCAACAAACGGTCAATGTGGTGATCAGCTGAACCCTTTATTTTTCCTTGATACTTTTTAATTATACCCCGTCTATCCCTTTTTCTTGAATATTTTTTGGTCAGCCTCAATTTCTTTTTTAGACGGTCTTCATCACTGTTGGATGAAAATGATTCTTCAAGGCCTGAATTATTAGATGAACTATTAAAAGATTCTGACGTACTGCTCACAACTCGTTTAGACCGATGTGTTTTCTTAGATCTAACACGAGTCTTTATGGACTACTCATTTTCACCGGGCTCATAGGTAAGATGGAGTACGGATGCACCAGACTTCTCTTTTATTCCTTTTTCAACTTGTTTATGAGCCCTTAAAGCTTCAATGTCAACCCTTAGCGGATAACATTCATCCTACATGAATTGTTTTTCATCATCATTGTGATTGACATGAAACACAATAGTGTGCTCATTATTCTCTCTCACACCTTCAACCTCTGGAGGTGGAACGTCTTGTACATTAGGATC
Organism: Limnanthes douglasii subsp. nivea; assembly: GCA_036936605.1. NCBI lineage: Eukaryota > Viridiplantae > Streptophyta > Magnoliopsida > Brassicales > Limnanthaceae > Limnanthes > Limnanthes douglasii. The sequence goes on from JAUPFV010000003.1 coordinate 163,250,557, forward strand.
CATCTGTCTTAATGACATACGAACTACTTTATTTATTGGTTTTGAATCTGAAATTCAGGTATCTTTGCCTCCCACTATGGCCGCCTATTTGGTGTATGTTATTTCTGATCAAAGGGTATATTTAGAAAGAATATTATCTTTTTCAGGCATTTAATGTTGGAGTGAAGGGTAGAGAGATGAAGAGGTGTGCTCTTTTAATGTTGAACCAAAGGGTGGAGAGATAAAATAGGCGTTCTAGCTATTAAGTTTTGTTTACCTTCTTAAGTGAGGGTGGTTGGGGTAATTATACTTGTTTTATGACCCATGGGGTTCGGGTCGGACTCTAGATTTAGGTGGATCTTCAAAGCCCAAAATTTAAATGGCTTAGCATAGGTTAGCACATAGCTGAGTCATGATTTACTTAGTTATATTGTTCATCATATGTTTGGTATAAAATATATCTGAATTACCCCTCCGGCTTACGCAGTAATGCCCTTCTCAAAATATCCAAACCTACCGATGGTTGTAAAACATATGGTCATGCAGCAAAATCATGCTACCGATTGGCCTTAACAGTAAGGCTAATTGTGTCTTCAATTCATCTAACTCTCCAACCCTTTTAAAAGCAACCATTCACCTTGAACGCATAAATCTGAGGTATCTTCGAATACCACATTGATTACCTCTGGACTAGGCCGAGAGATAAATAGATTCTAGAGAGAGAAAATTAGAGTGCACAAGTATTCTAACTCATAATTCTAACCCCTTTATTAGTTCAGCTCTTGTCTTTATATAGAGACACAAATACTCAGCTTACAATTAGAAGTACTTATGTAAAAAACGAATAAATTACACAATTAGTCCTTGACTAAAAGACATAGTTATGAAATCCTTCTCTAACTTTACCAATTGTTATATAATGCTTTATTATTCACAATTTAGTCCCTGAATTTCCGTTTCCTTATCAGTAGCCCGTTTAGTTCTCAAGTCAGTAAATCAATGAGAACTAATTAACTAACTTTGACTCTAAGCAAAAGCAATGATGACTCTTTCTTCCATAATTCGAAGTAAACCAATAATACTGTTTCATTTGTTCCGAGTGCATCAAATTATTCTCGCAAATTGTTATCTTCTCTTGTTCACGTTCGAAGTGAAATTAATAAACTCAAGTACGAAATCTGTTTTAAACCCAATCATGACTCCCTAGATGCTAGGCCTACACCTTAACCCATAGCATAGCAGGTGGCGAACTCTTAATCACGTTACCATTTCAAATTCTATCCAATCATCACAAACCCTTTCCACTTCTGAACACACCTTTCCTCCTATAAAATTACTTAATGTCTTCTTCTTTAATTCAGAAACACAATTTCTTGAGAGAGAAAACGCAAAAAACTCCCATTCTCTTTTGCTACCTTCACCGGATTCTTCTAACGTTCTTGCTATCTTCACCGGAAAATTCATACTTTCTCATCAACCTTCAATCTGTTTATGAGAAAGCACCCAAAATCCAGAAGATCCACGACCAAAATTCCAAAAAACCTTAAATCTCCACAACAACCTTGTCTTCGGAGCTTACGATTACTTCTGCATCAATGAAAGGGAAGAAGAATACAGAGCTCCTCGTGGAACTTCCACTTCAGTCTTCTACTATAGTAAGTTTGATCCCTCTAAATCTCTTGTCTTTTGACCTTCACATGTTACAGAACATAGTCAATCTTTCAAAACTCGAACACCAAGAACACCTCGAATTTATACTTTTCCTACTAAATCATCGCCTCAAATTAGTAGTTAAGCAAGAAAATCTGTTTTGAAACAATCCGAAGCAAACTCTCCTTTAACGTATCCCCCACAAGATCCTAGTAAAAGAACTTTTATAGCCAAGGGAGATGATCCTGATGCTACATCAAATCCTTCTACCAAATCTCCTCCCCCGAGGGAAATTGTTGAGGAAACCTTATTATCTCAACAAAGTCCCTCAAAGAACCCTCCACAACTGAGAGACGAGGTGTCAGAAGTAGAGGAAGTTGATTCTGATGCCACTCAATCAGATAATGAAGTTGAATCCAATGAGGATATCTCAAAAGAATCCGAGAATGCTTCAGAGAAAAAGGTTCGCATGCCAAGAAAAAAGAACTTAAGATCTCTTGATGTTAATTATATAGTGGCCTTTAAAACATTTCATATATATTCTATCAAGAGAGCCAAGCATCGGATTTGAAAAACAATGGGGAATGGGAGACAACATAATCTTTCGTCTCAGGATGACCTTCTGGAAGCGGACAAATTTTGGAAGCAAAAATTCATCTTCATCTCAGGATCATGGGAAAATGGTAAAGATATATCTGAATCCAATCCATCTAGATTAAACCTCGTCTAGAGGAGTAGTAGTAAGTACTACTCTTAATTAATTTTCTTTTAAATTTGTCTTTACCCTTATTTACTGTCAACTTACATGTTCTTATCAGATATTTTGAGGCGCTATGTCATTCTTCGAACAAGAGCCACACAAATATTCATTAAACTCGTTGAAAAGAAAGTGGAACAATGTTTTCCACACAACCTTCCAACCAATCGATTTCCTTAATAGTCATTTATTTTCGATCACACCCGAAGCCTTTCCTCATGAAAATTTGATGGAACACCCTAACCCCTCATCAGGCTTGCAAATGATTAGTCCATCCTAATTGTAACGTATTCTTACCTATCCGCTACAGACCAAGCAGTCACCTACCACAAAAGAAAAAGGCAAAAGAGAAAAAAAAGGCAACTAGTACATCTGGTGCTAGCCCTTCAACAAATCCGAATCCTAAATGCTCAAAAAGAAAAACAAAGAAGAGAACAATTTTGATCATCGAAGAAGGAAAAAAGGGAGAACCTTATCTAAAAAAGAAGAAGACTATTACACCTTCAAAAAGTAAAATTTCCACGAGTCCTCAGAAGAAAAAAAAGAAAAAGACAACTGTGACCATCAAAGACGTAGCATCCGAAGACGATGAAATCATAAATGCTGAGAATCAACAAAGTCCTCAAAAAGAAAAGAAAACAACTGGCGAATATTCTGCAATTGCTGTAGAAGATCATCAAGGTGATGATCACTTTGATCCTGACAGTTTCATCAACTTCGATGAATCACAAGATCTTGCTGGAGAAGATGATCATGTCATTCAAGATGTTTAAACTCATCTACACAATTTTGGTAGAAGATCCAAACGCTCTATCTCTGAAGCATCTCCTCAAATTATTGTTCCTTCTTCTCCTACAACATCTTTGGATCTCATTCCTCGGCCTAGTCTAGTGGTTTTTCCTCCTGTTGCACCAAACCCAGATGTTCTTACTACACTTAAACCGTTTTCCGATCTCAATGCTACAGCGAAAATATTTACTCTAGAACTCGAAGCTTCTTAAACTTATCTAAAGAAAATGGCTAAAGATATGGTCTATTACAAAGGATCTTATGAAGCTGAGAAACACTTGAGGGAAACCTTTGGAAATCACGTGAGGAATCAGTTCTATGGATTCGAAATGGCAAGGTCTTAGTTAATCAGAAGACTCATATTTATCAAAGGGCATTTACGAGAGCAACATCAAATTGAAAAACAAAATATCAATACTTCACATCACAAAGAAATAGATCGACTCAAGGCGAAAAATCTTGAAGACTTGGGTGCTGAAAAGACAAAATCCGACGAGCTTCGAAATTCTCTTACCAAAATCGAAGAAGAAAAAGAAACCTTGATCGATGAGATATCCATGTTGAAGACCAATTTTGAGAATCAGGAACAACTTGTTGTCACTGCTGCAGAAAATGAATGCACCCATGATATCTTGGCAGCTATCAACAACGGTAAAGAAGAGAGGGCCATCACCCTTCTTCGAGAAATTCATGAAATATATCATAAGATAAACCTTTCTAGCTTTTGGAATGACATTCATGTCACATGGCGCCCCATCGAATCCTTTGATCATATCCCAAGCTTATAAGTTCAAGAAGATTCTTCCGAAGAGGAGTCATCTGAATGATTTTACTATCCTTTGAATTTATGTTATCTTTTATTATTTGTTATACTTGTACCATAACCCATACATCCATCGAATTATTCTAAATGACAAAGGTTGTTGCTTATACTTCATATTAAACATTAAGTTATGTTCACGTTTCATCTTTATTTATATTAACTAATAGAAGTTAAAACATAATAAGATACTTTAAATGATAATTACAAAATGTAACCCCTTGAATATCATAGTGCATTTATTGAACGTAGCATTTCGAATATCATAGTGCATTTATTGAATGTAGCACTTCGAATATCATAGTACATTTATTGGACGTAGCACTTCGAATATCATATTGTCATTTTTGAACGTAGCACTTCGAATATAGTTGTTTCTTCGAAAAATGTATTCAAATCTTCTGAACATTCTACTCTTGATCAACCTCAAAGAAGATCAGTCTTTCAAGATAGTTTAAATAAACACTTGTAAACAACCATTGGCAAAAAATACATTTTATTGATAATTTTGAATATGTGCATAGCACCTTGTTAAAACCTTCCTGGGCCAACAAGGTAGGAAAGAATGCGCTAATATATCAAAAGAAACAAATTCAAAACACGACATAGTTATTCCCAATATAATTTCAAATGTTGTATATTCCACAAGTGTTGAAGCATCATTCCCTGACTATCACATAGGTGATAAGACCCTGGATTTATCCTTTCAACAACCACATAAGGTCCTTCCCAATTCGGGGGCATTTTTCCGAGGCTCTTTTCCTCAGTATGTAGGAATACATTTCTCAACACTTTATCGCCTATTTTAAACTCCCTCATCTTTACCTTCGAATTGTAAAGATTCCTTATAAGAGTTTGGTAATTAATTACATGTAAATGAACTTTTCAACATTAGAAATATCAAAACGCTTCGGAAGAGTAATAGATCTTATTTCACTTGTCAACTGAGAATTCCTCCAATCCAAACCATACACATACTGATCTTCAGTTCCCTTGACTGCGTACAAATTTCGATCAGTCTCATCGTACTGATTTGATGTGTTCCCTTCACACCAATTAGATTCCCTCCAACAACGAGGCACATTATCCCTCCTAGAACTGTGTTCCTTCTTATATTTTTGACGCTGTTCATTTTCATCCTTCGGAGAACCTCTATACCTTTTAAAACATGAGCCAGAGCTCTCAACATCCTCGTCACTAGATGTGACATACTGTTGTTTATCTTTATTTTCTTTTCAAGAAAGATAACGCTCTGTTGGAGCTTCGAAGCGTTACTTATTTCATTCATTCCTGATATGTCGATCAGTGCAAGATCGATCATATTGGTTTCCAATTTCAATTTGTCCATTCATTTGTCTCACTTTGGACTTTAACTTTGCCGAGTGAATTTCCTACTCTCTTCGCTCGTATTTCTCATTGAATGAATTTATCCTATCCAATAGTTGTTTCATACACATTTTTATATCAGACTGAGTTTGGATCTAAACAAATCCTTCTGGTCTGCTATCAAGATTCATCGCCAAGTTTCAAGATCGTTTTTCTAGGATGATAAAATTCGAACTGGTAGAAAAGACACTAATACATTTGGAGTAGCCTTATTTGGAGTAGCCTTAGTAAACTAGAGAAGAGTAGTTTTAGATAGAGAAATAGATTCTAGAGAGAGAAAATTAGAGTGCACAAGTAATCTAACTCAGAAATCTAACCCTTTTATTAGTTCAACTCTGGTCTTTATATTAAGACACAAATACTCAGCTTACAACTGAAAGTAGTTATACAAAAAAGGGTAAATTACACAATTAGTCATTGACTAAAAGGCATAGTTAAGAAATCCTCCTCTAACTTTACCTAATGTTACATAATGCTTTATTATTTAAAATTTAGTTCCTGAATTTCCATTTCCTTATCATACCCAGTTTGATGATTAGATTTTGAAGCATATATCCAACTCGTTTCAGCATGGTTCAATTAATTCTCACAATAAGCCTCTTCTCTTGGGGGGTCCTACTTAGACTTTGATGTTTAATAATATAAAGATTTACACAATAACCATTGAACTTCTTGTTCACATACCCCAAACCACTATCAGTCTAAGGCTTCTTTAGTATTTTTCCAATTTGATTCTTTACCAATATTTTCCACTTAACAAATATATCAAAATTTTCATCTTTGGTCTTAAAAAGTAGAACCCATATTTCCAAGAATAATCATTAATAAACAAGATAATTTACATTGCACCATATATAGTAGATTCTCGTTCTAGACCCAAAGGTCTAAATGAACATAATCAAGTACTTTATTTGATGCTTTATTGCTAAGAAGAATCATTACCTTTTTGTTCTTACCCAACACACAACTTTCATAAAAGCTTAGCTTCTGAACTAATGTACCATATAATAACCCATGTTTACTTAATTTACGGAGTCCGTTCTCATTTAAACGCCCCAGCCGATGATGTCAAAACTTGGTAAAATAATTCACCACAGTAGGGATACCTCATATTACTATAAAACCCTCAAGAACTAACACACCATTAGTCATTTTGGCTTTCCTAACAACAATAGAACCTTATGAGGCCCTAATCATACCAACGTAACCCTTATATGTAAAGACTTTCTCATCTAATATCATATCGAAATAAATTTACATTTAACTTTGGGTACATAACTTACGTTGTTAATTACTCTCTCAAGTCTTGTAGATAAATTAAGAAAAATCATTTTAATTACTTTCACATCGTAGGATCAGTCATTCTCGTGGATGACATTTGCACCATCAAACATTCATGGGTCTGCAAACCAATGCTTATTGAAAGTTATGTGAAATGACGCACCAGAATCCATCATATTACTATGAAGCCCTCGAGAACTAACACACCATTAATCATTTTGGCTTTCCTAAAAATAATAGAGCCTTATGAGACCCTAATTTTACCAGCGCAACCCTTATAGGTAAAGACTTTCTCATATGATATCGTAATCGAAATAAATTTACATTTAACTTTGGGTACATACCGTACATTGTTAATTACTAAATTTTTGTAGATAACTTGACCCGAATCATTCTAATTCCTTTGAAATCATAGGATCTGTCATTCCCGTGGATGACATTTCCACCATTAAACATTCATGGGTCTGTAAACCAATGCTTATTGGAATTTATGTGAAATGAAGCACCATAATCTATCACCCATTTATCATTAGACCTACAAGTGTAAGAAGGAATTTGATCGATCACCCGCGTATCATTAGTTTTTTCCTTTTCCTTTCTATGGGCAAGTCCGACTTATATGAATTTTCTTCCTACATATCCAACTTATTAATTTTGAGCCTGTACCAGCGCCTTTGGACTTTTACTGATATTTTCCTCTCCTCTCACTTAAATTCACTTCCCTGATCGACCATTGACACTCAGTTTGTTCCCTTCAGAGTATTCTTCTTTTGAGGATATTTGAATTTCAAGGCACTTTTGATTTCAAAAATCATAAGGGATCTTATCTCGTACATCATGTTGTCTACGAAGTGTTCATACTCCTTCAACAAAGAACACAAAATGATGATCGTTTGGTCCTCCTCGTCCACCTTTACAATAACCGCATTCACCTTGAGTATAATTTACTTGTAATCATATATGCACCTTCGGATATTTATACTACTTTCCATAGACAATGTCTAAAACCTATTATTTCAGATATTATCTCTTAAACAAGGACTTCTCCAGATAAATGACTTGCAACCAATTTCATATTCCCCAACGTTTTAGGGTATTTAGATACCTCTCGTAGTACATCATCTCCCAAGATTAATATAAGAGAACTATGAGCTTTAGATAGTACAACACCATCAACTAGTGTAGATTTATCAATGATAGTAGTTGCTAAGGAAATAGAACTTCAAGGACTAAAATGTAAAAGAATAAAACTTTGTATGACAAATTGTATAATTAGAAGAGAGAATTAGAGCTTTAAGTTTTAATAAGGGACTAGTGTGCAATTAATCCTGTTTTCGTAACCGTTTCAATTGAAGTTAAGTCTTTCCACCTCTATATAAAGGTCAAGGCTGATCTAATAAAACTCTCTCACTTTTGTGATAAATCACTCTTATTATTTGACTTTCTCTCTCTACATTCTTTATTTCTTTCAATTTTACTTAGTGAATCCACATATTAACTCACCAAATTGGCATCTCCATTGGGGACTGATCACTAATTAGTGCCTAGATTACTTGTTCGAATTTTCACATTTCTTCGTTTTCGAATCTTTGAAAACAACTTCGAACTTGACAATGAATCCAAGATCGGCTGTTGAAAAATTGAAAAAATATTTGCAAATGGGTGATGATAGGCAAGAAGAATCTATTCTAGTTCAACAAACTAAATCGGATATAGAAGTACGAATGAACCAACTGTTGGATAAAATAAAAGCTCCGAAAGAAAAATACGACTAAAGAGAGCAGGAGATTCAGTCAGCTATACTGAAATCAGAAGTGAGACAAGTGGACGACAAAAATGACGATGGCGATCAATCTGATCGATGTTGCACAAATGGACATATTAGAAGTGAAAAAAAAAGCTTGTTCGAACCTTCTAAAGAGCGTCGAACTTCTTGTAAGGACAAAAAAGATAAATAAATGTGTGTCACATTTAATAACGAAGAGATATAAAGTTCTGGATCTGATTTCAAAAGATATCAAGGATGTTTGAAAGAAGAAAAAGATCAACCTCAAAATATTGAAAAGAATACAAAGATAGGAGAGAAAGTGTACCTCGATGCCTGAGTGAAGCTTATTGGTCTGAAGGAAATACATTGAACCAATACAAGGTTGTAGATGATCAAAAAATTTACGTTGTGATGGGAACTGGAGATGATAATCAATATGTTCAAGGTGTTGATTGGAGAAATTCTCCATTAATAATTGAGATAAGATTTATCTCTCTTCTCAAGCGCTTTGATATTTCAAAGGTTGAAAAAATCGATGGGATGCAAGACCCTAACGATCACATTGAAAATTTCAAAAATTATATGATAAATTTCGAGGACTATGAAAGGCTGGTGTGTCAAGAGTTCTCTCAAACATTCAAGGGAACAACTTTGAAGTGTTATAATAGAATTCTGAGGGTGTCAATTTCAAATTTTAGAGATTTTACATTACTTTCCGAAGACATTTTGTGGAGAGTAAGGAAATGCGAGCAAATGGAGATACGATAATTTAATGCAAGCAAGCAGTAGGAGAAAAATTGAAAGATTACACTAAGAAATTTGTCTTAACCAAGGCGAGTTTAGATAATTGTGAGGAACTGGTAGCAATGACAGCCTCTCGGCAAGGATTGTTACCATGAGGTTTGGAAAAAAACAACAAAGCGAAGAGCTTTGCCTTTGGATAATTAATGGCTCAAGTGGAAGACCAAATCAATGTAGAAAAGTCGACCAGAGTTTGACGAGTAGTTAGGACTCGTTTAAATAATTTTAGGCAGGTGCCAAACAATCAAGGGAAGTCTTCAAATTCTACTTAACCGGCACGTCCGAGGAACAATAACTTACCTCCGCGAACTGGGGGATATTCAAACCAAACACCAGGGTACCAATTTCATAAGTCGAGGCCCAACCAATGGACAAGGCCTGACTATTATGTCGATCTGTGCGAGAGTGTTGCTAATGGGTATGTGAATTTCAAGAAGCCCGTCCCAACAAATAGCCCAAGAGAGAAGCAAAAGAACAGGTTTTACAGGTATCACAATGACATCGGACATGAAATGTCAAACTGTATTTAATTGAAAAATGAAGTACAAACTATGATTAAAAATGAGAACTTGTTGGCCTATGTGAAATGGAAAAGTAGTGCGTCAAAGAAACTTATCGCATAGACTTTACAGGCAACGAATCCAAATCCACAAGAAGAAAATTTAATGATTTTGGATTCAAAGGTCGATAATTTTGATGTAGCAGTGGAATGCTTAGATGTAGATCCAGATCGGTTAATTTTAATTGAAGTATATGAACCAGTGAAACAAGGCCATGTTCGAAGCAATTGCGAGTATTTTGAGTCTTTGGCAATTTTTGGGGGCGATACTATGACTGGTAATACTAATAGTTCTATAAAAAGTCATATAGTGAGTCTAGCTACTCAGATCAAGGAAAAGATGTAAACTCATCTGTATGGTAAGAGAGATATTTCTTTTATTCTTTTTTATGAAGATGACTTAAGAGGTACTGCATGACCATATGAGGATGTAGTAGTTATTTGAGCAGAGGTTGCTGGTGTCGAAATCTGATGTGTGCTGATAGACACAGAGAGCTCTGCGAATATTATTTTCAACAAAACCTATTATTGAATACGGAACCCTCCTCGGATTTACCAATCAAAACGTACTATCATTGGTTTTACTCGAGTGATTGTGCAAGTAATTAGGGAATTCAAGCGAGAAGTGAGTCTGGGAAAGGGACCTGTCAGGAAGAAGGTTCATGTACGTTTCATTGTAGTGGACTATCCAACAAGCTACAATACCATTTTTTGGAAGATCTTGGCTATCGAGTATGTATGGAGTTGTGTCAGCAGTCCATTAATGCTTTAAATATGTCGTCAAAGACCGAGTGGGGGTCGTCCAAACTGATCAAAAGGTTGTTAGAGAGTGTTATGCACTGCTCTTTGGATCCGAGGATCTAGTAGTGGTGATAAAATGGATGAATACCAACCAAGGGGGTTAACCTCGGACCTCGAGGAGGAGGTTAACTATCCGAGGGAAACCCCAGGTTTGTTGACCCTAAGTGAAGAATAAAGGAATATGCTTTTCCTAATGGAAGAGTACTTTGAATAGGAACCTTACTGACTCTAATTTTACATCAACAACTATTACAGTTTTTATATCATAATTTGGATGTTTTCGTTTGGAAAACAAAATATGTATAGGAGTTCCAACCAAAGTGATTTGCCAGAGCGTCACAATTAATTCGAAGGTCAAACCTGTTATTAAAAAAAGATAGGAAGGTTAGCTGCTCTTAACAGATTCGTTTCTAGATTTTCTCATTAATGCTTTCCTTCATTTCAAGTGTTACGAAGACTAAAATGATTTGAATGGAATTTGGAGCGTGAAGTAATATTTTCAAGTATCAAAGATTTGTTGTCATCAACAGAAATACTGTCCAAACTTTGAAGTGGAGAACAACTCTTTTTGTACATTGCGGTAGTATTGATAAGTGAAGATACATGAATTTTGAAGCCAGTGTACTATGTCAGCAAGAGTTTGGTAGCAGTAGAAAAGAGGTATCTGAAGCTCGAAAAATTGGCATTAGCATTGGTAGTGGCTGTTAGAAAAATGTGCTTCTATTTTCAAGCTCATACTATTAAGGTTTGAACTTCATTTCCATTGAAGAATGTTTTACAACGCCCATATATTTGTGGGAGGATGACTAAGTGCTCAGTTGAATTGAGTGATTTGGACATCACCTTTTCACCTTGGACGGTAATTAAAGCACAAGTCGTGGTAGATTGTTTTGTTGAGTTTCATTCAAGTAAATCAGATGAAGAGGTTAACAGAGATGTTTTACCAGCCAGTTTAATGTGGATAGTTTGAACTTATAGGGGTTTGAGTATTTTGGGATGCAATTCTGGGGTTTAACTGATTGCTCCATCTGGAGAAACGATGCTTCAATTTATTAAATTTGGCTTTTACACATCGAATAATGAAGCTGAGTAAGAAACTGCATTGGCTGGTTTGAGTCTTGCAAAAATCTATGGCGCAACTTCAATACGATTAGTAACAAATTATCAACTAGTAGCAAATCAAGTGGTTGGTAATTCCAAAGCTAAAAAGGACCATGCAATTCTATATCTTTGAGAGCTTCAAAATATGGCTCTTCGGTTTGATCACGTTATTGTAGAGTATATAAGCCGAGGAAATAATACAGTTTCTCATTAATTGGCAACGGTTGCATAAAAAATATACTGGAATTTTATTATAGGAGAGCCCATAGATTCTAACCCATTCCGAACAATGTCAGTATGTTGAGGAGGTATTCGTCACTCCAGATACAACCCGAGGAGATTGGAGAACGGACATTTTGGATTTCTTGGTTAGAGGAGGGCTTTCTGAAGCTAGAAAATTGGCTAAGAGGTTGCAAGGTAAAGCATTTGGCTATATAGTGTTAAATGGGATCTTATATAAAAGGCATTGAGTAGGCCATTATTGCGATGTTTGAGTAAGCAAGAATCACAAGAAGTTTTATCAAAATTACATGATGGAGACGGTTCAACACATTGCGGTTTCAAGGCATTAACTCGTCTAGTTTTGCTGGTAGGATATTATTGGCTTACGATTATGAACGATGCAAAAAATATAGTTTGAAGTTGTGATACTTGTCAACGATTTGCAAACTCGATTCATAAACCAGTAGTTCCACTCAGGTCCATTACTGAATCCATCCCATTTGATAGATGGGGAATAGACTTGGTGGGACCTTTGCCGATGAATTTTGGAGGACAAAAAATGATTATTGTGGCAGTGGATTATTTTACGAAGTGGGTAGAAGCTGAACCATTATCTGGACCAAAAGCCAAAATTGTGATTAAGTTCATTGTAAACAGTATTTGTTGTCATTTTCGAGTACCTTAAAAAATTACTACAGACAACGGTCCTCAATTTAATAATAAATAAATGGCTTCCTTCTATGCTTCGAAAGGAATAAAAAAATATTTCCCATACCTTTTTATTCCCACGCAAATGGTCAAGTAGAGGTGTCAAACAGATCTATTCTAGAAGGTTTGAAAAACCATTTGACACAGGTTGCAGGAAAATGGCTTAATTACTTGCAGGAGGTTTTATGGGCTTATCGAACAACCCTTAGGGAAGCTACTAAAGAAACTCATTTTTCTTTGGCATATGGGGTGGAAGTTTTTAGTCCTGTAAAATCCACACTGCCTTCTTTTAGAATAGCTCAATACTCTGAAGACCTAAATACCGAGGAAAAAAGAGCAAGTTTAAATTTGATTAAAGAAAAAAAAGTTCGAGCTCACCTAAATATGATTCATTATCAAACTCTTATGAGGAGTAGATATAATTCGAGGGTTAAAAGGAGGGATTTCAAGGTGGGTGACAAAGTTTTAGGAAAGGTATTCCTCCATACTAAGGAAAAGATCCTCGGTAAGATAGCCCCGCATTGGGAAGGTCCTTATATGTTCGTTGAAAAGATAAAACGAGGTTCTCACCGCCTTTCTCACAAACAAGGATTGATGTTTTAACATTCTTGGAATATACATCATCTAAAATTGTATTGGGAGTTGGTGAATTCAGTTACTATTATTTTCCTTAGTAAAGAATGATAAGAGCGTTTTAGTGAGAGAAAGATTTTAGAGAGAGAAAGTCTAAGAAGAAATGAGCTTAGATCAAAAGTGTTCAACCCCTTTATTAGTTCAACTGTGACCTTTATATAGAGGCACTAGGACTTAGCTCAAAACTGAAAGTGGTTACATAAAAGCATAAATTACCCTTAGTCCTCAATAGAAATACATAATTAGAATTGTTCCATTAAACTTATATTATACACACTTTAGTCCCTGAATTTCTACTTCCTGATTAGTAGCCCCATAGTTCACATGTCAGTAAATGTATGAGAACTAACTGTCTTCGAATCCTAGAAGAAGAAATTCAAGAAACTGATAGTTCAAAGTTAACAACATATTTCTTTCTCCTCGAAGTTCATCAGACGCAAATTTGATTATTCAAAATTTAACTCAATTTTCATCGAATTTTTCCAGATGTGGCACCACATCGGAATATACTTTCAAATAAACAATTTGCATGATTATTTCGAAGTTGATCTATAAAATCTAAGCATTTAGATTCATCATGAATACCTAACTACTATGCTTACAACTAGTATGAAAGATGTCGAACTCGTGACACCGTTACCATTTCGTATTCAGTCCAATCAACACAAAGGATTTTCCACTTTTAAACACTTCATCTTTCTCCTATAAATTGATTAGTAATTTCATTTCTATGTTTCACATCCCAAAATTCTTAAAAGAGAAACAGCAAACCCCTGGCTATCTACAACATATTTCTCAAACTTTACCAGTTATCCTCGTCGGAAAACTCATACTTTCCGATCAATCTTCATCTTGTTTATGAGAAAAAATCCAAGATCCAAAAGTTCTAATTCTAGGATACCCAAAAAACCAAAATCTCCAAAACCTGATGATAATCAAGTCTTTGGATCTTACGATTACTTTTGCATAAGTGAGAGAGCAGACAAGTATAGAGCTGTTGGGTTAATAAGCAACGCTCCCGTCGGAACAACTAACAAAACCATCTATTACAGTAATTGTGATCCATCCACAGCTCCAATTATTTCACCTTCTCCTGTTACCGAAGAGAGTCATTCTTCTAGAGTTGAAATACCCAAACCACCTCGAAATACTTCTTCCTGGACCAAAGCATCACCTCAGATTAGTGAGGAATCAAACAAATCTTCTTCGGAACAAACCGAAGCAACTCATTTTTCAACTTTTCCTCCTCAAACTCGTAGAAGAAAAACTTTCATACCTCAACCAAATTCCGCGAAAGATCTTCCCGGACCAAGGGATGATACATTAAAATTTGATGAAGTTGATTCTGAAGCCACCCGATCTAACAATGAGGCTGAATCCGATGAAGGAGACTCTGAGAATGACACTGATAAAAAAAATTGTAATCCAAGAATAAAGAAGGCACTAGTTACTATTTCCGATGAGGAAAGAGCAGAAATTGGAAGAAACTTGAGATCTCTCGATGCTGATTATATTGTTGAGCTTAAGAAAGTTCTATATATATACTATGAAGAAAGTCAAGTATTAGATCTCAAGAGAAAATGGGGAATGGGAGACAACATCACCGTTCGACTACCTAAGAAGGGGGAAGCACCCTTAGATTGTAAAGATGAAGAACTGGTGGTCTACCCCGAAATCATCAATTGGGGTATTCGGTTCCCATTAGATTATGTGATCGTGGAGTACTTCAAAATTTCAAGCATGTGCCCAACTCAATTGACATCGAATCAATAGTTCACTCTTATGTATGTGATCATGGCCTCTCGCTTGTCCAAGATTCCGCTCAGCATCACGGATTTCATATAGTTGACAAAATTATCAAAGGGACCAAATGTTCCATTTTACTACCTTACTCTAGTGGAGGATCTAAAAATCATCGAAGATCTCCTACAAGCGGACAAATTCTAGAAGCAAAGTTTTATCTTCATCTCAGGAGCATAGGAAAATGTTAAGGAAATATCTTATGCAAACCAATCAAAACTGAACCTCCTCTGGAGAATAAACCCTCAGTACTTTGAACATTATATTTTATGATAAAATAATATTAACTATTGTTTCCCTTATTCACTATCTATTTGTATGATTCTCTCATAAATTCCAATGTGTTATGCTATTCGTCGGGAAAAAGCCAAAGACATATTCAAAAAGCTTGCCGCTTGGGCCGAAGCAGAATGGAACAACGCTTTTCACACCGCCTCTCAACCGATCAATTTCCTCAGTAGTCATTTTTTCCATCATACCTGGAGCCTTGTCTCCTCCAAATTTGATGGAGCAGCCCAATCCGCATCATCCTTGCAAAAGATTAGTTCAACCCGATTGTAAGGTATTCCTCCCCATCCGTAACAAATCAGACAGTCACTTGCCTCAATAGAAAAAAGCAAAAAGGAGAAAATAGAGAAAAAGACAGCTAGCACATCTGGTGCTAGCCCTTCAACACAACCAAAGCCCAAACATCTCAAAAGAAAAACAACACAAAAAACTCTTTCAACCATTGAAGATGTGGAAGAAGAAGAACCTTATTCAAAGAAAAAAAACTTCTACGCCTTCAAAAAACAAAAGTTCCAGCAGTCCTCATAAGAAGAAAAATAAAAAAACAAAGACCATCGAATACACATCGTCGATGACGACGAGGTCACAACTCTTGGGAAGCAACTAATGATAATGCTACAATCATTATCGAGGACAATCTAGATGCTGACAATCAAAACGACGACTACTTCGATCCCGATAGTTTTATTAACTTCAACGAGTCACATGAGAATACTGGAGAAGAAGATCCTATTATCCAAGAGATTCAGACTTGTATTCACAATTTTAGGAGAATGCCGACCGTTGAAGCGTCTCTAGAAATTATTTGTCCTTCTATTCCAACAACATGTCTGGACCTGATTCCTCATCCTACCCAATGGTTTTTCCTCCTATTCCACCCAACCCAATTGTCCTTGCTACACTCCAACCATTTGCCGATCTCGATGCAGCAGCAAAATCACTTTCTCAACAAGTCGAGGCTTCCCATAGTCACTTGAAATAATTCGCCAAGGATATGGTTCGCTATAAGGGGGTTGCCGATGTTGAGAAACAACTAAGGGAAAACTTTCAAAATCACGTAATCAATCAATTCCACACCTTCGAAGTGGAAAGATATGAGTTTATTCTAAGACTTATTTTTGTCAAAAGCCACTTACAGGAACAACATTATGTTGAAAAAGAAAAATTGATCACTTCGCACCAAGAGGAGCTAGACAAGCTCAAAGCAAAACATGTTCCCGACTTGGCTGCTGAAAAGCTTAAATCTGAGGGTTTTCAAGCTTCTCTGACTACAAGTAAAGCTGTAAGAAAACTTTGAATGATGAGATAACCACGGAGAAGGAAAAACAAGTTGTTGTCACTGCCGCAGAAGTTGAATGTTCCCAGGACATGTTGGTAGTCACCAACAATGGTAAAGAAGAGACAACCATCACCCTCCTTCGAGAGATTCATTTGACTTATCCAAAAATAAACCTTTCAAGTTTTTGGAATGATATTCATGTTGAACAACTCCCTAGTGAAGCCTTCGATCCTATCCCAAGCTCATCATCAGAGGAAGAAGAATCATCCGAAGAAGAGTCATCTGAATGATTTTTACTATCCTTTGATTTTATGTTATTTTATTTTGTAACTGTCAAACTAGTGTCATACCCACTTTACTTCATCCAATTAATCTAATTGACAAATGTCTTTGTTTATATTTCATTTTTATTATCAATGCTAATTATTCGAAGCTAAAATATAATATATTACCTTAAATAATTCTTTCCAAACATAACTCCTCAAATATTATAATGTAGTTCGAAATTCACAATACGTAAGACTTCGAATACCATAGTGCATTTATTGAACGTAACACTTAGAAAATACAGTTCATTTTTTTAACGTGGCACTTCGAATATCATAGTTCATTTATTGAACATAGCATTTTGAAAATCAAAGTGCGTTTATTGCACGTAACACCTCGAAATCACAGTTTGTTTATTGAACGTAGTACCTCGAATATGGTTGTTTCTTCGAAACGTGTAATAAACACTTCATAACATTCTACTCTTGACCGACCTCAAAGATGATCAAACTTTGGTAAGTTATCAAGATAGTTTAAATAAATACTTGTAAACAACGATTGGCCAAAAATTTATTTTATTGATACTATTGAATATGTACATAGCCCCTCATTAAAACCTTCCTCGGCCAACAAGGTAGGAAAGAGTGTGTCATTAAATCAACAATAACAAATTCAAAATACAATAGAACTATTCCCAATATAACTTCAACTGATGTATAATCCACGGGTGTTGAAGTATCCTCCCTTAAACATCAGAAACGTAATAAGACCCTCGTTTTATCCTTTCAGTGACCACATAAGGTCTTTCCCAATTCGTGGCCATTTTTATGCGGTTCTTCTCCTTTGTATGCAAAAATACTTACATCAACACTTTATCACCCACTTTAAACTCTCGCTTTTTTCCTTCGAATCGTATTTGTTCCTCATAAGAGTTTGTTAATAAATTACGTTTAAATGAGCTCGAACTTTGTTTTCCTCAATCAAATCTAAATTTTCCCTTTTAGGTTCATCACTAGATCTTTCAAAGTATTAAGTTATTCTAAAAGATGACATCGTAGATTCCAAAGGGCTAACAACATCTATTCTATATGCTAAGGCAAAAGGAGTTTCTTTAGTAGCTTTCATGGGAGTTATCCAATAAGCCCAAAGTGGAACAAATTAGTCCTTATTTACCTAAGCCCATAATAACACTGTTGGTCCCTCATGTTTTCCACTTATAACAAGTTAGTTCTTTTCCTTTGTGGTTGTAATAAACCGGTCCCCTGTGTTTCTAAAAGTGGAACAAATTAATCCTTATTTACCTCAGCCCATAATTTCTACCATAAATGCCCTTTGACCAACCACGTTAGCGTCCCACGTGGATTGCTGATGTGGCAACAGTAAAAAAAAGTAAAAAACTGTTTCACTTCTAACCTAACCTTTTAACCCTAATTCTACCCACAACCCGACACAACCAACTAAAAAACTCGATAGGCTAGTTAGCGCTTTAGGGTTAGAGGGCTGGATTAAATTAGATAGATAGGCCTATCAGGTTTTTTAGTTGGTTGGGCCGGGTTACGGGTAGAATTAGGGTTAAAAGGTTATGGCAAAAGTAAAACAGCTTTTTAATCTTTTTTTACTGCTGCCACATCGGCGATCCATGTGGGACGCTGATCTGGCTGGTCAAAGGATATTTATGGTAGAAATTATGGGTTGATGTTAATAAGGACGAATTTGTTCCACTTTTTGAAACACGGGGACCGGTTTATTACAGCCACACAAGAAAATGACTAACTTGTTACAAGTGGGAAACATAAGGGACCAGCGGTGTTTTTTACCCGCCCAAACTACTTCTTACAAATAATTCCGCCATTTCCCTACTGCTCCTGTCAAATTTCTTTTCAAACCATCTAAATAGTTATGTTTGTCACCTCGACTTGTCCATTGGCTTGAGGATGAAACGGCGTCGAAAAATATTTTTCAATTCTCTTTTATGCGTAGAATGAGGTTATTTCTTTATTATTAAACTGAGGACCATTATCCGTAGTAATTTTCCGAGGTACTCCGAAGCGACAACAAATACTGTTTACCATAAATTCTATCTCATCTTTTGCTTTTGTTCCAGATAGTAGTTCTGCTTCAACCCATTTTGTAAAATAATCCACTGCTACAATTATCATTTGACTTCCTCCAGTCCCACCAAATCAATTCCCCATTTATCGAATGGTGTGGCCTCGGTTATAGACATAAGTGGAACTGACGGCTTGTGTATAGAAGTGGCAAACCTTGGACAAGTATCATAACTTCGAACTAAATTTTTGGCATCGTTCATCATTGTAGGCCAATAAAACTCTGCTAGTAAAACTCGACGAGATAAACCTTTGAGCCCGCAATGAGATGACCCCTCTCTATCATACAATTCTAACAATACCTCCTTTGATTCTTGCCTGCTTAAACAACGTAACAATGGTCTGCTTAACACTTTTTTATATATAATTCCATCCAAACTATGTACCCAAAGCCTTTACCCTTCAATTGTTTGGCCAATTTAGAATCATCTAGAAATGTTACTAGGACAAAAAACTTAAGAATACGTGTTCATCAATCGTCTTGAATTTCATCTAGGGCGACAAAGAGTTCCACTATACATTCACATTGATCTGACTGGGTCAAGATCGAAGGACTTTCTTGTAACAAAATCCAAGGATATTCCTCTTTATAAGCAATACTTGCTAAAGAATCAGCCACCATATTACTTCATCGACTAACATGCTTAACAACAGCATGATTAGTAACATTAAATTTTGAAGCTCCCGAAGATACAAAATTAAGTGATCATTTCTTGCCTTGGAAACTCCAAATACTTGATTCGCTACTAATCCAGATTTTGTTTCCAAGCATACTGAAGTTACTCCATATATTTTTGCCATCCTTAACCTAGCCAAAGCAACTTCGTTTTCAGCCTCGTTATTCGACGCGTGAAAACCCAATTTGATAGATTGAAGCATCGTTTCTCCAGATGGAGCGATTAGTTGAACGTCATCACTGCACCTTGAAATACTAGACCCTCAATCTGTTCGAACAACTCACCTCGAACCTACTGGTGCAACATCTTGATTTTATTCTACATCCGATTTGCTTGAATGAAACTCAACAAAAAAATATACCCGTGCTTGAGCTTTTATTCCAGTTCGAGGTGCGAACAAGATATCATAATCTCCTAAACCCACTAATCACTTGGTCATTTTCCCCGAAATATCAGGTCGTTACAAAACATATTTTAAAATGAATAAGGTTCGGACTTCGATAATAGGAGCTTGGAAATAGGGGCGCATTTTCCTAGCAGAAATGTTAATGTTAATGCTATTTTTTGTGCTTCAAATACCCCTTCACTGCTGCAACTAGACTTTTGTTGATATAGTATACTCGCTTTAGAATTCCTGAATCTTCACTTATCAGCACCGTACTTAGTGCAAAATCTGATACTGTAATATACAAAAAGAGCTTTTCTCTATTTTGAGGTTTTGACAAAGTGTCGAAGTGATGATAACAAGTCTTTTATGCTTGTAAATGCTGCCTCACACTTTGTTGTCCATTCAAATTTATTTGGTCCTCGCAAAACTTGAAAGAAAGGAATGCTGCTAACCTTCGTGTCAAAATTTGCATTTCTTTAACATATCGAGGCGAATTCATCGCTATTAGAGCTTTCAACTGTTCCAGGTCAGCTTCTATCCCTCTTTTGCTGATAACATAACCCAAGAACTTCCCTGATCGAACTCTGAAGGTGCACTTTTCAGGATTAAGCCTTAGTCTAATTGGCCTTAAATTCAAATATGTTTCCTCTAAATCCTCCAGATGCGCATCATCCCTCAAGATTTTTTCCACTGTATCATCAATATATACCTCCATGTTTCTTCTAATCTGAGTGGCCAAATCTTTATTCATCAACCTTTGATAAGTGGCTCCAGTGTTTTTCAATTCAAATGGCATAACCTTATAGCAATGCAACCCTTTGGTCAGTTGTGAATGTCGTACATTCTTGGTCCTTTAGATCCATCTGAATTTGATTGTATCATGCAAAAGCATTCATGAAGGTTAGTATTTTATTTCTCGAGGTAGAATGAATCAGTTGATCTATTCGAGGAACAGGAAATGGATCTTTAGGACACATTATCCACTTCTCATTCTTCTTTTTTACCACTACTGGATTCGTCGTCCATAAAAGATATTGTGACTCGATTATATGTTCGACCTTGGAGAATCGATCCACTTCAGAAACTATTACTTTCGCCTTCTCCGATGAGGATGCTCTTCTTTTCTGAATTACTGGTTTTACCTTCGGAACAATAGCTAAACTATGACGAATTACCTCGATCGACACCCCTGTCACATCCTCCGTTTTCCAAACGAAAATATCTAAGTTAAAAGACAAAAATTATAGTAGTTGTTTACATATAATTGGGGTGAGTAAGTTTCTGATTCGAAGAATTCTTCCTTCCGAAAAAGTACACTCTTCTATTTCTTCACTTACTCTTAAAGATACTGAATTTTCCTTCGGATCGTCAAATCTTTCTTCTAAATTTGAGGTTAACCCATCTAATTCTTATTCATTCATCAAGTCTCCACTGCTGGATCCCCGGATCTGAAGTGCAGAGGTATAACACTCCCTTGCTAATTTATTATCGCTTCGAATGACCATGATACGATCCATTACCACATATTTAAAATATTGGTGTACAGTCGACACAACCACATACATTCTATAAAGCCAAGACCTTCCAAAAATAGCGTTGTAGCTCGTGGGACAGTCAACCACCATAAAAAAGCACTTGACCCTTCTTCTTGAAAGGTCCCTTTCCCAAGATCACTGCCTCTTCAAATTCCCAAATCACCTGAGCTATCACACCTGCAATTCCTATGATTCTATGCTCCGATTAAGAAATTCAAGGAGGATTACGAATCCTATCATAAGTCTTTTGAAAGAGGACGTTTGGAAAACTGCCGGTGTCAATAAACACAGGTCGGATTTTGATACCAGCCATTTCTGCACCCATAACTACCGTTTATTAATGCGGCCCCGTCGTGCTATGCAAATCAACCTCATCGAATAAGATGAAAACAATGACGTTTTTTCCGTATAAGTGAGTAGACATTTTTCCTTCAATTTCAGTTGTCAAATTTATAACACGCCTCTTCCTCAAACTGTCAGTGTTTCCAGTCATTGAATCACCACCAAAAATAGCAAATGATTCAAAAAATGCACACAAGTCTCGCACATGCCTTTTCTTTATCGGTTCTTCAACAACTATAAACATTTACATGTTCGTATCCTTATCTAAATATTCCGAAGAAGAATCGAATTCTTCAGTCTTCAAATCTAAAATCATTAAATTCTCAGCTGGTGCAGTTGGGTTAGCCAGCCATGAAGTTGATGCTGGAGTTTTCGACCCGCTACCTTGTGACTTTGCATAAGTTAAGAACTTTACATTTTCAATCAAGATTTAAACTTCTTTTTTCAATGCGATACAATCATTAGTATCATGCCCGATGTCCTCGTGATACCTGCAATATTTGTTATTTCGCTCTTCTGTTGGCCTATTTATTGCAGTTGGCTTCCTGAAATTCACGAAGCTCTTGTTCTTATCAATAATTGTAGCCACACTTTCTGTCATGTCCGCATAGTACTCTGGCCTAAGCCACTGATTCGGCCTTGGTCTATTGTAATTGTAAGATGGAGCATGATTTCATTATCCACAAGTTCGAGATTGCAAATTATTATTCCTCGAACATGATTGTTGATTGCCATTCAAGGGTTGCCATTGGTTATTGGCCACCTGACCCTAATTATTTGGAATATTAAGTGGTCCTCCTCGGACCTTGGTTGACTCTTCAACCTTAATTTGGTCTTCTACATGAGTCATCAATGCTCCAAAGGTTAGAGCTCTCATCTTCGTTGTTTCATTAGCCACATCCCATGACAGTAATCCCTGTCGAAATGCTGTCATTGCCATACTTTATTTGCAATTATCTAATCTTACCTTAGTCAGAACAAACCTCTTTGTGTAATCGTTTAATTTTTCTCTAACAACTTGTTTGCACTGAATAATCATATCTCCATTCGCTCTCATCTCCTTAGTTCCAACAAACTATCTTCGAAAAACAGTGTAGAATTCCATAAAATTTGAAATGGATCCCCTCGAAATCCGGTTGTACCATTTTAATGTTGTTCCTTTGAAAGTTTGTGAAAAATCACGACACACCAGTCGGTCGTCATCTTCGAAATTCATCATGTAATTCTTGAACTGTTTGATTTGGTCATCTGGATCTTGCATCCAATCCAACTTTTCAACCTCAACAATGTCAAAATGCTTCGGAAGCGTAATAGATCAAATTTCACTCGTCAATGGAGAGTTACTTGAATCGAGACGTTGAACATACTGATGCTCAGTCCCCATGACTGCATACAAATATCGATCAGTCTTAGCATATTGATTCGATGTGTTCCCCTCACACCAAGTAGATTCCCTCAGACAACAAGGAATATTGTCCCTCTTAGATTTATGTTCCTTCTTATGCTTCCTTGGTTGTTCCATTTCTGGTTCCTCCTTCGAAGAACTCTTATACCTCTTAAAGCCTGAAGCAGAACTTTGAACCTCTTTGTCACTAAAGGCAATATATTTCTGTTTGTCTTTTTTCCCTTTTCGACAAGAATAACGTCCTTTTGGAGCTTTGAAGTGCGATTTCTTCTGCTCACTCCTAATGTGTTGATCAGTACAAGATCGATCAGACTGATTTCCCATCATAATTTTGTCGTTTACTTGTTTCACTTTAGATTAAAGCTTTACCGAGTGAATTTTTTGCTCCTTTTGCTCGTACTTTTTGTTCAGCGCACTCATTTTATCCAGGATCTGGTCCACATGCATTTCAATATCCAATTGTATTTGGATCAGAACAGATCCGTCTGGTATGTTTTCATTCCTTTGTAAATCGTCTCTTAGCGTTTCCATCGTTGATCGAACTAATGGATTGTTTTCAGGATTCATTGTAAGAAATCAAACGAGAAAATAAGAAGATCATTAGAATTCGAACTAAAAGTAAAATACTAATTGTTAGTTTGTCCCTAGTGGCGTTGCCAATTTGGTGAGTCCATTTGTTATTAATTGCCTAAGTAAATAATGATAAGAGCGTTTTAGTGAGAGAAAGATTTTAGAGAGAGAAAGTCTAAGCATAAATGAGTTTAGATCAAAAGTGTTCAACCCATATCTTAGTACAGCCATGGCCTTTGTATAGAGGCGTTGGGACTTAGCTCAAAACTGAAAGTGGTTACATAAAAAGATAAATTACCCTTAGTACTCAATAGAAATACATAATCAGAATTGTTTCATTAAACTTCTATTATTTACACTTTAGTCCCTGAATTTCTACTTCCTTATCATGAGTAATTGTGTTGTACTTTGAAATTTTTTTCTTTGATTAATTAGCACATTATTTTCTACAATGCTGGCTTAGTGAGGTTTTCATTAGATGATATGTAAATATTTTAAGCTATCAATACGGATGCATTGTTTTGCCAATGGTTGTTTATAAATAGTTGTTTAAACTATTTTGGTAACTAGTAAAAAACTGATCATCTTTGAGGTTGACCAAGAGTATAATATTTTGAAGTGTTGAGTAAACTTTTAAAAGAAACATTCATATTTGAAGTGTTACGTTCTCTAAACTCACTATAATATTCGAAATGTTACATTCTCTAAACGCACTATAATATTCAAGGTGCTACGTTCTCTAAACGCACTGTAATATTTGAGTTGCTACGTTCTCTAAATGCACTATTATATTCAAAGTGTTACAGTCTCCAAACACACTGTAATATTCGAGGTACTATCCACAATATTATTCCAAATTTCACATTGTATTTCCACTTCGAATAAGTAATACAGGTAATATTTCGAGGCAAACATGACTTACGAAAATAAAGAAGAAACAAATTCTTTCTGCATTCAATTCGATTCAATGAGAAAAAAAAGTCATTTCTTAAATGCCAAGTAAAAAGGCATATATTAAAAACAAAATATTACAATGATTGAATGATTGAATGACATGCACAAAAAGGAGATAGCAAAGTTACTCGTCTTCAGAGGTTTCTTCAGAAGTTTCCCTTTGATTAGAAACACTTTCATCAGATTCTTCTAAGAAGATCAAAAGCTTCGCTAGGGAGACTTTTGATGGGAATTTTTTCCCAAAAGTTGGAAAGGTTAGATTTAGGAAATATAGCATGAATCTTGCGAAGAAGGTTGATGGATTTTTGCTTTTGGGCATTTGCGATAGCTGCTAGCATGTCTTTTGCACATTCATTCTCAGCAGCGCTAACAACAAACTTATTTTCCTCTATCAATTTATTTTTCTCTTCCTTACTCCGCTTAAGTGAAACTTAAAGATCATCGGATTTCTACTTCTCTGTAGCCAACTCTTCATAATGCTTGGATTTGAGTTGATCTATTTTATTTGGGTGAGAAGTGTTGAGATCCTCTTTTTCTTTTTGATGCACATCTCTGAGGTGATTCTTAAGATAGATGAGTCCTTTGAGGAATTCAGATGAAGCCATTTCAAATCCATGAAACTGCTTTTCCACGAGGCCACCAAAGATGTTTCTCATTCTTATTTCAGCAGCAACAACTTTGTTGTGGTGAACCATTTCTTTTTCCATATGTTGTAACTAGCTTCGAGAGGATTTGATTTCTTAGGTTAATTTTTATGTTGCAGCATCAAGATTAAAAAAAGGTTGAAGAGCAAATACAAATTATTTGGATGGTTCCTTATGAGGGATGACCATTGGGCTAGGACGAGGTATGAGATCAAGGGAGGTTGTAGAAAAAAGAAATATCTTGGAGATACTGCTTCGAAAGTAGCAGGGGAAGGTCTTTGACCAAGATTATGCAGTTGATCTTGAAGTTCCTGAATGATTGGATCTTCATCTCCAGCCATCTCTTGAGATTGATCAAAGTTGATAAAGCTATCAGTATCAAAGTGGTTGTCACCTCGATCATTGTCTAAAACAATTTCCCCTTATTGAGTGTCAACATCTTTAATATCTGCCCCATTTTATTTTTGTTGACCTCGCTGAGTTCCGACGACTACAATTTCATCACCATCGGATGGTACTTCTTTAACGGTTGGCACACCTTTCTTTAATATTTCTTTTGAGGATTTGTTTTAGTTGTGCATTTTTTTTTGGCGGAGTGTGTGTTTTCTTCCTTTTTGAAGAAGACTCACCTTTCGCTTCTTCTTCTACTCTTTGTTTGATTGTGGGGAGGTTACATTCAAAAAAATTCTCTTCAAAGTCTTAGGCATCGGATCTTCTGAACGGCTAGCATCAGATGTGCTAGTTGTCTTTTTATTCTTTTTTTCCTTCTTCTTTTAGGGAAGGTGGTTGTCCAACCTATTTCAAACGGGCAGAAATACTTTGCTGTCAGGATACACTAACCTTCTGACAGCATGCAAAGAACTGGGAAGCTCCATTATATTTTCAGGAAGAGGAGCTCCCAAGCTGATTCTTCACAGATGGTTGTTGAGAAAGTTGATATGTTTGAGGGTTATGTGAAATGTATTGTTCCATTCTTTTTCAGAATAGGCTACAAGTTTAAAGAAAGTCTCTTTGGCATCTCTTCGATGAAGCTTGTAGCGCCTCGAAATTTCTACATATAACACAAAATTTGATGAGAAATAAGGAAAAAATCAATTAGAAGTATAATTCGAGGTAGTAGAATAAAAGCCCTTACGATTACTCCTTCAGACGAGGTTCAATTTAAATGGGTTGGATTCAGAAATTTATTTACCATTCTCCCAATGTCTTGAGACGAAGATAAATTTTAATTTCCAATATTTTTCTGCCTCCAGCAAATCATCGATAATCTTCAAATAATCATCTAGTGTTAGATAATAAAGTGGAAGTACTAGTCCCTTCGACAATTTGGTCAATGAAATGAAGTCATGGATGCAGAGGGGAATTTGGGACACTCGAGCAGCCATGATCACAGAAAGCAAAGTGAACTATTGATTTGGTGTCACCTGGGTTAGACATAGATCCATAATTTCGACTCAACCATCATAGGGTCTAGTGGATGATCTCTTGATAGACCACCAGTTCATTCTTTTTACAATCCAAAGGTGTTTCCTCTTCTTTGGGAAGATGAATTATAATATTATCCCATATTCCCCATTTTTTTCATATCAACTACTTGGTTCTCTTGTTAGTATGTATAAGGAACATTTTTTAAAGCCAAGATATAGTGTGCTTTGAAAGGCTTTAAATTTTCAGAAACTAATGCATGTAGCTCGTCAAATATTGTGACCGAACGTTTCTTATTTATTGTTGTAAGAGCTTTTCCCTTTGAAATTTTTTTTGCTACTATACTGACTGATTCTTTCGAAGTTTTTTTTTCAGCTTTGTTATTTGAATGGGTGGCTTCAAAATCTACTTCTTATTCGGATGCCTCGTCTACTAATTGAGGCGACTGACTTGAGGGATTTTGTTGAGACGTTGTTGTTGTCTCAACAATATTCCTCGAGGGATGAGAAGTGTTTGATGGATTCGAAACAACATCAACATTCGAAGCGGCATCGGCATCATCACCCATATTTATGAAATTTTTTCTTTTTGGAATTTAGAAGGCTGAGTTTTTGTTTCTCTGTGCAATGGACAAGGGGGCTCAGGATTGGTTGAAGAAGGAGTCTCTTTGAATTTCTTTAGAGAATATTTGGTTACTTCACAACTGATTCGAGTTGATGATCCAGTAAGAGAAGGTGAGATTCGAGGTGGTTTTGGTGTTCAAGTTTTTGATGACTGACTTTCTTCGGGAAGAGGAGAAGGTGAAAAAATAAGAGTTTTGGTAGGATCGAAGTTACCGTAATAAATTGACTCTGTAGACAAACCACGAGGAGTGTTGCTTCTTAGTCCGGTTGCTCTGTATTCCTATGCTCTTTCGCTTATACAGAAGTAGTCGTATGATCTGAAGACTTGTTGTGTGATTTCGGAGAGCTGTGTTTTTCAGAATTATGGCTTTGGATTTCTAGTTTTTGGATGCTTTCTCATAAACCAGTTGAAGATTGAATGGAAAATTTGAATTTTCTGGTGAAAGTAGCCAGTAGATTAAAGAAACAGATTAAGGTACCTAAAGATGTTTTAATTTCTGCATTTTCTCACTCAAAAAATTATGTTTGTGAATCAAACAATGGTTCGCAGAGGTATTTATAGGAATAGAACATAATGTTTTAGAAGTGGAAGAGGTGGAAAGTAATTGGATAGAATTTGGAACGGTGACTTAGATAAAGATTTAACATCTGTCATGTTATAGGTCTAGTGGCAAACCTAATCCCTAGGGCATCATCGTTTGCCTAGGGTAGACCTGACATCTAGAGTGTTTTCCTATATTTAGTCTCAGCTTTGAATCATGAAAACTGGAAAAAGGAAATGGTTTCGTATTAAATAATTTGAGGCACTAAGTTTGAAATATGAAAACAACAAGTTTGAAGCAATTCTAACTATGGATAAAGGGGGTATACTTCACCTCCACAGACTTCAGAAGCTATTTAGTTCTTATTTGTTTACTCTTTAAAGAACTAAGAGGGGCACTGATAAGGATATAGAACTTTGAAGACTAAAATGTAAAAGAATAAAACTTGTTATAACATATTGTATAATTAGAAGAGAGAATTAGAGCTTCACGTTTTAATAAGGGACTGGCGTGCAATTAACCCTTTCTGTAACTGTTTCAATTGAAGTAAAGTCTGTGTGCCTCTGTATAAAGGCCAATGCTGATCTAAGAAGCTCTTTGACTTTTGTGATAAATCACTCTTGTTATTTGACTTTCTCTCTCTAAAATCTTATTCTCTCTCTACATTCTTTTACTTCTCTTAATTCACTTAGTGAATCCAGATATTAACTCACCAGCAACAACTTATCCGTTAAATATATCTAGATTGCACCTTCAAGTATGGTCTAACATATCATCCTACTTAAATTTTATTTAAATTTTGGCATAATCCACTTATTTCTTGAAAGTCACATAAGTACCGAGAGTTCAAACATGTGTGGGAGACATTACTACTATTCATACTTATCATTTTCTAAATCACGCGAATGGGTCAAAGTTAATTTTATTGAATATTAAGCAAAATTACATTTTTCAAAGTTGGATCAGCCGTTTTTGTATTATTTCCCTTTATAGTAAACCTCGTTTCATTACGAATTTATACATAAATACTAAGAACTATTATAATTGTTTTTTGTTTTTATAAAAAAACAATTTTAAATTATAAAAAATAAAAATAATTAACTTTATGTATTTATGTACTAAAACCACATATAAAATAATATAAAAAAACATTTTTTAAATAGCATGTTTTACATATAAAATAATATAAAAAACATTTTTTAAATAGCATGTTTTGGTGGATTAGGATTAAACAAAATTAGAACACAGAAGTTTTGGTGGATATGTCGGTTACAACTGTGTTTGATTATTGCGGTAATTTTTAGATATGAATTGGATGGAGACTCACAAAGAACGAACTTATCTATTTGTCATCCTATGATAAATATATTTTGAAGTTTACAACGTAAATATTACAAAATTAACTTTTATATAAAAAAATAAACAAATTCTTTGTCGGGTGAATATGCATTAATTAAAAATAAATATGGTTTTTACATGTACATGACGCATAGCCGAAAAGTGGTATTAAAAGTTGTAAAAGAATGCGGTACGAAGGTAAGTATGGGTTAACATTGTCAAATGAAATCAGCAGAGTGAACGTGAGAAAACAATGTGAACAAAACAACAAACGAACGGGAAGGGGATGACTACAACTGCAGATATATAAACAAAAAATAAACTTAAGTCACAGATTATAGAGATTGGGTAGGGTATACCACTTTGACTCCAAAAAATATCCACAGGAGGTCGGAAAGCATGAGATAAGTTTAAAGGTTATATATGTTGCGAATACAAGAATTTTCATGGGGATGATTCATGTGATGTCCATGCATGCACCTCGCTCGCTCCAAACAGCTCCATCATCATGTATGCATCAGTTACTCCCGCTATAAATGGCCTTGGTATGTCTAAACAAACTCTCTCAGCTTAATCTCTTCTAAAATCTCTGGAACTATCCCTTATGCAATCTACAACACTGCTAGCACATGGGTTTGAACCGGTTATGAGTCTTGCTGGACTGGGTTTCAGACCAAGTCTGCCAAGCCCATCTACAATTTTTATGCAACCTCAAGCCCACTTTTCCCAAACCCATACCATCTGGGATTTCCCCCTTAGAAAGAGTCACCAGTAAATATTTGTTGCATTACAACTCATCTAAGCCCAATAAAGCACAAAACCCTGACCTTACCCATCGCTTCTTAACCACCTATGACTTACAATGTTACAGAATTCACAACGAAGGAAATCAAACAACCACCCAACTCCTACTCCACCATCAGCACACATCCACTATAATCTACCCCTCGACCTCCACCCCCCTTAGTAGCATCTCCAACCTTGGCCTCCTCTTCTTTCTAGAAAATCATTGTCCAAATTTCCCCCAAAGTTTCCCATGTAGGAATAGTAGAGGTACAATGATCACAAAATCTAAAGGATATCAATGTTACACCGCATCTCAAGAACTAGCCTCTGGTCCTAGATCCCCTTACAGATTAACCTATAATGTCTCCAATAGAATCATTTCACCAACAATGGTCTACAAAACCCCTGCCTCTCTGGTCAACATACAACCGCCAGTTTAAGGCCAAATCTCACTAATATCAAACACCATTCCTACTTATATCTTTTTTCCCGCCAGCCAAACTTGGGAAAGTATTGTTGTTGGTTCCCGCGATATCAGATGTAGCATGCATGTTGAGAATATTTTCGCTCTTAGAATTGAGAGGGTATCCTGATTCTTCCCATTGACGTCATAGTTGGAGACCGCGCTGAATGGGCCAATTATCTCTCCGGTTACATCCTTACAAAGAAATGTGCTTCTTACCATGTCCGGTTTATTGCCGCTAGGATTTGGGGCATTCATGGACTACATGAATGCAAGCTAACCCCATATGGCCACTATTTTTTTTAAGTTATCCACTGTCAACAAAGCCATTCAAGTAATGAAACTAGCCCCATGACTTTTCAACAACCATCTAATTTTCCTTAAGCGGTGGGAACCAATGGATAACTTTACAAAGGATTCCCTTAAAATCACCCCATTGTGGGTTAAGTTTCATGGCTTACCCCATAAGCTCTTGTTTGAATATGGCCTAAGTATTATGGACAGCGATCTTTCCACGCCGATTTATGTCGACACTCAGACCGCCAAATGGGTAGGATTAAGTTTTACTCGTATGTGTATACTAATGAATGCTTCAAATGGTTTCCTAGGTAGCGTCATCCTAACCTGGATGGAAATGAAATATATCCTCAATAAACAATAACAAGGACTCCCACCAACATGCAGCAAATACGAGACGTTTGGTCATACTACGAAGAGTGGGACTGATCCTTACAAGACTTCAGAAGCCAATCCTCCCACAAGAAGACCTGGAAAGAGCCGACTACTAATAGCTCTAAATAGGTCAATATCTCCTCAAGTGATAGCGACATTCCTCCAATATCCAACTACGAAATGCTTAAGATGTGCATTGAGGGAGATGGATTGGTATTTTTCCAGGTTGGATCACCTCTCGAGGGAAGTACAACAGTTTCCCAAGTACAGTCGAAGATAGGAGACAAGGAGAACATGTTCAATAAAGTCCCTTCACCAAGGATGTAGGCCTGACCTGCTGTTAAGGGAAACCATGGAAGCAACACGATGCCTAACTTTTAATGTTTCTCTAGTATTGTATGTGTTTTATTTTCAAACTTTCGTCTATTGTTTTCTTAAGAACTATCTATGGAAGTTGCATCTTCGAACATGATGGTGCTGAATGACCAAATTAGACAAAAGGATGTTAAAGAATATGTTTTCTCCAATGGTATTACTCTCATTTACTTGTTAGAGACCAGAGTGAGTAGTAATGATGTTGACAAAGTTATGAACTCGATACTTTATTTTTGGCATCATAAAACCAACGATGGAGACTACCATTTAGATAGAATTTGGATTGCTTAAAACCCAAGCGCCTATCGGGTTAGCTTTGGCTTCACCTCCCCCCAAATCATGAATTGTGCCATCACTTATATTTCCAAAAACTTGGTCTTACAAGTCCTCGTAGTCTATGGTTTTAATGAGCCAACAGAGTGAAACTCTCTTTGGCAAAGTATTTCTAGTGTCCCGACTAATAGAGAAAATGTCAATTGAGCCATCCTTGGGAATTTCAACGCGATAAGAAACCTTTCAGAATATTTTGGAACCTCTGACCATTGGACCAACTCCATAAGAGAGTTCAATCATTGTTGCCACTCAAGTGAGCCAAACTATCTCGGTATAACCATGTTTTAATACTATTGGACTTATAACAAAATCGACAACCCAAGCCAAAATAGTAGGGTTCTCGTTAATAGCATTTGGGATAACGTCTTCCCTAACTTATTTTTCCATCTGGAAATTCCTTGCACATTCGACCATACATCGATCAACTTATTTTATTTTCCCATTATATGTCCAATGATGATCCATTCCAATATTTAAACGTGTGGCAGAGCCACCCTAGCTTCCCCCACATTGTTATCAATAGATAGAATGAGCCTTGTTATGGTAATGGCATGGCCATGATAACACACAAACTAGAAAGACTCCAATATGCGCTCTCGGTCCTCAACAAATGAAAATCGTGCAATGTCAGTGACAAAGTCGACCATTCCCACATAATTCTTTTACAAGCTCAACTTAGGCCCCAAAGTGAGCTTGATAATACCCTTCTTATTCAAGATGAAAAGAATCCTCTGAGAATTACATATTTCATAGTCGTACGGATGAATCATTCCTCAAGAAAACGCCTCCCAAAACTTGACTTAAGCTTAAAGATTGTAACTCCAAATTGTTCTATCATAACATCAGGGCTCGAAGGGCTAGAAACAAGATGTTGGACATTAAAGACCATGATGGTTCCACTTTCTCCAACTCAAGAGAGATGAGTGATACGTTTGTAAATCATTTCACAAACCAATTAGGTACCAATATTGAGTTGGTAACCATGAATTTGAGAGAGTCAGGAATCTTATCATTATGAAACTCTCTCTGCAACACAAAATAAACATGATAAAAACCACTATTGACGAGGATATCAAGAAGGCCCACTTTAGTATAGACAACAACAAAGTTCCTTACTCCGATGACTTTAGTGCTAGTTTCTTCAAAACTAGTTTGGACATTGTTCAGCCTGACCTTTGTAAAGCCATTAATTTGTTTCCTTAAAGGAAAAATGGATCCCTCGTGCAATAAAACATAATTTTCCTCATCCATAAATCAAATTCTCCCACCTCCCCATTTGATTTCAAAACCATTGCATGTTGCAACGTGATACACAAAATCATCTCTAAAATCTTTGCTTCGAGATTCAAATACGTCATTCTTAAAATTATTTACCCTTCTCAATCAACTTTCGTTTTGGGTAGAATCATCTCGTACAATATCCTCCATTCTCATACCTCTTACACAGCTACCACACTAATAGAAAAGGACCCTTATGTGCCTTCCAGATTGACCTCATAAAGGCCTTCAGAAACATCAACTGGAGGCTCATCTTTGATGCTATTTTTGCAATGGACTTTCCCAAAAAATGATTGGTTGGATTATCTAATGCATATACATTCCATAATTCTTTGTTAACATCACTGGAAAAAATCATGAATCATTCAATGATAAATAATTCCTTAGGCCAGGCGACCCAATCTCCTCTTATATTTTCGTGGTTATAATACAGGTATTATCCACCATTAATTAGTAAAAAGGTCGTCATTATAGTTTTATCTATCATTGGAGGTCCCATAAACTGAAATCATCAACATTTTCCTTGTGGATGACTTGATGATTTTATGTCGTGCCAACAACCCCACCATCACGCTAATCAAACATGGCACAGACGAATTTTCCGAACTCCGGTATTCATGTTTGGTACCTCTTTGTATGCTCCAGACAAGATTAAATCTTTATAGCAATTTCAAGAAGACACTTTACTTCTCAAATACATGAGAGTTCCTCTTATCACTTCGAGGATAATCTATAATGATCGTCGTCATCTATTTGATAAAATTACCATATATATCTCTTTATGGACCTCGAAATATCTTTTATACGCAAGGAGGCTCCAATTTCTAAAACTCGTTCTCTTTACTAGCCAGTTTTTTACTGGTCATCAGTTGGCATCCTCCCAGTACGAGTCCTTAAGGAGCTCGCGTAACATTTCTGCAGATTCTCTTAGAATGACCTATAAACGAAGATGATTGGTGTAAAAATTGCATGGAAAAGTTTAACATTGCCCTTGGATAAGGGCGGCCTTTGGGATTCCAAACCTGAAATCTTGGAATCATGCAGTCTGCCTTAAAAACTTTTTGTCACTCCTTACCACAATTTTGCTTCAATTTGGTCTAGACGGATACAGACTAAAATTATTAAAACCAAAGGTGTATGGAGCATACCGTTACGCTCCTCCCTTAGGTGGGAATGACCGAAAATCCTCAAGCTTATCCTGGTGACCTCAAGACTCTACAAGGTTTATATAGGTAACGACACATCCACTTTATTATGGTACGTGCCGTGGATTTTCACCACCTCGTTAGTTTAGCGTTATGAAACTAACATAATTAGGAGTATCATAATGCATGGTAAAATTATGGTTTCAAATATCATCATAAATAGATCGTGTAACTTTCTGTCGTTAATCCAATTTGGAAGAATAACTCATCAATGTCATTTATTTGAGATTGGCAATGTCACCAACCTGCATCGATGTCCCTCGATGGAGGACAAAAATTTCCACTGGATCCCACGAAAGAATAATGACTTATTCTTTATAACGAGCACCTACTTGCATATTTAGCCGGACACACCCAAAGTTCCTTGGGTTGTCTTAATTAGGAATAAATTCAATATTTTAAGACATTCGTCCATTACTTGGCTGGCTATTCATTAGAAGTTGGTGACTCTCAATAAAATCATTACTTGGGCTATCTTTCCATGCCCGATTGTATCATCTGTGACTATGATATAGAGACAAACGACTACATTCTCTCACATTTCCACTTCGTCAAGCAAATCCGGAATAATGTGACCAGGAAATTTCACATGCCGCCGAACAACGCAAGTTGGCCACAATGGCTAGTCATTGCCTCAAATTGGCGATTGTCCACAAATAATATTGGCCATATTTAAAGGACCATTTTTTGTGCAGTCATCTACCATATATGGGAAGAGAGGAACGTCATAATCTCCAACGATGCATACTCCATGGCTTCCTTGTTTTCCAGGAAATCTGTCTCAAACAAAAA
Source organism: Limnanthes douglasii subsp. nivea (assembly GCA_036936605.1). Classification (NCBI taxonomy): domain Eukaryota; kingdom Viridiplantae; phylum Streptophyta; class Magnoliopsida; order Brassicales; family Limnanthaceae; genus Limnanthes; species Limnanthes douglasii. Next base: position 163,285,901 of record JAUPFV010000003.1, read on the forward strand.
ATATAGATTGTATGGAACTAGGATATTATGGTCCGTCATATAGTTAGTTAGCCTATTATATCACTTAACTTTGTAACGTGGATCACCAACCACCCACCAATTGTTTTTTAATCTTTGTCTTTCAGTTATCATGGGAATGCACCGTGAATTTTGTAAATATTTATTTCCATCAATATATTGATTTTTATACCCAAAAATACAATAAAATATATACATGAATATTCAGAAGATGTGATGGAAAATGTAAGTAAAAAACTAAGCGAACATATATTTGGAAATACATATTGGCCTATGCAGACCGATGGAGCTTCGAGTCTGAGTTGTACTAGAACAAAGATTGTGTTTATTTACACTTTTTATAGTGTAATTTTTATAATTTATTAGAGAGTACTCTTATTTACCTAATAAATTCAAAATAAACAAATATGAAAGTATTTTATTCATTTATTAATCAAACTAATTAATAGACTAATGTAAAAAGTTATATAAATCAATAGTAAATATTAATTGACCATCTAATTTATCATTATTTTATAGATATTATGCGGAGAAAAAATAACATTTCTTTATTTCTTTGGATGTTATTTATTGTTCCAAGTTGGGTGTGAGTTTTGGATAATTTTTCATTAAGTATAACATTAATTTCTTTTTAATATTCGTTATATTTTTTATAGTTGAGACTTATTCGACAACTTATCGATAATTTTTATTTCTTATCTGCAATAGCAATCTTCTTATACATGTAATCAATTATTATAGTAACCTTTAGATATTTTTGTGTGCGATGAATCATCATATGGGATATAAAAATGAGATATTGTTTATAACTAGTTTTGATATTCTTTAAAACTCTTCGATTCTTGTTTGAGTGGCCAACTAGTAGATACAACGACTACAGATGAATGTCGGAGCTTGCAAAGTAATCACAACCAGCTGCTCTCATGATAACAACATCAGAATCCGGTTGATTAGGTGGAGACCCAACGACAACAAGTACTACGGGTTGGGTGCATGCTCAACCCTAGCAATTGTTGATACTCGCTCGGTGTCTAGTCCAATGATGGCAGCATGTGGCTGTAATGCTTTTTCCAATTTTTTTTAATTAATTTAATATTTTTTATTTATTCCACATGAAAAATATTTGAATATGTTGTATGTATTTTTTGAATGAACTTTTTATATGCTTCAGTGATTATATAGATATACAATACTAAGATTTCGCATTTTGGTAGGTGAATGATGAAATGACTTAATTGGTCATCCAAGAGATTACTTGATCTATTGAGGATCTTAGGATTTGAAAAAGTTCAGAAGATTAATTTAATTTTACGTTATGTCGGACCTCCGGAAGATCAATATTTGAATTTGTTTAACCATGAACGAGAGAAACTCTACTGAAATATTATCATAGGGATTTTTTTTTAATTCAAGTAAGTGAAAACTACATGTTTTAGGGTTTCACCGGTACTTTGAAAATATAAATTAATCATTTCATTTATTTATTTTTAAGTAGGTGGTATTAGCCTTCCGTAGGGTTTCGCCAATACTTAAAATAATTGAGGTTATTTTAATTTAAATACGTGAAATAACCCGTCCATAGTGTTTCACTAGTACTTGAGATAGTTAAAATAATGATTAAGGATAATTTTTTCAAACTCATAAATACATATTAGTATGATAGCTCTATAGTCTCCTACTATATAGTATGTTATAATGTATATACTATGTTCAAATATGTTAAGTTGGTATATGTCAAAATTATTTATGTGATGTGTATTATATATATTCCAGTTAATGTTATAGGTTACAATCTGATAGGGGCAAACCCCAATACAAAGAGGACTCAGATTTTAACAAGTGGGAAGAAGACATTAAACTATTCAACTAAAAGACTTAAAAAATATTTTTACAAACCTAACATATTATTTTACCCATCTACGACTAAACCAATAAAAAATTAAAAAACATTAAAAATAAGATATGAGTCAACGAGTATATTACTTTCGTTACAAATTTAAGTGTAAATTATCGATGACTTGTATTTTAGGTGAACATAGAACTTTTAAATGAAATAATCATATTTCGAAATATTTGCTATAAACATGATATGTTATGATATGGAGGGCCACAATATCATATTTTGTTCTTATTTTATTGTTCATTATTTTAGATTACAAAATTAATGTCAGGATTATCGTATGTTTTACGTGATAATTTTGAATTCTTGTTATAGACACTTTCAGATTGAACTTTTTTCGGTGGTTCAACAAATATATCAATAGGATGAAATCGAAATTTGGTTTGAACTTTGAGATTGATTCTTTGTATTTACGAAAAACAAAACATATGTTTTGACCAAACCGACCAAACCGACATGCAAACTATCACCATAACTGTCAACTGTTTGCATGCATGCATGTCCAAACAAAGTTATTTTTAGATAGTTAAAAAACCTTCTAAAATTAGAAAATTTAAAATCAAATAAATTTTCAAAATAACAATATAATTTAAGAAGTGTGCATTCTGCACTATCTAAGTTGCTCGATAATACATTATTACTATATTTATCGACTAGTCGGTCCAATTACACTAAAATATTTAAAAAGTAAATTGATAAAAAATTTAAACCGTATAAATTTTGCATCTATCAAAACAAAGAAGATTTTGCATCTTTTTCGTTTATCCTACAAGTTTTAAAAATTTAAAAGTATGTATCTTTTAAACTGTAACTCGGAAAAAATCCGAAAATACCGTTGGTTTTGTTTATTTAAGACGAATAAATCTAGTACCACTCATGATATGTTCTGAATTTTTTTAAAGAACAAAAAATGCTTCGCCTATATCAAAACCGTGTTTTGCATCTACAATTCGAGAAGACATACATGTTTCACAACTATCAATGCGTATAGAAAAAACACGTTTCGCATCTCCTACTGATAAGCCCCAAATCGTTTTACGTGCAAAAAAAATTCACAAACACATATTAGAGAATAAAATCAACGAAAAACTAATTGAAATGCGACAAATAAACCACATTAGCAAATTCGAACTCAAAAACTAACCATAATGTGACAAATAAAAAAACGAAAACATATCTCAGAGTAAACAGATGTTTCGAAATCAAAATGCTGACTTTCCAAACACACACAAATCGACTATCTTCGGATATATAACAAATCAAACTTCGAAATCAAGTAAAATACAATCAAAATCATACGAAAAACAAAAGAAAAACAAGAATTGATCATAACCAATGGTAGGGCCCTGTTCATGTAGCAGAAAAAAAAGCTGGGAAAGAAAAGATGATATGGTGTTAAAAGCTTTTATATAAGTGAGTGTGGGTATAAAGGGTGTTAGTGGGTCTTAAATGCTAAATATTTGAGTAAAACGGGTCTTTCTCAGAGAAACATGAAAATATAGGTATTAAGCGGATAATAGTTAGAGTTTTTGGTCTTAAATGATATTTAACCCTTTCTTTATTTAATTTATTGTAACGAGATTTTGTTTAATTTTAAAAATTTGATTTTTTTAACTCTTTGGTTTTTTAATTTTCTCTTCAAATATTCTATTTTCAGTTTAACTCTTTTTTTTTTCTTTTTTTATCACTAATTTAGTGATGAACAAAAATAAAAATGAGGGTAGTTTTTATTCCTTATTAAATTAAGGGTACAATACCGATTAAGGTCCAAAAACCAAACTATTTATCTACTTGCTGTCCTTGTTTCCATATATTTTTAAAAAGATCCATTTAACTTTACTATTTGCTTTCTATGACGTAATTATTTTTTTATAATACTCCAAATACCCTCTTATACAAAATTATTAGACATGCATAAATTGTCTCTCTTTTGTTATTTTTTTATTATTTTAAATTTTAGAAGTCCTTATTTTTTGAAATATAATTCTAAAAACATATATAAAACTATTATTAATATTTTTTAAACAAATAATTTTTTAATTTTTTACAAGAGACGATAGATGAAAAACCACTAAGTTTGGTTTTATGTTTAATATACGTTTTTTAGACTTTTGTAAAATGTAATTCATCTTTTTTTAGGTTGTAGTTCAATTTTCTTGTCAATATGTGAATTTTTGTTTTTGGGTGAGACATTAGTAAATTATGTGATAATTTATTATTATTAATAATATTGAATATTTTTGTAATTTTCATTAATAGTGAATATATCTGTAAGGTTTTTATTAAAATCTGAATATTTTTTATCCAATGAAGATATTTCTAGTATTTTTATTTAAAATTTTCATTAAATAATAAATATATTTTTATATTTTTTATTAATGATTCATTATTTTTTCCTATATTGAAACAATTTCATTAGAGACTCAATATGTCTCTAGTATTTTAATTAAAACGTATTATTACATTAAATGGTGAATATATATCTATAATATTTTGGCGAATTTTATTAAATTTCACTAAATAATGATTTTTTCTTTAATTGTTTTATTTGCTTTTAGTAAACACTTAGTATATCTATATTATTTTAATTAAATATTGATTATTATTTTTTTGTTCTCGCACTTTTTTACATTGGTCTCACATGTATTATCTAGATTCGACAGATGTGAAACCCCTTGTATAATATTTTTTATAGATGTGAGATGATAGATGTCGGTCCAGTTATGTGGGGGAAAACTGCTTACGTCGCCGTGATCCGAACACTTAATCGGACCATTTAATGGGTAAGAGATACTATCCATACAATTACCCCATGATACGATGGTAATACCTTTAGACCGAGGGGGGTAAGATGGCGATCCGGTCAGCTTGGTCGGTGGAAGAACTGAGGATCAGGTCCATCAGCTCAACGATTTGGTCTTCGACTTGAGAATCACCTTAAGACTATCGCATGGAGCCGGAGCATAGCTTTTGGAGGCTAATAATACAAACCCAATGACAAATTAATGGGATAACATATAGAGAATAGACGTTTCACAACTAATCACATGTAGCATACGTTTTAGCAAGTTATTGTCAGCAGTAACACTATAACTGTGCTAATAGTAGGTGCATTGACAGGTACAGCATAAACGCTACAACCGGCTAATAGTAGGTGCTTTGACAGGTACAGATGTCCCTGCATTGGCTAGTGTATGAGACCCAATGAAGGACTTTAAATAAGTCAAGGGGACGATTTAATAGCAAGAATACACAAAATATTTAAAGTAAGGGTTGGTAGTAGCACCATCAGCTATGTAGGGGTGTCAAGCACTCATCGCGGGCAAGGGTTGCCATGGACGGTGAGTGCCTTGAGAGAGAGGAGACAACAGAAGTCGACACTGAACTAAAGACTCGATCTAGGGTTAAATCGAAACGCATGTTGAACTTGTGTTTTGGGTCAAAGAATCAGGCCTTGGGCCATGATCTACTGGACTCAAAGGGTACCACTAAAGCCTCACAAGACCCAAGCTAAAACACCCATGTGCTATCCATGTGTCCAAACACCCATTCACATGCTATTCTTGTATCCAAACACTTAGTAAAATCATGAATAGAAATGTGTAACAAACTATGGAATATTCCATAGTTTGTTACACCATTAACTTGTATTTAAACTTCAGATCTTATATTGAATCAAATTAGTGAAAAACTTTTACAATTCATACTCTCTCACTCACTTTTGATTCTCTACTAGGGGTATCAAACTTGAAGTGAACACATGAGAGGCATAAGAGTTTTTTTTAATGTTCCAAGCATGGGCAAAACTCCATAAAAGGCAATATAGTTCCCTCTCTTTCAATTTTTTTTTGAAATTACGCATACAAAATAGTGAGAAGGTCTGTGCTTCAAAACTTTCTACTGACAATGAAGGTAATATATCTGAGAATCTAGACTATGAAGAATGGATCTCAAAAGACCAACTGCTGCTTGGTTGGTTGTATTCCACTATAAGCCCTGAGATATCTGTTTGGCTCACAGACAAGAGCTAGAGTCACTTACTTCAAAGCAGATTTCCAGAGAACTCATAAAGGGACTACTGCTATGTTTGACTATCTGAACATAATGAAAATGATATTTGACAACTTAATACTTGCAGCGTTTCTTACCTCAATGGATGATCTGATTACTCAGGTCCTTGCAGGTCTTGATGGTGACTAAACACCAATAGCAGTCAGCCTTGCTGACAAAGATGGGTTGTCTTGGCTTGATCTACAGATAAGCCTCCTAACCTTTGAAAGCAGGTTAGAACAACTCAATGACCTGCAAAACACAATGTCCACAATTAGTATGTCAAGTGCTAACTATGCTCAAAGGAGTGATACAAAAAAGCAAGTCAGTAATGCTAGTCCAAGAGGCTACTCTGGACAGAACAGAAACTTCAATAGAAATTACAGAGGAAGGTCCAATCCTAACTATAGAGGTCGAGGCAGCTTTTACAGAGGTAGAGGTGGAAGGTTTGCTCAAAACAAACCAACTTGTCAAATTTTTAGCAGATATGGTCACTCTATTATAGTTTGCTACTATAAAGATGACCCATCAGTTACGGGGTCAACCTCTTCAGAACATCCTAAGTCAGAAGGTAATCACAATGCCGTGCTTGCAACTCAAGATACGACAGCAAGGGGAGTGTGGTATGCTGACAGTGGAGCCAGCCACCACGTTACAGGTAGTACCAGTCAGCTGACTCAGAAACATGACTACTCAGGTACTAAGCATGTCCTAGTTGGTAGTGGTGAGAGACTTCTAATCTCTCACATTGGTGAAACCTCTCTTCATTCATTAACTAAACAACCTACTATTCTCAAACCTATACTTCATGTTCCTAAAATCAACAAAAATATTTTATCTATTTCTCAGCTTACTAGTTATAACCATGTTTTTGTTGAATTTTTTGAGGTACATTTATGATAAAACAAAAGAGGACACTATGTGGCAACTAAACAACAAAAAAATTATTCTCGAGCTCAAAGCCAGCAGTCCAGAAATAAACGAGGACCTTGGGTCCAACCGGAGTGGTTTGCTGAATTGAAATAAAATGTGGCAACCATTTATGACAAAACAAATGATGAGGTACATTTCAGGAAGCCGGCAGCGCTTCAATCTCATAGGGAAAGTCGTAATAGTTTCTTTTTCCAATATCATCATGATATTGGCCATAACACCGAAGACTGCATTGATTTGAAACAAGAGGTGCAGAATCTGAATGAAAGGGGAAAGTTGGGAGCTTATATCAAGAGGAGAAGTGGAAATACTCCCCGGACTGGCCCAACTAATAATGCAGGGACAAATGCTCCGGACGGGTCTATGGTAATTATTGCAAGATTTGATGTTGAATCAGAGTACTCGGATCCTTATCCAAACCGGAACAAAGTGGGAGTAGCAAGACAGTGTCAGGACTCATAAGCTTTTTTGAGTCACTTACTATATTCAGAGGGGACACTATGACAGCGCCAACTCCTTCTTCAAGGAAGAGGCATGTTCACACTCTAGCTACTCAGTTGGAAGGAGGTATGTCTTCATATCAATCCCAAATTCCTTTTCCTTTAATTTTTTTCAATGAAGATGATTTAAGAGACATAGATGGGCCTTATGAGGATGTTGTAGTGATAGGCGCTTCAATTGGGGGTAATGACATCAGAAGGATTCTAATTCACACTAGCATCTCATTCAATATTCTCTTTTTAAGTTCCTATAAACAGATGAAGAATCCAGCAATGATTCAGTGTTCAAACAGATCCCTTATATGCTTCACAGGGAGTTCTGCGGATGTGATCGGAGAATTTGAGGAGGAGTTATTGTTGGGAAAAGGCCCTTTCAAGAAGATGGTCAGGGTGCTTTTTGTAGTGGTGGACTGCCCCAGATGTTACAATGCGATTTTCAGGAGATCCTAACTCTCCAGGATGCATGTTGTGGCTCCAACAGTTCACCAATATTTAAAGTATGTAGTGCAAGGACAAGTGGGAGTTGTACGGAGTAGCCAGAAAATAGCAAGTGTTATGCAACAGCGTTTGCCCCTAAAACTCTGGGGGCAGTCTGGATTAATGAGGGATAGTAGTTGTTGGGGCCCTCTGAGGGTGAGGCTGAAATTAATGACCCCAGAGAGACCCTGGTGTTTTGATACCAATCGAAGAAGTTGAAACCCACTCTTTGGCTGAAGGGAGAAATGTTAAAATTGGCTCCAAGATGGCGCCCGAAGTGAAGAAAAATTTATTGTCCTTTTTTATACAGATCACCAACATGTTTTCGCTTGGTGCAATGCTGATGTGGCCGGAGTACCTGCAAGTGTTATATCACACCAATTGTCTATCCGAAGAGACATTTCACATGTAGTACAAAAGAGAAAATATTTTTCTTAGGAGAAAGTTCATTTCATAGTTCAAGAGGTTGACCAACTTACTAAGATGGGTCACATAAAGGAGTCTCAATATCCTTTATGGACAGCCATTCCGGTGCTAGTGAAGAAAAAGAATGGAAAATGCCTAATGTGTATAGACTTTACTGACCTCAATAAAGCTTGCCCAAAAGATCTCTATCCAGTTCCTCGGATAGATCAGTTGGTAGAATCCACATATGGAAACAAGTTATTGTCCTTCATGGATGCCTTCTCCGGTTATAACCAGATATAGGTGGATCCGAAGGACCGGGAACACACAACTTTTGTTACAGATATGGGTCTTCATTACTATAAGGTGATGCTTTTTGGGTTGAAAAATGCTGGGGCTACTTATCAGAGGTTGGTGAACAAAGTAGTTGCTGATCAGATTGGAAGGAATATGAAAGTATATAATGATGACATGATGGTAAAACGTTTTGAAGAAGAATTGCACCTGGCTGACCTTCAAGAAACTTTTATTAACTTGTCAAATGTTAATTAAAAATCGAAACCTGAAAAGTGTGTGTTTGGGGTACAATCCGGAAAGTTTCCGGGGTATGTGATAAGTGAAAATGGGATACAACCTGATCCAGACCAGCTTGAGGCTTTATTACAAATGGACCATCCTCGGAATATTAAAGAAGTACAAAGGTTGACACGAAGGTTAGCTGCTTTAAATCGTTTTATCTCAAGGTCTTCGGATAGATGTGCCCCATTTTTCCAAAATTTAAAGGGTGCTAAAGATTTTGACTGGTCTCCACAGTACGACCAGACGTTCAATGAAATAAAAAAACATTTATCTTACCCCAAAACTCTTTACAAACCTATTGATGGAGAAACACTGTATATATATATTTAGCAGTATCCGAATGTGCTATAAGTGTGGTGCTAGTTAGAGAGGTGGATAGTTATCCTCGTCCGGTATATTACATCAGCAAGAGTTTGATGGATGCTGAAAAAAGGTACTTAAAACTCGAAAAACTAGCACTAGATTTGGTGATCGCTGCCAGAAAAATGAGGCCCTATTTTCAGTCTCATTCTATTGTCGTTCGGACATCTTTTCCTTTGAAAAATGTCTTTCAGAAGGCAGACATATCAAGTAGGATGACCAAATAGTCAGTAGAAATGGGTGATTATGATATTGATTTCGCCCCTCGGACTACAATCAAAGCTCAATCTGTTATTGATTTCTTGGTTGAGTTCCATTCTGACAGAAGTAATAAGCAAGCTACAGATGAGAAAACTAAGAAGGTATGGGTTGTCCGGACAGATGGTGGATCAAGTACTATGGGTTGTGGTGCTGGGATATGTTTAACCTATCCGTATGGCGATAAGTTATACCAGGCTATATCTTTTGCTTTTAGGGCTTCTAACAACGAGTCCGAGTATGAGGCTTCTATAGCTGGTCTGAAATTAGCTTTTTTGTGTGGGGCTAAAAGAGTGAGGTTAATGAGTGATTCTCAGCTTCTTATCCATCATGCCCAAGGTCATTCTGAAGCCAAGAAGGAGCAGTTGATTAAATACTTGTTCATTCTTAAGGAAGTGGCAGTTAACTTCAAAAATGTTAGCCATAAGCATATACCTAGATCGGAGAACACACTAGCAGATTCTTTGGCCACCATAGCATACACTGAGTCCTACCTATAGATTCATGTACAAGAGTGCCCATCCATACAACAAGATCAGAACAAGGAGAAAGAAGAGAGTTTGAGCATACAAGTTTTACAACCCAAAGATTGGAGATATCCCCTTCCTCAGTACAATTCTGTTGGCATTTTTCCTCCGGAAAAAGCTATAGCAAGGAAAATGAAACATAAAGCTCGTGGTTTCCTGATCATAAGAGATGTCATTTATAAGAAGTCGTTTAGGAGACCTCTCCTGCGTTGTTTAGGGGCTGAAGAATCCCAAATCGTGCTATCAGAACTACATGATAGAGAAGGATCACCACATTGTGGTTATAGAGCTTTAACCCAGAGGGTTTTGTTGGCCGGATATTATTGGCCATCCATAATGACAGATGACAATGAGTTAGTAAAAAAGTGTGACTTGTGCCAAAGATATAGTAATGAAATTCACATCCCATTTGTTCCAATGGAATCGATTTCTGAGCCAGTGCCTTTTGCTCGTTGGGGACTGGATTTAGTTGGGCCCTACCAATGTAATCCGGAGGACGCAGAACCATCATTATAGCTGTTGATTATTTCTCGAAATGGATAGAAGCAGCACCATTGGCAGTAACTACTTCAAAAGCTGTTATAAAATTTATTTTATCTAACATTTGTTGCAGATTAGGGGTTCCACAAAAGATAACCACAAATAATGGGCCACAATTTGTTAACAAGGATATGGAGAGTTTATGTGCCTCTAAGGACATCCAACATTGTTTCTTTTCACCTTTCCACCCACAAGCAAATGGTCAAGTTAAGGTGGTAAACAGAATCATCCTGTCCGGTCTGAAGAAGAATTTAGAAGGGGCTGCCAGAAAATGGCCAAGTTATTTGCAAGAAGTATTATGGGCATACCGGACTACTCCTGGTGCTGCTACACAAGAATCTCCTTTTTCTTTGGTATATGGGATGGATGCAATTACTTCTATAGAGGGAACTCTTCCATCATACAGAGTCCACAATTTTTCTGAACAGGCTAATGAAGTGGCAATCAGAATTCAATTGGACTTGATAGAAGAGAAAAGGGTTAAGGCTCATCTTAGAGCCATCCATTACTAAGGCTTGATGAGGAGCAGATTCACTTCCAAAGTTAAAAGAAGAGATTTTCAGCCAGGGGACAAAGTATTGAGGAAAGTTTTCTTGCATACTAAGGAGAAGTAGTTCGGCAAGCTAGCTCCAAACTGGGAAGGGCCTTATGAGGTCTCCAAAAAACTTAAGCCTGGGATATAAAGGCTTCAAGACAAAGATGGAAGAAACCTGAAGCACCCATGGAATATCGAACACCTTCGGTTATATCTCGAGTAAAAGTTTTGTAAATATTTACTTGTTTAAAGTCCATGTAAATATTAGGGGGGATACTCTTTCCTACCCTGGTGGCGCGGGAAGGTTTTAATGAGGTGTCTGACTTTTTCAATAAATTTGATGCTTTCTTAAAATATTCGGAGTAGTTTGAGTGAAATTTATTTAATATTCTTCTAAGGATCTTTGGTAGATCGAATTGTCTTGGTTGAATGATGGCCATTAAACATTTGTCATCAGAGAATTTAAACACTCTCATCTTAAATACTTGTAAAATAACTAAGGGCTCTTTAAACATTAGCCATTAAAATTAAGCGAGTATGAAACAAATCAAAGGTTTAGTAAGGTAAATCTGTCCGGCTAAAAACCGGGTAATGATATTGAAACATAAAATATGCCTTGGCCATCCAAGGACTTTAAGTTTAAAGAAAGGCTTAACCGGACTCAAACCGGACATGGTTACAAAAATTGCCTTGGCCATCCAAAGACTTTAACAGTTTACAAAATAGGGAAAAACAAGTAAGGAAAGATAGTTAAAACCTCAGGCCTTATTCCCTTCGAATGTTCCTGCATCATCTTTTTTCTTGGGACTCTTGAGTTCGTCACTCGAACTCTCACCAGTTCCTTCTTTTTCGTCAGTGGTGGAGTCTATTCCACTGCTATAGCCATGTCTGTCACCCTCTACCATGGTATGGAATGGGAGGTCTTCATACTCCACATATCTCCATAAATCTCCCATGGGTTCTCTTCGGGAATTTTTGATAGAAGACTAATACCATATTAGATCCGACCTCTGCATCTCTTACTTCAAGGGAGTCTATAACTTTGTTGGTATAAGCATCAACCTTGGTCTGGATTTTCTATTCTTGTTCTTTCTCCAAGGTTTCTTTTTCCTTGGTCACCTTAGACACAGCCTATTCAAGGGAAGTCTTGTCTCAGGACAAGGTTTGGATGGCAGCATCTTTAGTCTTCATATCTTCTTTCAAGGTGGAGAGATCTTTCTCCAAGCCGGAACATTTAGTTTAGAGCCATGTGTTAGCTTTCTCCGACGCAACCAACTTGGTTGACAGATCTTCTTTCTCCTTCTTCAACTCTTCAAGCTCCTTCTTGAGTACCTCAATATTCTGATTGGCATTAAGGATGTCAGTTGACAAAGTTTCCTTGTTTGTGTGGAGGGTGTCGATGAGGGCTGACTGGTTTTTTACTTGCTTTTCCAAGTTGAGTACTGGTTGAATCTGAGCTAGGTGATAGTGGGTCACCACTTCATGTTCCCCGGAGACGGTAAAGGACTTACCATTGAAAGTTACCATGTTGGAGGAGCTTGGAGGAAGGTAGGGGCCAGCAAAATCGTCTTTCTCAAACTTTCCAAAATAGAGACCAATGTTCTGAATACCACTGATGTCTACTCCATTAATACTAATATCCCCTTCGGTACCCTCTCCGGTATGTAGATCAGTGAGGATTTGTTCTGCCAAGGTGGGGTCATTTGGATCGGCCGGAGGTAAAGACTCTAAAGGGCGGAGGACTACTTCATCCCCTAAGGAGACCTTCTTCTTCTTAGCAGCCCTCTCGTCGCTGCTAGCTCCCCTTTTTCGGTCTTTTTTAGGAGGCCTTGGTGGATTTTGGGGTTCTTCTACCTCCTTAACACACTCATCCTCAACTATTTTAAGCAAAGTAGCATCAATCCCTCCTTGGGTATGCCCTCCTTGATTCTCCGGAGCAGTCTCCTGTGCAGCACCCCGGACTGCCTCTGCTTAGGATTTCTTTTTCTTGCCCTTCCTTTTGCTTGGGGATTTGGCTCTAGAAGGCAAGGCTAGTTTCCCATCCTTCTCCCCTGTTCTCTTAAGTATGACTACTGGAGGAGGTGGTGTAGTCAGTTCCTCCCATATGAGATCTCTCCGACCCGTGGTGTTCCACAAGTAGGATCTCACCAGGTTATCGTAGGTGAAACAATTGTGGAAAGCGTTCCCCCAGCGTTCAGCAGTCCATGCATTTAGCTTGGCACATGTGGCCTACCCTGCCTCCAAATAGTCTGAGAACTCCTTCGGCAATACTAACATAAGAAAGTGGGTGATTTAAAAGTGGAACTTTGGTAAAAGTAAGAAAGAGAGAAAGACAAGTAAACCAAATACTTACTTGTGCTCTTCCACCTGCTGGTGAGCATGCTGGGGTTGACATTGGATTTAATTTTTCTCTCATTCTTCCACGTCCCACTGATGAAGAGGAACTGGGTCTTCCAATTTTTCTCTGAATCCAACACATCATCCACTACCTTGAATTTTTCCCCTATATTAACGTGGTAGAATGGGATATGATGGTTTTTGCATAGGCTGGCCACGACAGCAAACTGCTTTATGGGTAGAGGAATGTCGGACATCCTTGACGCCATTATACAGGCGAGGAGAGTATACCAAGCATTTGGACTCAGCTGGCTCGGACAGAGTTTGATCAGGTGAAAATACCTGACGATCTCCGGATCTAAGGGGAATCTTAGCCCCCAATTGAATAACTCTGTTAAAAAACGATTTTGTTGATCTTACAGTCCATCGGAGTCTCTGGTGTGACTGGAATTCTGACCTTTATTGATTTTGGGATCCCCCATTTATTTCGGATCCGGCCCAGCTCGGCGGTATGGGTATAAACATAATTGATGTTGTGCATGGCCAACAGATACTTCACATTAACCTTATGAAAATAAGGTCCCACTTTGCCTTCCAGGCTCTCCGACAGATCCGGATGGGTCATGCAGACTTTCTCCTTACCTTTCCCCTTTTTGTCAGAAGCAGCATCTCCAGTTTGTCCGGAGGCTTCAGTTTCAAATGGAGCCTCTTCAACACTATCCTCCATCACTTCTTCCATCACTCTGGAAGGTTTATCGGTTGTTATGGATGGAAGAGTGTCAGCTTATGGCTTAGTAGTTTGTACGGACGGTTGAGCATCAGTCTCTCTTAGAGGTCTGTCTGGCTGGGGCTCAGCTCCGAAGGGTTTTGTTTGGGAAGAAATTCTACCTGGCTCGGATCCGGAGAATTTGTTCTTTGGAGCTCTAATAGATACCTCCGATTCGGAGGCTTTATCCTTGGTTGCAGACTTAGAGGCCCCCGTTTTGGAGGACTTGGTTTGTGAGCCAGTTGATAGGCCTTTAACCAGGCGCGTTGTCCGGCGACGTCTCTCACACTTAACTTTTTTCACTTTCTCTAGCTCAGAAATATTTAGCCAACCACCTTTCACGAGAGCGTTTCTTGCTGTGAACATAAAACTACCCAGTAAAAAGCTCTAAGGAAGGAAATTGCAAAATGATGAAGATGGTGAAACAATGAAGAAAAATAATTTATACTAGTGAGGCAAAAAGTTACTGATACCTAGGAGAAAACAAAAAGACTTAGGTAATGATTGAAAGCGGCGATGACGTAAGAAACATTAAATGCGGGAGTTGCTTTTTGGGCTTAGTGGGAGCGTCGTTCTAGGAAGAAAACGGTTGGTAGAACAAATCAAAGTGCGACACGTGTCCTACTTTCCAAAGGAAAACTTTTGGAACTCTGAGAAGAAATCAGTGCGGATAAACCTTGAACCATACATATGAGCGATCCGGAAAATGTTGTTGCTGGCTAAGTGAGTTTTTTAGTCATGCCAAAGATCTTTGACAAAACCTAAAAAAGGGGTTACTGATGAGTCCGGAATTATTCACCACTTCTCACTGAGAAAACCGGACATGTGTAATTCGGACTATATGTGCCCACTGAGTTATCCGGACAGAATAAAACAAGACAAAAGTATTAAAAAACTAAACACCTTTTGACTAAGCTAGATGTTAATCTACTTAATAACTAATGGGTCTTTAAACTCGACCCGATTTCATAACTTGACCCCAAAGCCCAAGGGTCCATAATTAAGGGTATAAATACCCAACCAATTTCATTAATGAGGGTAATTAACATTTAATACAACCAGGTAGCTTAAATCTCTCACTACAAAACACCCAAACATTTAATACCTTTGAAATTCTCTAAAACACTTGACAAAATTACCCTCAGAACAAAATAAACCACATCAAGTTTGTCCAAAATTATAGGAGATGTGGCGTAAGTTTAATAGTGGAAGCACTAGGTGGGATTAAATCTAAATGTAACCGCTTACTAACGGGAGGAATTATAAATAGGAGAATTTGCCTAGATAAATAACAACTTCTTCTATTTTCTGACTAATCGGATTGTACTACTTTGGCATAACCTTGTTATTTCCCGTAATAAATTTTGCACCGTCCGTGGGAAATCGTAATCAGCCATTAACCATGGTAGTCACTAGGTCAGGAATCGAGAGAGAGAACGAGGAATCAAGTGAGGCGAAAATTAGTAGGAGAGCGTTGACGAATCTGCCACCTAGGAAGAGTAGTTTGTACACTGTCCCTGTTGCTACCCAAGAGACCGACCTCGTAGCACCCGTTGGGGTAGCAGATGTAATGGGCCAGCTGTTACCACCCGCGGTCGCCACCGATGTCAACGCCCAGCCTCGTCGACGCTCATGATGTGATGGAAGCCGGTGCAGTTGTTAATCCAGTCGTACAACACTTTAAACAACAGATCCAACACCTTCAACAAGAGAAATTAAGGGTTGCATGTGAGGGCGACGAAAGGGAGCAGACTCTACACCCACCATGGCGAGAATGAATGACGTTATTCACGCTCTCGCTGCTAAGTTCAAGGGGACAAGTCGGGCCAATCACCAATCTGGTCTGGAGGCCAACAAGATTAACAGGATGGACCGATTGTCCAGGCGCGACGATAAGCATGAAGGCGAAGGAGAAAGTGAGGGTAAGAATCGAGCTAAGGAGCTAGAGCCTAGAAAGGAGGTGGGTCCAAGGTCTTCAAAGCGAGCAAGAGAGGGTGATGATCTTCACTACAACGAAGTTTGTTCGAAGTTGTTAGCCTACATATTGAAGGAAGCACCATTCTCCGAAACAATTCTCGAGGCCCAACTCCCCCGGAATTTCTATCTTTTATTAATGGAAGCCTATGATGGAATAGGAGAACCAAAAAGGCACCTAGAACAATTCCGCAATATGATGATCTCTTTGAAGCCAGATGATGTGAAATTGTGTCGAGCACTGTTCATTACCCTCAACGTAACGCGATGGATTGGTTTAGTAGTGTGCCGAAAGGATCCATCTACTACTTCTCTGGTCTTTGGAAAGCGTTTAGGGAGCGGTTAGTCGGAAACAAAGAGCTCAAGCATGAGAGGGATTCGATCATGGATCTTTATCAGCGATGAGGTGAGTTCCATAAAATTTATGTTAGATGATATGTTCATGCTCTGAATGCCTTGCCAGATTTAGCAGAAAACATGGCGGTAGCGTCACTTAAAAAGGGGTTTGAGCGAAAGGGGGAACTCTATGCAGCCTCATTGAATTCCAAACCGAAAACATGGGAGACCTACTCGCACGAGATGATACCTTTATCAAAGTTGATGATGCTCGGAGGGGTGGCTCGCCTGAGCAAAACAGGTCAGACGCCAAGAAATGAGGATTGGAGAGGAAACAAATTGAGGAGCAACAGCGGAAGGAGACCAGTCCACGTGCTTATCAATTCGAGCAGCCAACCCGATGATTGACCCCCTTAACCGAAGCTATTTCTGTGATCTATGATCGAATGAGGGGGAGGACGAAGTATTAGACACGCCGAACGATGAGCGCTTTCAGATTTAAGCGGTCTAACCGGTACTTCTGTGCTTATCATAACGACCACGTGCATTCGACAGATGAATACTGGCCACTCGGGGAGGAGATGCAACAAGTCATTGATCGTAGAGAATTAGTTCAGTACATTAAACGCTCGTAACAGGATCGTCGTGAAGAGGTTTGATCACCCATTGTTGAAAAACCTAGAAATGAGGAAGCATGAGAGTCCAACAAACAAGAGTTGCTCCTTATGATCGTGGGAGGCAGCTCGGAAATAACATACTCAATGGGTACGCCCTAGTTCCGCAACGAACTCTGACAGAAATATGAGGTCGACGACAATTTCGTACCGAATCGCAATATATCTCCGTCACTCTACATAATTGTGGGGGGAATTCTGCAACTTCACAGACGGCAACTCTAATAAGCAAACAAATAGTGAATTCGATGTATACGAAATAGATGTTAACTCCTACCGCAGTTACAGGGATCCAGCGGTCGATCTTATTTTTAACAATAACGACCTTAGAGGCGTCAGCCTACCTCATGAGGGTGCGCTAAACTTCCATATGGACATATGAGGAGTCATGGTAAGCCGTATTCTAGTTGATGGAGGCAGCTCTGCTAATATAGATGATTTTTATCTGGAGATTTAGAAATAAACCGCGATAAAGTTTCTAAACTCTGCGTCAGCTTCTGTATTTTGTATTGTTCGTGGAGGCTCCATGCTTAACAATGCTTTAAATTTCTCGGGATCAACTTTTGCTCTATTTTGACAACATATCCGAGAAATTTATCACTTTGAACTCTGAAAAGCACTTAAAATGATTCAACTTAAAATTAAAGTTTATTAAATTCTAAAAAATTCAAACATAATCTCAACTTGTCGAACCTAGGTATTATTTTTAACAATCATATCATTTATGCACGCTCCATATTATTTACTAACTTTTTTCTCAAAAAATTGATTAGCAAGCCTTTGATTTATACTCGTTATCATTTTCTAGAGTATTCAAAATTAAGTTGTGTTTGTCTAATGATGACTCGTCGTGATATTGATGCAATGGCCAACTTCAACCTAAAGACATTGTTATCGATTCTAAGAAACAAAGAAGAGATTTGATACACGTCCAAAATGGACTTCACAGCTTGAATGTTGCGTATGAAAAAAGAACGTTGATAAACTGTTTTTCTAGCATTCAGGCTTAAAAGAATATTTTAGTTGCTTAAAATAACGAACTACTCACTGAAAATACAAAATTAGACAAACAAGATATATCTTTGAACATTCTAAACACTAAACTCATCTCCAAAACACCACTATGTTTAACCAAAACAAAGGTTTAAACACTGAAACTTGAACTCTATTTGTTCATATCTATACTTTAAACTCGGAAATTAAGTACTTAAAGAAAACATTATTGGTTTCAAGAAAACTATAGTTGGACAAATCAAAAAGATTTTAGAAGATGTCGTGAGTAACACTTTAAAGGCTATAACTTAGTCCAAATAAACCGTTTTTGTTGATGTTGAAGTTTTAATTAAAGAGAGTAAAAATAAATATTTTTGTGAATTTTAAATACAAATTCTAACATTCAGTTATGCGAAGTTTTTACCCGAAAAAGAAAGCGCTAATAGAAATCTTGAGTTATCAACTGTAAATGATAGAGATGGGAACAAAGAAAAATATGACGAGCATATCTAATAAACCTCTGCTACGATCCTCACTGAAAGTGGTCATATTAATGAATCTATAAATTCTAAAATGCATTCTTGCAACAAAAACGGACCAAATTAAAAATATGATGAAGCTCGTCCATTGAAATTTCTTCGTCTGACCAAGCTATCAAAAACAACAATGACGATGTGGTAACATAATTGAATATGTTATCAGTTTGAAGGTTATTTGTCACATATTTGAAGAATATGTATGTATTTCAAATATCTTATACTCTCTTGACTATACCTTAATTTATGTTCAACCTTTTTAAACATGTTTAATTTGCATGACCATAATTTGTTCTTTATCCTTATCTCTATCTGTTTTATGTTTATATTTTCTTACAAGAATTGTATCTTTGTCTATCTTTATTTATTATATATATATATATATATATATATATATATATATATATATATATATATATATAATTATGAAATGAATATATCACCTCATACTTACTGATTTGGCGAAGTAGTTATGGGGATAAAAGGAATTTTTTATGTTTGCCTAACTTAACTTTAGCAGCATACATATATTTTCATTTTAGTGTAAGGTCGGTATATATATTTGACATTTTACGTCAAAGCTCAATACAACCACTTTTATAACCTTTTCTTTTTTAACTTTAGGATTGGTTTATCAACCAAAATCACGATATTAACTATTGTGTTGTGACACAATATGATTACTTGCGTAACCATATGGTTTTTCAGCCTCAGTCTTCGTCTATCAACTATAATCCTTAATTTGACTATTATGTTATGGTATAATATGAAGACTTGTTTAACTTTTGGTTTTTCGACCATGGGCTTGATTTATTAACCATAATCACAGATTTTACTATTATGTTAGGTCATAATATGGAATCTTGCGTAAACTTTTTGTCTTTCGACTTTAGGCTTGGTTTATCAATCATAATCATATATTCATAATTATATACGTTCTGCCCCCGTTATGTAGCTTAATGTTTTCTACCATATAACCTTTATTTTATGGTAAACACATGGCTTACAACCTTATCAAATACTTTTATCTTTGTACTTTATTACATGATGCTCATGAACAATTAAAATATATTAAATAGATAAAAAATAAATAATAATGACAAATCGAATTTACAAAATGCCTCATTCAAAAACCTTTCCGCACCACTAGAAACAAAAAAGAGTGCACAACCAACTTACAAGTTTCTTTTATAATATTCAGATGGTGAATATTCAAAAATGTTTCAAAATGTTATCACTCATATATTGCAATTTTGTATGCTCCATGATGCATTTTATAAATAATCTTGTATGACCTCTCCGAGTTTGGCCCTTGAAAAAATTTCTTCACAACTAAATCACCCTCTCTCGACTTCATTTTCGAATCAAATATATTTTTTATTAGACTTTTGTAATGTTGTGCTCTATCTTCAATCTAATCTCAACGCTTTTCAATTAAACCATATAGATGTTTCCTTTAATATTATCTTCCTCCGAATAATACCATATTATATGGCTTTGAATTAAAATTTCTGCCATAAACATACATTCCATAAACCAAATAAAATGGTGTTTCTCTTGTATTACCTCCATGTGTGGTCATGTAAGCCCATGACACGTCTGATAAATTTTTCGGCCACTTCCCCATTGGCTTTCTTAACTTTATTGTTTTATACAATCAACAATTTTTATATTTGTTACCCCCACCTCTCCACATATTTCTTAAGCCCTTATTTTTTACAATGTTTTTGCCTCAACCCACTTTATAAAATAATCAACAACCACCATTAAAAGTACTTTTTACCAATAATCATCGACATATATCCCATTAAATAAATACCTTATTTTTTATAAAGATAAGGTACCAGAATTATGCTCATGGCTTCGCTCGACAAATAACTAGTTCTATATACAATTGATAAACATTAGACCCTTGAATAAGGGACTCGATATTAGCCGCCAACTTCGGCCAATAAAAACCTGCAAGGATAAAATGTTTGATCAAACTTTTATATCCATAATGAGCGTAAAAAACTCTTCATGTAAATATCTTAAATTAAATAATGCATATTTTGTATTTTAATAACGTAACATCTGCCTAGTATAACTTGTTTTATAAATAAAACGATGAAGAATTATATATTTAGCCGCTCAAATTCTTATTGCACGGGCCTCATCTTTATCTTCTGGAAGTATCCAATCTCTAAGAACAAAAAAAATTATTGTTTATAATCACTAGCCACTTCATCAGTAAAAACTCAACTTACTGACCCATCTTCAATAGATGACCTTTCATGAAAATAACAAGTGGATTACCCCCTATCAGTGGTATCTTAGTTAAAAAACTTCTGAATATCCCGTCATATTTTTATGTTTTACCTCACAAACACTATTAGTTTGACTTATTATTAACTTATAATATGATCTTAACCGAATGATTTTTGGTCCACAAATATGAGCTAAAATAAAACCTTATATAACGACTTCATAGTCACCAACATTATTGGTAACATCAAGTCTAAATTTTATTGATTTCTTAATTTCTTCACCACATAACATTTTCATATTGATTCTCGTTCCACCTCCATCAATCCCTGAGGCTTCATCTACTTTAAATATCCATTAAAAATACATTTCCACATTAGATTGCACACCCTCGTAATCATTCATTCTTTCCTAAGGCTCATGCACAATTTCATACTCATATAATTTCACCGAACACCGCATGAGTCTTTCCGAAACATCTAACTTTTGCAATATACTTCTCAAACAAAAACAGGTTAGCAAAATGATAGTATGACTTTTGAAATAAGGCTCATTTTTATTGTAGCTACCACTAGACATAAATCCAATTTATCCAAATTCAAATATCCTTTTTTCAGCATCACTTAAACTTTCGCTCATATAATAGACCTATTTTTGCACTTTACCAACTTCTATAATCAAAACATAATCTACCGCGTGACTAGACAGAGAAAGATAAAGGTATAAAGGTTCACCTCATACCTGTCTGACATGATCTCCGGTGAAGTCAAATATTACTTTAGAACATAAAATTCTTCTATCACATTCTTTATTTCAACAAAACTTCTTAGCTCCATTAAGGATTTCAAAAAATAGATGACTTTTGTTGGAAGCTTTAGAAATAAACCAAGATATGCCCCGTCAACTTCAGGACCTTCTTTTTGTTGAGGCTTTATGCTTCACAATGCTTTAAGTTTCTCGGGATCAGCTTTTCACAACATATCCGAGAATAATTTAGATGACGTTAGTGTCTATTAAAATTTAGATTTAAAAAAAAATGGAACCAATATGGACCGTATATATTTGCAGTTGTTTTTTCCGTTTATTTATAAACCATTAACAAACTAACTAACCTATTTTCAGAACAAGACCGTCTAGTTTCGTCCCTATATAAACGTTGTTATATTTATTTGCATATTTATCAATAAAAATAATGATAGTTTTTTTAAAAAAAACTAAAAGAAGGGAATTGGATTCATTTAACATAACCGAATAATTTTTTTCTTTCAAAAGAAAAAAATAAAAAAGAAACTGATGACTGAACATAATAAATAATTTTCTGATTGCATTTAATTCTGTCCATATTTTGAAGAACGGCCCTTACAATTAGATATTAAAACTTTTCTAAAGCTACATTTATAACGGAGCGGAACAGAGAGAGTATTCGTCTAGTGTTTTTTTTCCTATCTTTGTAAATCGTTCAACCTATTTACTAGGGGTGGCAAATGGTTCTGGAACAACGGTTCAAAGCTGACAATCTGCATAAGAACTGACGGTTTAACTGCGAAACTGGCCCATTAGGACTGCAAACTGGCAGGATCGCAACCCGCCAGGACTGCGAAACCACAGTTTATTTGTAAAAAACCGCGGTTTATTGATAAATATGATAAATGTTTTATTTATTTTATAACCAAAATGTTATATTTAAAAAATATTGAGATATTGCATATTATTATAGAATTATTATTACATTTTTGTTAATATTAATTTGTTTTGGTTATTAATATTTTAAGTGTTGTAATTATTATATAGTCCAAAATTTTAAATATTATTATGTTATTATCACATTTTGAATATTATTATTATGTTTTTAGATCTAATACAAACCAAAACTATATCTTATCATGTTAAAATATTACAAATTCTATGGTTATAATTTTAATATTACATTTTGAATTTTATTATTGTGATTTGGTTTTGAATATTACAAGTGTTATATATTATTTTTTAAACCAAAATCATATTTTATCATGCAAAAATATTACAAGTTATATTGTTATAATTTTAATATTACATTTTGAATTTTATTATTGTGATTTGGTTTTAAATATTACAAGTGTTATTTACTATTTTTAAGTTATATTGTTATAATTTTAATATGACATTTTGAATTTTATTATTGTGATTAGGTTTTAAATATTACAAGTGTTATTTATTATTTTTAAGTTATATTGTTATAATTTTAATATTACATTTTGAATTTTATTATTGTGATTTGGTTTTAAATATTACAAGTGTTATTTATTATTTTTAAGTTATATTGTTATAATTTTAATATTACATTTTGAATTTTATTATTGTGATTTGGTTTTAAATATTACAAGTGTTATTTATTATTTTTAAGTTATATTGTTATAATTTTAATATTACATTTTGAATATTATTATTGTGATTTGGTTTTAAATATTACAAATGTTATTTATTATTTTTTAAACCAAAATCATATTTTATCATGGTAAAAGATTACAAGTTATATTGTTATAATTTTAATATTAAATTTTGAATTTTATTATTGTAATTTTAATAATGATTATAAAATTATAATTACATTTTGGTTAGTATTAATTTGTTTTGGTTATCACAAACATCATTCATTACAAGTGAAACTTAGCGGATTGGTGAGTATTAGTAAGTCTACGATTTATAGGCATTTTAAAACTTAAAACAACGTTTTTTTAAATATGCAATAAAATACTAATCGAAACTAATTAATATCGCAAATAATAAAAACTAAATTTAGACTAATACCAACTAATACAACTAATAACAAGCAATAACAACTAACAACAACTAATAAAATTAGAATTAAAAGAACTAATTTAAATTACTATAACAATTAAATAACTTGATAAATTATATAAAGCTCTTAATTAAGTTATTATAATGTTATCCCAACGTTATTTAAGTGTTTTTATCAAATAGAAACAATTTGCGAAAAAAAAATCAAACAATTCCGAAAGTATGACTACAATATGTAAAATAAGAAATTTGAGTTTTCTATAATATTTAGAACAAGTAGAGAGATTTAGAGAGACGCAGATTTAGAACAATTCCGAACTTTTGATTTTTTATTTTTTATTTTTTTTTTAGAAATTTTTATAGAATTTTTTTTAACTATTAAAAACCGGACCGAACCGATAAGGTTTCGGTTTTGAAAACTAAAACCGAACCGGAACCGACCCTTTAAAAAAATTAATTCGTAAATTTTAACTATTAATCACCATGTTAGGCATTCAAGTAGTTGCCCAAGACTTGGTAAGTGAGAGGGTGTGTTTGTGTCTTCTTTTATAAAGATTGACACTTTCATCTTCAATGGTAACTATCGATGTGGGATTCTTTTAAACAAAACTCATCTTCAATGGTAACTATAGATGTGGGATTCTTTTAAACAAAACTCCAAATACTTATTCTTTCTAAGATTATTCACATTGTCAAATGATCATATATTATTTAATTATTGATTATTCGGCTTTGATATTTTTTTATTTTTTTATGATTGGTTTTGGTATTAAACGTTTAATTATTAAAGACATACTACTAACTTAGTTATTAATATTTGTCGACAAAAAAAACTTAAAAATATATATTTCCTAAATTAATCTCTTATAATTTAAAACAATTTTGTTTCTTAATTACAATAAGATAAATAATTTATTAATCGCAGATTTATTACGGCATAATATTTAAAATACATTAGTTTTAGCAAGTTTTTAATAATTTTTTATTTCGATTCCGAATCGGTTCTAAACAATATACAAATCACCTAATAATTTAAAATTAGAATACAATTATATGTCTAATAGGTATATATTATTTAATATGTACGTAATATTAAATATAACATCTTAAATATCTAGTATGTTCAAACAATATACAAATCATTTTGCAATTATATTGTTTACGATATCTTGTTTAAGACAATCAAATTTTTATTTTTATATTT
Source organism: Limnanthes douglasii subsp. nivea (assembly GCA_036936605.1). Taxonomy (NCBI): domain Eukaryota; kingdom Viridiplantae; phylum Streptophyta; class Magnoliopsida; order Brassicales; family Limnanthaceae; genus Limnanthes; species Limnanthes douglasii. Next base: position 163,310,825 of record JAUPFV010000003.1, read on the forward strand.
TTACAATTATTGAAAGTTGTAATCGAAATACAAGTAGATGTATATATTTTATTTAATATCTACATAATATTAAATAAAATATCTTAAATACATAAATATAAATATATAATCAAACGTATCAAAATCAAATTACAATTACTTTTTTAAAATGTAATTGATTGATTATAAAATTTCGATTAAAATAATAACATATTTAAATTAAAATACATGAAATAGAATAATTAACTCGCGTATATGGTACATATCTCAATTATTGAAATTAGATTCAATTAACTTACAAATTAATTTTAAATAACATTATAAAATATTCTGATAAACGGTTTTTAAATGATTTGGCTGGTGGTTTGAACTGATAAACGGTTCTTAAATAGTTTGTTTGGTAGTTTGAACTGGCGGTTTAACTGCGAAACTGGCCCATTAAAACTGCATACTGGCAAGACCGCAACCCGCCAGAACCGCATAAAAAACAAACTGGCAGGACTGCAACCCGCCAGGACCGCAGCCCGTGGTTCTGATTTAAACGGTGCGAACTGTTCGCGGTTCAGACCGTTTGTCGTCCCCACTGTTTACTACTTAGAGAGTTAGAGATGGTTGGAGATTGATTGATAATAGTGGACAACTTTCTAAAAATAATAGTAGAAAACAAGTAGTGGATGATCATGACATGTTGTAATAGGCTGTTGACAATAAATATATCTGGACCGTGCAGTTAAGTCGATGACAATAAATATGTGTGGACCCAAAATGAATGACTTTTTAGAAAAAAATTCGTCTTGAAATTTTAAGATGGTATTAATAATGATTGGTTTACATTTCTATTTTCTGCTTTTATTCTTAAAACTTCTGCTAACCAGTGCTGAAGACTTTAATTACTATATTCGAAAAAAAATTACCATTTAATATTTAATTTAATTTATAAAAAAATTATATAATATGAAATCTTTTTGATAGAAGTAACTAACCTCCGGACACCGGTTAACATTTTCTATATTTTTATTTACTTAAATCGGATATCTGTATTAAATAGAAAGGTTATTTATGGATAATAAAAAAACTTTAATTTTTTCAATAGAAATGATTAAATTTTTTAATTTATACACCAAACGCTAAAACGACTAACAATTTGGCACAAAAAGAGTAACTATTAAATAAATGAAGTTGTTGCAACTGAGGTACTTCTTATTACTTTTATTTGTAACATGTGTCTTGTAGTTTTGAAATTCTTCTTTTTAGTATGCATGATGGAAAATAGTTATTATATTAGGGTTTTTTCAGCTATATATACTAAAAAGGATTTTCAAATATTATAATCTATTTATTAGTTTTTTGGGTTTATACTTTTTAATACAAAAGGGTTAAAATTGTTTGTTTTTGTTAATTTACTAATAGTTAGCTAACATCAAATTTATATGCAATAATCATAATTATGGTAACAAGTTGGTAATAAATGATTATTTACGTATAATTTTTTTTACTTCAAAATATTTTGAAATCATTTTTTTAATGTTATATATTTCTGACCATAACTGTGGAAAACAACAATGAAAATACAATTGGTTTTGTTTTTCTAGACGAACAAAACTAAATCCATAAAATCTATGAAATCGTGTTGTGAAATAACTCTAGAAAAAAAAATTGTGTTTCGGTTGTGGAATAACGTAAAAATTTGGTTGCTATAGACCAACTATGTTCCAGTTGTAGAATTACGTGTGACTTGGTTGCTGGAAAATAAAATGTGTCCCGGTTGCGGAATTACGTGCAAACGTGTTGAACAAATAAGAAGAAAATAGTTGTGAAATATAATTTTGGTTGCTAAATAAGTCTCTTTATGTAAAAAAAATGATACAACTTGTTTTGGTAAAATAAGTATTAAATGAGTGTGAAACAACTATTGTTTTGTAATTGCAAAGATATGTGCAATTTTTTTGTTGAAAAACCTTTTGAAAATAGATTATGTCCTAGTTACCGGAAAACATGCAATTTGGTTGCTAAAAACAATAGTATTCCAATTGTGGAATTACATGCAAATGTGATGCGAAAATAAGAAGAAAATAGTGGAAAATAAGAGTTTGGGGTCTAATCAAGTCTCGTTGTGTGACAAACAAAAATACAAACGTTATTTCTGAAAAGAAGTGTTGATTGTGTCCGAAAATAACTAAATTTTTTATAGCTGAAAAAATATGTGCATTTTTATGCTCGCAAACAGAATTTTGCTAGAGATATATTCACTTTTTGATGAAATTTTATGAAAAGCACAAAAATATTTAGTTTATAATGAAAATGAAAATGTTATCGATATGTTCATTATTAAACGAAAAGTTCAAAAAACAAAAATATTTAGTTTTGACAAAAATATCAAATATATATTTAGTGTTTAATGATTTTTTTTAAAAAAAATTAGACCGATCCTGCATCTATCTAATGTTTTAGAATGTTACGCATCAGCCCCCAATGGGGTAGCTGAGTTGGTTGAGTAAGGCATGTTTGTGACCAAAGGTCATGAGTTCGAGTCCTTCTACATACGCTTTCTCGGCTGAGCCTGTCACCTTGTGTGCTTTACCTTCTAGCGTTGGTTTGCACGCTATCGCGTCAGACTGAGGGTTTATCCTGTGCACACTCATTGCACTTTGAGTAGCGACTGCGGGTTCCCTTCGGAAAAAAAAAAGAATGCCACGCATCTATCACTTTAATTGGTCCTGCATTTATCTTAAAAAAATATTTTACACTTTTCTCCATTTATGATTAGTCTCCAATCTATCACTAATCATACATCTATCATGTCTCACCTATATAATTAGTCCTGCGTCTAAATAATGTTTATTAAAAATCGCAAACAAAATACTAGAGATATATTCACTCTTTAATGAAAATCACACACAAAAATATAGATATATTCACTCTTGAATGCAAAAAAGAAAAAATATAGTTTTTAATAAAAATGTTAGAGATATATTCATCATTTAATGAAAATATAAAAATACTCGGTTTCCAATGAAAATATTAGAAATTTATTTACTTTTTAATAAAAGTTGCAAAAATATTGCATTTTTAATCAAAATACAAGAGATATATTAAGTATTTAATAAAAACAATTCAATTTTAGACTCGTCCGACATCTATCATTGGTCCTGCATCTATCTAATTTTTTTTAAAGTGTCTTGCCTTGATCACTTATCATTCATCTTTGCATCGATCTAAAAACTATTTTTATAGTGTCCACATTTATCACTTGTCCCTCTCTATCATGTCCTGTATTTATCACTTGCCTCGCATCTATCTATTGTTTTTAAAGTGGTCTTGCATCTATCACTACTCTCCCATCTATCATCTAAAAAATATTTTAAACTAGTCTTACATCTATCAAATCCAGATGATATATGCGGGACTAGTATAAAAAAATTAGAAAAAAAACAAAAGAAAAAGAAAATAATGAATCTTTAAATAAAATAATAGAGATATATTTAGTGTTTAATTGAAATCACAAAACAAAAATACTAGAGATACATTCACTATTTAATGAGAATCACAAATATATTCAATTTTTAATGAAAATATTAGAGATATATTCATTATTTAATGAAAATCGCAACACAATATTCAATTTTTGATAAAACTATTTATAGATATATTCATTATCTAAACAAAATCCAAAAAATATTTAGTTTTTCATGAAAAAAATAAAATAGCCTCTCATATAATTTACTTATGTCTCTCATCTCGCATCTGCGAGACCGAAAGATGCGAGGCCTAACGATGCAAGGCGAATAAAAGTGCAAGAGTGCAAAATCCAAAGACACGAGACCCAAAGATGCAAATAAAAGAATAGGTTAGTAACTTCATCTTCTTCATAAAAACATAACTAAAAGTTGCCAAAAAAAATCAACTAAATTTTACAAAACAAAATGCAAAAAACGTACATTAAACATTAAACCATAATCAATCAAACGTTTCGTCTCTCGTCTATCTTCTTATCTATAGTCTCTTGAAAAATAAGTAAATCAAAAATCAAAGAAAATATCATTAATGTTTAGGTGCCAGCAAAGAATCGAGTCACATTCAATTGTTTTAAAATTTAGCTTGAGCTTGACATCTTAAAGGTCATAATAAAAAAAAATTAGATAGGCTTTGGGCAAAATGAAAGGTCTTGAAATATATATTATACAAGGAAATGCTTTCCTACTGTTGAGTGTCTACGCCTAGGAGATAAACAATTTGAATGCAAGAAATAAAATCCATCCCCAGCTTGTTAGAATTCTATGATCAATCAAGCTAGACATCTAACTCCTGCCATCAAGTAAAACCTATTACCATGAAAGAAAGAAATACTGAGAAACAAATAAGAAATTAAAATGATACAACGCCTTAAAGGATAAACGAATATAAGTTAGACCAAAACAAACATACTTAAGTCTCAATAATAGATGGCTACAAACTAAATAAGAATCATATATTAGATCATACAACATCTATAATAGGAAACAAGACTACAAAGAAAGCTTCTATAAAAAAAAAAGGCTCACGCAAGTAAAGTAGAGAGATTAGAAACTCAAAAAAAAAATTGAAGCATTACAAACAATAGAGACTCGTTCAATGTTCACAACAAATAAACACTTAGATTCTTCAATAATAGAGGAAAATTCACCTACTCAAGAAACTACTGAAAGCCTACTACTATCCTCTGTCTTTAGTAAGAAATAAATATTAAACGAATTTAAAAATATATTAAGCAAAAGAATGAAGAGGACTAAAATAAGAAATATTAAAGGTCTTGTCTCTACCAAAAGTATCACAGTTTAAAGTGTCGGGTATGCCAATAATAATTCTTCGAAATGACCATTTCCATACTTAACTAGACTATAAGGGGCTTTGGAAACAAAGAAACATTACGAAGGCTCAAATATACTAGTAACTTGTAGGTAGCTATAATTTTCGCAGGTAAGGGTCGTGCACTTAACTTCAGTCGAAAAAAGAAACTGTAGAACGATATAAACGACTAATCATTAATGTTCATGGCCAGAAATTAAAAGCATCAACAATAAAAGAAATCTATGAATTGATCGAATAAATTCGAGGAAAAGAACAAATATTTACTTGAAAATTGAAGAGTGATGTCATATATTCTAAGAAGACGATGTCGTGATTGCCCAAATCAAAGCACTTTACATCTTATAAAATCTAATAAATCCTTCAATGATGTTTTTGCAAGTGAAACTCGGGTTTTATGAAAATGAAAAATTAGGAAATTTATTTATCTTCAGTCAATAGATCTCTCAATATTTCTGGCAAGAAGAAGACGAATCGTTCTTTTAGTGAAGTTGATTTTTCAATAGTCTGAAAAGCTGGAAAGTTCTTAACTTAGATTGAAGAAAAAAAGATACTAAACCAAATTTTGCATCCAATTTTAATCTCCACCAAATAATTGGGTATTAAAGAGTGTATTTGGGCTTAATCAAAGTGTTGTAATTTTTCAATGTTAGGAAAAATTATAAGATTTCTTAAAAGAATACACATAATATATATGCATAAACGGTTCCAACTAGTTTAAATTATTTTATAAATATATAACATTCCAACAACTTTAAAAATATAGCTGAAATATCTAATAAACTATTTAAAATATCTAAAAATATAGTTGATTATGTAATAAACTATTGGTTTAAATATTTTATAGTTGAAAGATCTTAATATTTCAACAACTTTAATGATACATTTAAAAATATAGTTGAAAAATCTAATAAACTAAATAAAATATTTAAATAAAACTATTTAAAATGTTAAATTAATATAAAAAATATTTTCGTTTACAACATATTTATTTTAATTTATTAATATACAACAAACAATTATTAATAAATAAATTAAAAGATTTGATAACGGAGTAGGGATGGGTTGATGACACACCGAGTATAAAATGTTTTGATTATGCCAAAGACAATAAAAAAAATCGAATAGATAGTACAACAAAATGCCTTGGATGAACCAAAGACTTGTTTTTATCCGAACAAAATACAACAAAATGCATTACATGTGTTAAGAAGTTACACACAACAAAATAATACGAATTCACTTGCCTCTAAGGCTCATTCTCATCGGCATTTTCGTCATATAAACTACCACCTTCAGATTTTATCACCCTCTTCTCATACCTCTTTACGATCCTCGTCTAATATCTTATTTATGTCCCTCTTATTAGAAATCTTATGACCCTCTTCTTCTGTGCGTTATACCTCATATTTCATTTGTCTCTTATTACTTGTATCTTATTCTTTTATTAACCGTTGATATATATATATATATATATATATATATATATATATATATATATATATATATATTTACCTCGCCATCATAAAGAATATATACTATTTATAGGATATAATCTTATCAAAAGTGAGATGGATTGATTATGAATTGGTTCAGATGGTTAATTTAATTTAATTGGGCGCAACCAGGTTCCGCAAATCATTAGAGTAAAAAATTAAAAGAATAGTAAATAGTATGTTTTTATTCCTAATTGTAAAAGTAAAGGTAAATAGTATATATATTAAAAGTAAATGTATATGGTAAAAACATGGGAGGATATTTTAGGTCATAAAAAAGAGTGGTATTTTACTTTATAGTTGGCACATGTCGTAATTTTGTTAAATATACACGTGAGGGACCATGAATGCAAATCATGGCAAAAAAAGTGATTGTTTAATACAAAAGTGACCACCAATGACCGTTTCGAGAAAAGTGACCAATATTCACTTGTTTAAGTAGCTTAAGTAGCTTTATCCTTACCATATGTACCACATTTGGCCTTCTAAGTCTCCTTCTTAGTAAATTTTGAACCCTCAACATTTTCTTTGGATTGACCAGAGATACTCAGAGGGGATTCTTCACTTATATCTTCATCTTCCAATTCCAACGGAATAGATCCAGAGGATTTTTTCTAATGAGAGACATTATCAATATCTCTATTTAACTATCATGATGAGCAATCTATATGAGGTTGAGACTACTAATTGATTTCCTGGTACCACGAAGGTGGGTTTCTATGAACGATAACAAATCTGATCAGGCTTGGAGGTGAGTTTTCCTCTGTATTATAACCCATAGCTTTAAAAACAGACGGAAGTCTACGACTAGAGGAACCATGGGATTGAGTTGGTATTGATGAATGAATTTTTGAAGTAACTGATTGAGGGGTGAAAAAAGGTTCTAGTGGGATGTTGCTTCTGTTGTATAGAGAGAACCCCCATAATCGTTTGTTTAATAGACAGTAAATATGTCTTCGGATGTGGGCAACCCTACATTTAATCTAGCTTTCTTATTTTTCTCGTAGTTTTTGGATAGACACGGCTTGTCGGTTAAAGTAGTTATGGAATTGAACATACAAACAATGTCACCATAAATTGATGTTAGGAGTAAAAAGTTGGTCCTTTGTCCCACACCTCTTAGATTGAAAAAATATACAATATATAAGGGAATGGGATATCTAAACTAATGTGAGCCCTTTTGGGAGTGAACCAAAAAGTAAAGCCGTGCGGGTCTGCAGACCCAAAGCGGACAATATAACATTAGTTGGTGAGAAATATAAATTCTAACATGGTATTACAGCGAGGTTGCAGTTCTAAGCGATGTGGTTAATTTATAGCGATGGGAAAATGCCCACCGTTGTATGGCAGGCAGAATGCATTCCGCGGATCAAGGTTAAGGGAGAGTGTTAAAAGTAAAAACTTGGTCCTATATCCCACGTCGCTTAGACTGAAAAAAATATACAATATATAAGGGAATGAGATATCTCAACTAATGTGAGGCCTTTTGGAAGTGGACCAAAAGTAAAGTCGTGCGGGTCTGCAGACCCAAAGCAGACAATATCACATTAGTTGGTCAGAGATATAAATTCTAACAATTGAATATACAGTGGTAGTAGTGGTGGAAGGTAAAAATTAATGCCACCGATTAACTTTGGGATGGTCAGAAAACTCAACTTCTCTTTGTACAAGTGAACTTTCTCTCTCTCAAAATTGTTATAGGAAGAGAATGAGAGCAAAACGTATATAAGAAACAATAGAAGGCCATTAGATTTGGTTATAGGAAGTGGAAATGCCTCCATTGGCTATAACTTCTAGAGGAGTAGAACTGTTTCCAACTATTGACATGTCTTGCCTATGGCAGAGCAAGATCGTGGTTCCAATGATATGATGAAACGTGTCCAACGATCCATCTAGTTAAGGGTCATAAAAAAGTACCACCAATATTCTTGAATGACTCCACCAGATAAATCTAAATTACTTCTATGAATAGTTTAGAGCAAACTTCGAAAGACTATATTATGAGAGGTAATTAACCCGTATTTGAAGGGGTTATTTGTTAGTCTTCCTAACATATCTTTGAGAAAGCTAAGGGGGTAATCTAATAATAGCAGGAATATTCGAATGCCAAATTGGACAAATGCTAATATTTATTTTCTCATGTATTGTATAATTAATGTTTTGGATCATGGGCTTGGGTAAATAAAGTTTAACACATGTACTTAGTTCGGCTCATTAGGCTAATTAAGATAACTCATGATATAAAAAGCTTTTTGAAGACATTTATATAGATGTAGCCGATTTGTTTGTATAAACTCCCACCCAGCTAGACAAATAAGAAATGACCTGATCAATTCAGACACAAACATAGATACAAATACTACGAATAGGCGAATCAACTTTATCTGTATCTTTAACATAAATTCGTAGTATTTGTATTTATCTTTGTGTCTGAATTGATCAGGTCATTTCGTATTCGTTGGGGGGGGGGGAGTTTATACAAACAAATCGGTTCGGTTACTTTTAATCTTTTTTTTAGAAAAAAGAAACGAAAAAAAAAAACATAGTATAACAAATTGATATACTCTCTTTTGAGAAAAAATAATATTAAAGTCAAATGATGAAAGTGGAATTAAAATTCGAGGGACTATTTATGAAAAAAAAACCATTTAACTATGGTGACATGTGACAACACCAGAATAAAAATCACGCAAAGACTCAAATTATAGATTTTTTTATAATGAAGGGATCCTAATCCGTGATTTTTTTGTCGAAGGACTAAAACGTGATAGTCGAGGGACGAATCAACGATTTAAGCCTCTTTTGTAAATAGTACTCACCGTTTAAATTAAATCTTATTGGCAACATATTGCAATGAATTATTGGCAAAAAATTGGGCAATTAAATGTGATAAAAAAATTATTGTTTAAACTGCCACATGTTAGCTCCTAAACAGTTGCATGTGTTGAATGACTAAACATATAAAAGTTTAAAACATGGAAAACTACTACAATGATAAAAATGAAAAAAAAAATAGTTTTACACCTATGTAAAAAGAAACTAGTCATTACAATTTTTTAAATCTGGAATCAAATTATCGATCTGTCTCGATCTAATATTTTTAAAATATAAATTTTGTTTTTACCCAAAATAGAGATCCAACGCGGGACCCTATCTTTTACTACGGCCACAACTAAAATTGCATGGTATATGTTTGAACACATCTATCAATCTCCCATAACTAAAATCGCAGGGTATATGCAGTCATGGTATATGGTTGAACACATCTAGCAACCTATCATAGTTAAAATCGCAGGGTATATGCAGTCATGGTATATGGTTGAACACATCTAGCAACCTATCATAGCTAAAATCTCAGGGTATATGCAGTCAGGGTATATAGTTGAACACATCTAGCAACCTATCATAGCTAAAATCTCAGGGTATATGCAGTCATGGTATATGGCTGAACACATCTAGCAACCTAACATAGCTAAAATCTCAGGGTATATGCAGTCAGGGTATATGGTTGAACACATCTAGCAACCTATCATAGCTAAAATCTCAGGGTATATGCAGTCAGGGTATATGGTTGAACACATCTAGCAACCTATCATAGCTAAAATCTCAGGGTATATGCAGTCATGGTATATGGTTGAACACATCTAGCAACCTATCATACCTAAAATCTCAGGGTATATGCAGTCAGGGTATATGGTTGAACACATCTAGCAACCTATCATAGCTAAAATCTCAGGGTATATGCAGTCATGGTATATGGTTGAACACATCTAGCAACCTATCATAGCTAAAATCTCAGGGTATATGCTGTCATGGTATATGGTTGAACACATCTAGCAATCTATCATAACTAAAATCTCAGGGTATATACAGTCAGAGTATATGGTTGAACACATCTAGCAACCTATCATACCTAAAATCTTAGGGTATATGCAGTCAGGGTATATGATTGAACACATCTAGCAACCTATCATAACTAAAATCTCAGGGTATATGCAGTCAGGGTATATGTTTGAAGACATGTAGCAACCTTTACCATACAATAACAACCAACAAATCGCAGCCTTTAACATATAGCACATAACACAAATCGCAATTTATATAACAGAGGTGGAAAACTGAAATTTCTTACAGAAATGTAATCGGCGCCGGTATCGATGTTTTGAATCAAACAGAAACAGAAAATAACACACGCCTGACCATTAACATACATTAGATACAACAGTGATTCTAATATCAAGATCGAAAATGGAAAAAAAATTGCAGTTTAAGAAGAGTCACGATACCGTTCTATACCTTCCAGACGTCGGAGCTGCTATCAACGGGGACGTTGATGGACGTTAGTGGTGCACCGGTCGAGCTATGAGATTGACTCGACAGAAAATGACGGATGAACCTCTGCAACCGATTACAGAGCACCGGTCGAGCTGGTACTGTTTACCTCCGATTACAGAGTTCGTCGAAAAATCAGTTTGACAGTGAACGGAAGTGAAGTCGACGGTGGTTATATCGGAGTTTGTCGGTGATTAATCGGAGTTCGCCGGTGGTTAGGATGTAATCGCCGGAATGAGTGTAATCACGTCGCCGTTTTTTGAAACGATCAGACGTTCTTGAAAAATGGGTTGTTTGTTATGTTAGGAGAGAGAGGAGAGAGAGGGGCTAATAAATTCAAAATTCAAAATTCAAAAAGTAATAAGAAGGTTCTGTACCCAAAAGGGTCCATTTTTTCACAAATTAAAGCTTATATAGGTATTAGAAGTGGATATGTTTAATGAGATGGGTATTAAGTGAGCATTAACCAATTTTTGGATACTAGATAGTAATAAGTTTGACCAAAAAATACTTAGTGTGTCATTTCTCTAAAAATAATGATAGGTTTTTTTTTTTGAACTAAAAAAGAATTTGATTCCTTTAACATAATTTAATAGTTTTTTTTTTCTTTTGACCGATGAAAAATATAAAAAATTAATGAATGAACGTAATAAATAATTTGCTGATTGCATTTAATTCTGTCCATATTTTGAAGAACGACACACCTAAAATAAGATATTAAAACTTTTCTAAAGCTACATTTATAACGGAACGGAGCGGAGAGAGTATCCGTGAGTGTTCTTTTTTCGGTTTCCTTGTAAATCGTTCAACCTATTTACTGCTGAGAGGTGGTTGGAGATTGATTGAGAATAGTGGACAACTTTCTAAAAATAATAGTAGAAAACTGGTAGTGGATGATCATGACATGTTGTAATAGGCGGTTGACAATAAATATGTGTGGACCCTGTGGTTAAGTCGATGACACAGAATAAAAAACTTCGATATTTTCTAATAACTATTATAGAAATGAAGCTGTTGCAACTCAGATACATCTTATTACTTTTGTTTGTAACATGTGTTTTGTGCGTTTTGAAATTCTTCTTTTTAGTATGCGTTTTGAAATTCTTCTTTTATTTGTAACATGTTATCATATTAGGGTTTTTTCAGATATATATACTAAAAAGGATTTTCAAAAATTAAATGATGGCCTTTGTTATAATCTATTTATTAGTTTTTCGGGTTTATACTTTTTAATACAAAAGGGATAAAATTGTTTGTTTTTGTTAATTTACTAATAGTTAGCTACCATCAAATTTATATGCAGTAATCATAATTATGATAACTAGTGGGTAATAAATGATTATTTACGCGTAACTCTTTTTATTTCAAAATATTTCTAAATGGTTTTTTCAATGTCATATATTGTGATCATAACTCCGGAAAATAACAATAAAAATATAATTGGTTTTGTTTTTCTAGACAAACAAAACTAAACCCATAAAATCCATGAAACCGTATTGTGAAATAAGTCTAAAAAAAATTGTGTTTCGGTCGTGGAATAACGTAAAAATTTGGTTGTTATAGACCAACTATGTTCCAGTTGTAGAATTACGTGTGACTTGGTTGCTGAAAAAGAAAATGTGTTTCGGTTGCGGAATTACGTGCAAACTTGTTGAACAAATAAAAAGAAAATAGTTGCGAAATACGATTTTGGTTGCTAAATAAGTCTCTTTATGTGAAAGAATGATACAATTTGTTTTTGTGAAAATAAGTATTAAATGAGTGTGAAACAACTTTTTTTTTTTTGTAATTGCAAAGATATGTGTAATTTTTTTGTTGAAAAACCTTTTGAAAATAGATCATGTCATAGTTACCGAAAAACATGCAATTTGGTTGCTAAAAACAATAGTATTCCAAATTACGTGCCAATGTGTTGCGAAAATAAGAAGAAAATAGTAGGAAATAAAAGTTTGGTTGCTAAACAAGTCTCGTTGTGTGAAAACCAGAAAAAAAAACTTGATTTGTGAAAAGAAGTGTTCATTATGTCCGAAAATAACTAAATTTTGTATAATTGAAAAAACAAATGTGCATCTTATGCTCGCAAATAGAATTACTAGAGACATATTCACTTTTTGATGAAATTTTATGAAAATCAAAAAAATCTTTAGTTTCTAATTAAAATGTTAGAGATATGTTCATTATTAAATGAAAATTGTTGAAAACAAAAATATTCAGTTTTAACAAAAATACTAAATATATATTTTGTGTTTAATGATTTTTTTTAGTTTTAGACCGGCCCCGCATCTATCTGCTCCATCCGTCCCAAAATATAAGTCGTTTTAAGGTTATGCAAAAATATTAAGAAATGTAATAATTCTTTCTTTTTTTCATAAAAGGTAAAAAAAGAAAAAGTATAATTGGTAAATGATTATAAATAATATTAAAATTTGCATTGATAAGTGAGAACAACAACGTATCGTGGGACAAAAAATAGTGTGAAGGAGTATTTTTATAGAATGTCTCGCATTTATTACTTATCATTGATCCTCTATCTATCTTAAAAATATTTTTCAATTTCCCAAATCTATCATTAGTCTTGCATATATAACATGTTATACATCTATCATGTCTCACTTTTATCATCATTAGTTCCGCATCTAAATAATGTTTATTGAAAATCAGAAACAAAATACTAGAGATATATTCACTCTATAATGAAAATCACTCTTTAACGAAAAAGAGAAAAATAGTTTTTAATAAAAATGTTAGAGATATATTCATTATTTAATGAAAATACAAAAATATTCGATTTTTAATTAAAATATTAGAGATATATTCACTTATTGATTAAAAAAATTGCGAAAAAATTGTGTTTTTAATGAAAATACAAGAGATATATTCAGTATTTAATGAAACTTTTTCGACGTTAGACTCGTTCGACATTTATCATTGGTCCTACATCTATTTAAATTTTTTTAGAGTGTCTAGCCTAGATCACTTATCATTGATCTAGCATCGATCGAAAAAATATTTTTTATAGTGTGCACATCTATCACTTTCTATCATATCTCACATTTATCAGTTGTCTCGCATCCATATATTTTTTTTTACAGTGGTCTTGCATCTATCACTACTCTTACATCTATCATCTAAAAAGTATTTTACACTATTCTTACATCTATCAAAGCTAGATATTTGTGGGACTAGTATAAAAAATTGTGAAAAAAGAACAAAAGAAGAAGAAGATAATCAATCTTTAAAGAAACTAATAGAGGTATATTTAATGTTTAATGAAAATCACACACACACATATATATATATATTATAGATACGTTCACTATTTAATGACAATCTAAAAAATATTGATCTTTTTAATGAAAAAATTAGAGATACATTCATTATTTAATGAAAAGCACAAAAACATATTCCATTTTTAATAAAAATATTTCAAGATCTATTCATTATCTAAACAAAATACAAAAAATATTTCGTTTTTCATTAAAAAAAACCTTTCATGTAATTTACTCATGTCTCTTATCTCGTATATGCGAGCAAATAAAAATGCAAGAGTGAAAAACCCAAACACGCGAGACACAAAGATGCAAATAAAAGAATTGGTTAGTAACTTTGCATTCTTCGTAAAAACTTAAATAAAAGTTCCCAAAAATATTAAACTAAGTTTTACAAAACACAACGCAAAAAACTTAGATTAAACATAAAACCAAACTCAATCAAACGTTTCGTCTCTCGTAAAATTAAAAAATATATATCATTAATGTTTATGTACCAGCAAAGAATCGAGCCATATTCAACTGTTGTAAAATTTGGCTTGAGCTTGATGTCTTAAAGGTCATAATCAACAAAGTCTAACTAGGGTTTGGGGAAAATGAAAGGTTCAAAAAAGCTATATTATACGAGGAAATGCTTTTCTACTGTTGAGTATCTACACCTAGGAGATAAACATTTTGAATGCAAGAAATAAAACCCATCCCAAGATGGTTAGAATTCTATGATTAATCAAGATAGGCATCTAACTCCTTCCATATCATCTAATCAAAATAAGGATTTCATCCCTCAAGTGAATTCCATTGTCATTAAAGAAATAATAACTGAAAAACAAATAAGCAATCAAAAGGACATAACGCCTTAAAAGATAAATGAATATAAGTTAGAGGCAAACAAACACACTCAAGCCTCAATAGTAGATAGCTACGAACTAAATATAAATTATATATTAGATCATACACATCTATAATAGGAAACAAGACTACAAAGAAAGCTTGTATAAAAAGGTTTATGCAAGAAAAGTAGAGAGATTAGTAACTCAACAATAATTGAAGCATTACAAACAAAGAGTTAGATTCTTCAATAATATTGGAAAATTCACCTACTCGAGGAACTACTGGAAGTGTATTACTATCCTCTGTCTTCAGTAAGCAATAATTAGGAAACGAATTGAAAAATATATTAAGCAAAAGAATGAAGAAGACTAAAGTAAGAAATATTAAAGGTCTGGTCTCTACTAAAATTATTTCAGTTTAAAGGGTCGGGTCGGCCCTTTACGATTCTTCCAAATGAAAATTTCATTACTTAAATGGACTGTAAGGTGTTGGGAAACAAAGCAACATTACGAAGGCTCGAATCTATCAACAAATTGTAGGTAGCTGTAATTTTCGCAGGTAAGGGTCATACACTTAACTTCAATCGAAAGAAGAAACTGTAGAAAGATATAATGGATTAATCATCAATGTTCGTGGCTAGAATTTGAAGTTATCAACAGTAAAGGAAAGCTATGAGTTTATCGAATCAATTTGAGGAATATAACAAATTTTTACTTGGAAATTAAATAGTGATTTCATATATTCTAAGAAGACGACGTCGTGATTGCCCAAATCAAAGCACTTTAAATATTATAAAATCTAATAAATCCTTATGTTCTTGCAAGTGATGCTGGGTTTTTATGAAAATGAAAAATTAGGAAATTTATTTCTCTTCACTCAATAGATCTCTCAATATTTCTGGTAAGAACAAGACAAAACATTCTTTTAGTGAAGCTGATTTTTCAATTGACTGAAAAGCTGGAAAGTTCTTAAGTTAGATTGAAGAGGAGAAAAGATACTAAACCAAATTTTGCATCCAATTTTAATCCCCCACCAAACAAAATTAAGTATTAAAGAGTGTAGTGTGGCTTAATCAAAGTCTTGTAATATTTCAATGTTAACAAAAATTATAAGATTGCTTAAAAAAGAAAAATAATATATATATATATATATATATATATAGTTCCCACCACTTTAAATTATTGTATAAATATATAACATTCCAATAACTTTTAAAACATAGCTGAAACATCTAATAAATTATTTAAAATATCTAAAAACATAGTTAAATATGTAATTATCTATTAGTATAAAATATATAGTTGAATATGTAATAATCTATTAGTTTAAATAGTTTATAGTGGAAAGACTTCAATAATACATTTAGAATAGAGACTCTCTTATAAGTCCCGGTATTTGTTCAAAATCAGTATTTAATACCAAATAAGATGATTATCCAAATTTGGTACTAAACATCTACCAAAATACTATAATACCTTTGTTTATAATATAATCTAGTAACTTTTAACAAAATATAAGTTTTTTTTTACGTTTTTTTGTAAAGTTCGTATGTCTTGATTTATAATTCTAAAAATAAAACAGAAAGCATCGTTGTGTTTATATTTAAGAGACAAATCAAACAAGTGGTGTATATGATATGTTTCGGAAAAAAATTAAAGCTGCTAAAAAAATAGGCTAACACTATTAAAAATTTAAACTTGCTAAGGATTTTTAATTCTTCTAATAATGCTAATTAGTCGTTTTAATGCTTTTATTTCTGCTAATTACTATATTAAAAAATTTAATATATAAACTTTTTGTTTTATTTATCATAATTCTATAAGCGTCCCTCCTTACACACACTTTTTATTTGAATTTTTTATTTATTTTAATCTTTAATTGCTGTTTAAGAGTTTTAGTTAACTGACGACGTAACTATATGGAATTTTGACTAGTCAAATTAACTTGTAATGTCCCTATTGATCTCCAATTGGATGTAGTAGTCACATGCATTTATAGTTGGGTATGGCTATATATACCCAATTCAAGTTTAAGTATACCTGAAATCTTCCTTTGACTTTCGTTTGACTTTTTTTTTTTACCTTTTTACCCTCGACAAGAAAATTAATATCGAAACTGCCATTAAGTAAAAAAAATTACTAAGTGTATCCTAAGTATACCAAATTCACCAAATAACCTATTTCGCTATCTATACACAAACAAACATTCTTCTTTACTGAATTTATGATCCAAATAGTATAGTTTTCTTAAAAATTTTGAAACCAAGTTCAAACTTCATAACAAAATCAAGAACATTCAACCTAAAACACAAAATCGATCATGACTGAAGCAGAACTAGGGATCAGTGTGGAGGAGTTGATGACATCAGAGATAAGGGATGATGAAATGTTTCCGGAAAAAGAGTTGGAGTTGCCGGAGAAGCCACCACCGTCGCCGGAGAAGCACCCATCACCGGAGGAGAAGGTAAAAATTTCGGCCGGTGGCCCTTGCACCATCGGTTCCTGGCCATGGAACCGGTGGTGCGTAGGTTACGCACCACCGGTTTTTGGCCTTAGAACCGGCCGTGCGTGACCGACACACCACTGGTTCCATGGCCAGGAACCGATGGTGCAAGGGCCACCTGCCGGTCGGTACCGAGGCCTCAGTACCACCGGTTCTGAGGCCTTGAACCGGTGGTGCACCTGGTCGTGTCCAGCTGGTTCTAGGCCTCTTAACCTTGGGTTCGCGCAGATGTTTTGAAAAAAATCAAGGTTTTTTTTCCGTTTTTAACTATACCTGAATGCTTATTGTGGTGTTGTTGTGTAACAGGGGACGGATGTCGCCAATGGGACTGAGGCACCTTTCGCTACTGACTACAGTCATTTGTTCTTCACTACCAAGTGCTATACACACGACGCGTTGATAAAATGGGTTACGAAGACAGGAAAACTCTATGGTATGGTTATCGACATAAGTCGGCGCGACAAAGTAAACAGTAGAAAAAGTCCGAGGATGTATTTCTAGTGGGAGAGGGGGGGGGGAATATACTCCAAGAGTAGCAGAAAAAGACCGTAAACGGAAGTCTACAAGAACGAAAAAGATTGATTGCCCATTTCAGCTTCTCGGGTTAATGGTGGAACCAGATCAATGGAAGTTAGAAGTGAAATGTGGTATTTATAACCATGAGAGTTCAAAACATCTAGATGGTCATTCTTTTGCTGGCCGTTTGAATGATGAAGAGATGGAATATGTTGAACGAGCGACCTACATTGGTACTAACCCCAGAGATATACTGAATGGTGTTAAGAAGTTGAACGAAGATAATGTTTCTACCATGCGGACCATCTACAATGCACGACAGAAAAGTAGGGTTTTAAAAAAGGTCGTTAGGTCACAACTCCAGTTCTTGTTGGGGGAAGAACAAGAAGTTGAAGAGTGAAGAGGATACGTATTAAGAGCTACCAATAGTTGGTCGCTGCAAAAAATACACGGAACTCGAAGGGAGAAAGCTAGTTTGTTCATTCCCAGAAGTAACTAATCTTGATGAATTTTAGTAGTCGATTTATATCTATTGGTCGGATTTATGTTCATATTTCGAACACATTTATGTCTTTTGGTCGCTTTATGTCTTTTGGTCGGATTTATGTTGTTTAGAACTTTGTTTACTTTATCATAACGTTTTGTACTTCAGTTATTTGACCGTAATTCATGAAATTTTCCAACTTATAACGATAAGCAACTAATCATTTCATAACTTAATATCAAACGTTACAAACAACAACAACATCGCACAAATATGAGTAGATAACTTGAGATTGAACAGACGGTTAGTCAAAATCGTAGCCTCCATTGTCGCTGAGAATACGCAATGTTTCCTCCTTCATGGAAATTTGAGAATGAACGTATTCTGCCATTTCTAAAGACAAATAGTCTGTGATCATTAAATCGAAGGAGTCGAATGCATCGTTCCTAACTTCTGGGGGCTCGTTAAACACCAAGAACATCGGTCCACTAGTTATACACTTGTACCTAGTGGCTACCTCCTCACGAGTACGAGATTGAGTCATTTGTCTAGACGTAGATATTTCGCCGTACATGAAATACATCATACACAAAACTTCATAAAAAAACTCATCCGTATTATTGTCCGGCCGTTTGAACTTCACAGCTTTCGCAGCCTTGAGTAGATGAGCATCATCAAACACACTCCAACCCATTAACAAAGACTTCAACTATGTTTGAAGGAGAGTTTTGTGTGTTTGGTGTTGTAAGGTAGACTTCTTTAAATAGAAAAATGGAAGATTAATTTGGCGGGAATTAAAGAGCGCGAAAAAAGAGGACGCGGGAAAAAAAAACCGGGAAAAAATTCCATGTTTCAATTGCGCACCATAGGTACTGCCTACTGTGTACCCATGGTGCACAGTGTAGTGTACCTATGGTGCACAGTCGAGTGTACCGATGGTGCACCACCCTGTGTATCTATGGTGCACGAAGGTTGCACCATAGGTATAGAGTGTGAGGCACCATCGGTGCACACTACTGTGTACCCATGGTGCCATGCACCGGCCGGTATATGGCATGCCGACCGGTGCATGGTACCATCGATAAAAGGGGGTGGTACCATCGGTACATGCCCCTTTTACCGATGGTATAGGGCACCATGGGTACGCCTTCTATAGTACCCATGGTGCACACACTATTGTACCATTGGTACGCAGTAGTGTGCATCATAGGTACTATTGACTGCGTACCAATGGTGCACAATAACTTGTAATTTTTTGGAATTTTTTTGTTTTGGTTTAAAAAGTTAAGCCTTATGGCATGGATTGGAGTAGGTTTGATGGTGTTAATTTTTTATAACGGTTGAAGAATTTTGTTAAATTATTTTTATGGTTTAAAGGTTGGATGGTAACAATGGTACGATTTAGGTGTTTTGCGGATTCTAAATTGTAAATAAAAATTCAAATAAATTTTAACAAATTTTAAAGGAAACGATAGAAATAACATAGTAGATGTCATAATACAAAATACGATAGTTTAACATATCCTATGATTGGATAAACAACTACAACGTCCATGAAAAAGATAGATCACAACAAAGCTAAAACAAGTCCAATAATGAGGACAAACAACCAAGGAGAGAAGAGCTGCAGGACTTGATCTCTCCACCTAAGCGCACCCGCTTCCCCGCGATCTACATGCATAGTAACAATCGAGCGAACAACGTCTAGCAATCTGTCATTCGTAGTACGTGGTGATGGAGTAATAGTATGCCAACCATACTCAGCCAGGTACCTCTAGTAGGTGTTCGTAGCAGACTGTCTATATGTGGCAATGGTAACGGTCAACCGATCCTCAGAAAGCAAGTGCTGACGCCAATCTAGCCATGCGATCTCTCGCCACGTGTACCTCTCCAAATCTCCTTTCTTGTAATCTGGTCGGAGTACAAGTGGGAGTTCGGGCTCATCTTGAACCCGTCCGAACTGGCGCATAACCCGATCAGGCATGTAACCCTCGACCGTGCTTATCATTCTTAAAGGATAAACAATGGTGTGGATCTCCTCCACGGGGAACTGGACTCTGATATCCTGGTAGGGCTCAAATATGACATGTTCCAAAAAAGTAAAACACTTAGAGTGTTTGAAAAAATCAAACTTAATATTAAAATGTTCATGACTGCTAAAATTTAAACACTTACATCTGTCTCCTTCTGATCTGCAAGGAGAGTACGAACAACCGATTTGGAGCGGATATTTTGCTCAACAATCCGCTTTGGTAGCCACTTCACAATCCTAGGCTCCCTTGCTACGTGGTCCGCATTCTCTGAGGCTCTAAACGCGAGGAAGTGGTCATAAATCTAGCAATCAAGCATAGCTACAAATCCATAAAGGTTATGCTTTGATGCTTTCGAAGCATCACCCAAACCACGGAACAGGAATGCCAATGCAGTCGTACCCCATGCGATGTCCCACAACTCAGAATCCATATTCGCCAACCCGTACAAGTAGTCAGCCTTGACGCTTTTCTGACTAGTATCCGCAAAAATAGTGCAACCAAATAACAACATAAGGTATACTCGTGATACCTGGTGGATAGTCTCAACATCAGTCTGCTCGACGTAGCGACCCCTGGTAAAAGTCTCCCGCAGCCACTTGATCTTGAAGCCAACGCCTCTACTGGATCTCATCCACTTTCAAACCTAACATAATAGCATAGTAGCTGTATGCCTCATCACGTGGAGCCGTGACTACATCCAAGGTCCAACCAACTACAGGGATACCTGTAATACAGCTGACATCGTCGAGGGTAATCGTCATCTCCCCAAATGATAAATGGAACATGTTGGTCTCCTGATGCCAACGCTCAACAAATACCTCATCAAGTACGGAGTGCGTGAAGTAATGAGGCAAGTGGGCTATAAGAGGAGCGAAGGGAGTCCGCGCCAAATGTCGCTGCACCTCTGGCTGAGTACTGAGGTCCCACATACGAAGCACATTATAATGTGCATATATGCCTAATGTAGTGCGGCCCTGTAAATAAAAAACTAAATCAGAAAATAATAATAGTAAAACCTTAGACTAGACGTTTAATAGTTTGGTACTTACCTGTCCTATGAAGACGTGATACGCCTCGTGCTCCTTGTAGTCAGGAAACAAAGATATCTTGTTGCATTTGAGAGATGCAAATGTCTTCCGCTGCTCCTCTGTGTGGATCGCATCGATATGCTCCTCATCAATGGTGTCCTGCTTAGGGTCCCTAGTGGCATTCACCCTGTCACTAATAGGTGATGGATGTGTACTAGTATGCGCAGGGGACAGAGCTCTGCGAGCGGGAGAGGGAGGTGGTGGATCACTAGCAGTGGGAGGTGGTGATCGGTGTGACGAAGACGTCTCTCGTCGTGAGGAGCCTCCGCCTCTAGTATCATTGACTGCAATCTCTGTGGCTTTTTATTTCCTCTTCCCATGGTTGATTCGGCGCAAAGACCGATCACTCCTTATCATGTCCTCCTCCTCCATAAGACGAATAGTCTCAGGGTCATCAGCTAAATCTCGCCCGCGCTTGGCATCGCGGACCCGCTCATCCTCGACGGCCCGTACAGTCTTTAGACTCTTCCCCGGGGGTGGCGCCCGTGACCCATGGGGATACACCCTAGATCGAGGAAGACGTCGCTCCTCAACCGCGTCTGACCTACAAAAGTACAAAAAAAATCACGAAATTAATAACAGTAACATATGATGTAACCCACAAAATTAAAAAAAAAACACTATAATCCGCAACCGAAGTCCCTATAGAAAGTAATTTCTTATAAATTTCAATTTTTTAAAAAACAATTGCAAAAATAAAACCTTTAAAACTCTATTTCGGCAATGTTTTTTAAAAAAATGCGCACCATAGGTGCACAACAAGCCATACCGAGCGGCACAAGTGCTCGCACCATCGGTGCCGGCTGCCGGCCATTTTCCAGCCGACAACTTGGCTGAAAAATGGCCACTAAACCCTATTTTTTTTCCTAATTCAAACCCAGTTCTATACTAAACCCTAAATTCTACCCTAAATCTAACCTAAATCCTCAATTCATACCTAAAACTAACAAAATTAACAAACAAATTTAGATTAGGGAACTTACGTAGGTGGTGGTGGGGGCTTTTGTTCTTCACCATGATGAACGAGGAGGAGAGGGAGTGGTGGTGGTGGTGGCTCGCTGGAAAAATTGAGCGAGAAGTGAGAGTGTTTGAGAGAAGAGAGTTTGAGAGTTAGAGAGAAGTGAGAGAATTGAGGGAAGTAAGAGAAAGTGTAGGGAAAAATGTTGTGGATGGAAGTTAGTAAAAAACAAATTAGCTTATATACCTAGAAAATGGTATTTTTGGAAAAAAGTGGGTATACTTAGATCAACTTTGGGTATACTCAAAATTGGGTATACTTAAACCTGAATTGGGTATATATAGCTTGACCCTTTATAGTTTTCTTCAAAAGTTTTAGGGAATTCTTTGCCATGCGACTAAGTTTCCATAATTTGTAAGATTTCATCGAGTAACTGATTCTACTGCAGTATACTTTCACGTATTTCTGATAAACATACAACTGAGATTTTTCTGTGAGTTCTTACGAAAAGATAGGCCAGATGACGAATAAAAATATAGGAAAATAATATTAATAATAAAATTTAAAAATATTTGTTAATGTTAAAATAAAATAAAATAATATTAATAATATTAAATTGGAAACAAAAAATTGATGTAAGAAGAAATTGAAAACAAAAAAGTACGATTAGATAAAAAAACTATAAAATTAGGCGGGTTAATAAATTAATAAGTAAAGGTAAAATAGATTATTTAAAAATAATCGATACTAAAATGGTTTTAAAAACTTTTATTAAACTGTAAAAGAAAATAAATATTTAAGAATGGATCAAAATTAAATTACCCACTTATTTTGGTATTGTAATAGAAATAACTTTAATATACTTGAAAATCTAATAAACTAGAGGCCTCCAAGAAACCTAAAGGGAAATCTTGATTTCTAGGCCTTGGGCCAAGCCCGTTAACTTGAGAAGCCACTCTTCTCAGCCACACAATCAATGCATGTAACCCTACTTCGTCTCTCAAGTGCCTCTTTCAACCAGTCGAAATCTCAGATCTAGCCACCACGGAAAAAAATCGCCTCCTCAAAGCTAATTCTGTTCTTCATCATGAAGAACGAGATCATCTAAACCCCTCAATCACATCTCCCAGTCAAAATCTCCCAAATAACCAAATAACAGAGGCTCGTTTCTTTGAAAACCCAGTTTTCAAAAGAAATGAGTCTCTGAATACCGATTTTTGCAAGGGTGAAATGGAGGTTTCTGAGCAACCAGCTCAACAACGAAGATCGTACGCAGAAGCAGTTAAGGTGGGGAATGAGTCATCGCCAATTCTTGCTGGATCTGCTGGAGGCTTCAAGCACAGCAAAGTCGAAATAGGAGCGGAAGATGGATACGCCTATGTAAGGTTTTGCGAGAAAGATAAGTTTACTCTTAATTCCGTAGCTGCATATACATTGATTGCTAAGTTTTCTTACGGATGTCCTTCTGCTTCTGAGTTTAGGTTATATCTAAATTCTTTAAAATTGATTGGTAATTACAGTATATACAAATGGGATTTTAGGCACGTATTTATTGAGTTTGAAAACATGATAGATGTAAAACGTTTTTGGAAACAGAATGTTAGATCTATGGGTCAATATATGTTTAGGATTTTAAAGTGGTGTCCTGACTTTAATCCCAAACGGGAGTCGCCTCTGACTCCTGTTTGGGTTTCTTTTCCCAAATTGCATGAGTTCATGTATAATATAGATACTATTGAAAACTTAGCCAGAGCAGTAGGAGTTCCTTTAAATTCTTGGTTGCCTAGCAAGAATAGGGCTAGTTATAACAAATGTGAAGTCTAGACAGTTTTAGATGTATCTAGTGTCCTTCCTCAGAAAATATGGGTTAGTTTCGGGGATAAGGATGGGTATTGGCAGGATGTAATCTATAGAAATATGCCTGCTTATTGTAGGAAATGCAGACATTTAGGTCATAAGGATAATGCTTGCAAAGCTGAGGATTTAGAATTTAAGAAAGAACAGAATTTAAAAAAGCTTGTAATAAAACCTAAGGATAAAAAGAATAATAATATTTGGATTCCTAAACCTATAAGTAATAAGGATGCTGTCATTAGTGTAATATCTGACATGAATGAAATTTCAGGAAGTATGAATGTTAAATCTAATGTTTTAATCAACATAAATAAACAGATTGGTGATATTAATAATGTTTCTGATAATGCTCTTAATAACACCTTATTAACAGAAAATCATGAACATGTTGAGAAATCTAGTAACACTGTTAATCAGATTGCATATGTTGATAATGTGTCTGAGTATGTTATATCTGCTTTACATATTGATGAACATGCTGAGAAATCTTGTAACATTGTTAGTCAGATTGCATGTATATCTGAATATGTTGCATCTGAGATTATACCTGATCAATCTTTGCATGTTGATGTTACTGAATATATGAAAGTGAATGTTAATCAGTTAGCATGTATAAAAGGGAATTCTAATGTGGATATTGGGACTGATAATTTGAATGATGCATCTAATAAAGATAATCAAAGGGCATGTATTGAATCTGATAAACCTTTGAATGTTGCATCTGATATTATGACTGATAATTTGAATATTGCATCTATTACTATGACTGATAAATCTTTGCATTTTGAAACATTTGATAGAGATAATCAAACTGCATGTATTGAATCTGATAAATCTTTAAACATTGCATCTGATATTAGGACTGATAAATCTTGCACATTAAATGTTGCATCTGGTATTATAGATAATCAATCTGTGCATTTAGGGAAAACTTGTATGGTTTTGCATGATGATATTAATCAAGTTGGTGCTGTTGAGAATGATGTTTTTTTTGTTGACAATAACTTAATTACATTTAAGCAATTGAAACCTGGAATTGTTTCAGATAAAAACATTGAAAATGTTGTTGAGTCTATGATTAAAAATAACCCTTTTAATGCATTATTAGAAGAAGATGTAGATGAATTATGTGAATCTGTTTCTAGTAGAAAAAGATTAAGTCTTTCCCCCAATAAAAGGAATAAGTTGGATGGAAATTTAAGCTTGTCTGTCTCACCTAAACAGAGGAAGAATAAGCCTTCTTTAAATAACTTGCTTAGAAGATCTTCTAGGAATAAACTTGTTATTAAAACTAGTAACCCTAAAGGACGTTTGGGATCCTCAAACTAACTATTTATATGACTATAAAAATGCTAAATTGGAATGTAAGAGGGATAGGCAATATTAAAACTATTAGAAGGATTAAAAATTTGACTCAAAAGCATCTTATTAATGTTCTAGCTATGCAAGAGCCTATGGTAGCAGTAGATAGAAGCTTAGAAATTTGCTCCAAATTGGGTTTTGAATCTGTTCTAGTTAATATAAGTAATAAAATATGGATTTTATGGAGGAATGGCTTTAAAATTGAACTTATAGATAATTTTGATCAGCTTCTAAGTGTTAGAATTAGTCATTCTGCATATAGGGAGACTGTCTTGCTTACTGCTAGTAATCGAGTTAAGCTTAATAGTGATGAATTCTCTTTAAGTAATGGTGAATCAGGCTTTGGTTATATAATTAGAGATAGTTTGGGAATGATTATAACTGCAAAAGGAAATGTTATAGGAAAAAGTTCTCCTATTTGTGCTGAAATTGCTGGATTACTTAATGGTTTAACATACTATAAAGAAAATAATCTAAAGTTAGTTGATATTGAAATTGATTGTCTAGCATTATTTAATATGCTTGCTTCTGGTTTAAGACCATGGTATTTAGATCAATGCTTGTTGTGTTGTTGACAATTGATAACCTCACATATGACCATTAAACACATTTATAGAGAGCAAATCTGGCTGCAGATTGGCTGTCCAAGCATGCGTTGAAAGTTAAAAATAGTTTTTGTATTCATTCTCAACATGATTTCTGTGAATTATCCAGCATACTAAGGGCGGATACCTTAGGCTTGGGAAATTTCCGCTATGCTTATTATTTGTAAGTTAACTAACATTGTTTAGCAAGTCGAAAGACTTGACTAGTTTTTTTGATTGCAGATTTCAGGATTAGCAGCAAAGAGATAAAGGGGACAAGTTGACTTGGACATAGGAAGAGAGACATGAAGCTGTATGAAGACACACGAAGAAGGGATAAGTGACTATAGTAGCAAGATGATGCTACAAGTTGAAGAAGAAGAAGCTTTCAAGACTATAGTAGACCTAGGAAGTATTACTTTAGGTTTACTTCATTGTACATGCTATGAGTAATTTGCTTATAAACTACAAATCTTCTGTAACACATTTCTTCAATATTAATAAAAAGTACTTTTCTTGGGAAAAAAAAAGAAAAGAAAATCTAATAAACTAATTAAAATATTAAAATAAAAATATTAAAAATATTAAATTAATGTATAAAATATTTTAATTACAATATATTTATTTTAATTTATTAATACACAAAAATTAAGATGTTACAGGTGGGCCTCGTTCTTTTTGTGCTAACGCCACTCGACTGTTTTAGACGGAATGATATTGGTTTGAAATTAAGGGGCCAACACCCCAACTTGCCACGGTCCTTTTCTAATTTTTTTCGTTTTGGCGTATCTCACAACCATAAATTAAATACCATATACCCGTCCCACCGCACTTTATAATTTTGGACTACTAAATAATACAATCTTTAACTTAGTTTTTTTAGTTGTGTAAGCCGTGAAAAAAAAAAAAAAAATGTTTTAAAATATTTTTAAAGATAACTATGAAATAATCTTACGGATGCTCTTAGCTTCTCATTTTCGCTGGTCATGAAAAATTGTTTCGGCTTTCGTACACGTCATTGGCTGGAAAAGGCCTCATCTTTGCTTATTTAAATCAACTCGACTTTTGTGTAAGCTTATAACCAAATTTGAGTAAGTTTGCTTTACTTTGTTTTAATTTTCTTGGGGTTTTGAGGCTTTGATTGTATATTTATATTATTGTTCGGGTTTTTTGGGTTGTTTGAATGTTCTTCATTGAGTTACTCCGCGTCTGTTTTGTATTGGCTTCACTACCTTCTGTTAATCAACAACGTATAGTTTCTTGAAGATTGAATTAAAAATAAAATCAGGCCATTGATTGCTATTTCTGGTTTGTTTGGTAAGTTTTTTGTTGACCACTACTACCAAATGATTTTTGTAGTGTCAAGAAATGGTATACGTTTGGGTCGAAATTGGTGTTGTTGAAAAAGAACTGTGCTACATTCATATATTTTGAACCAAACATTCATATATTTCGAGTTTTTATTGTTTTAGTATTTATTTTATTTTATTTCTCCTCTGTTAATTGTAGGGTTTTAGCTTCCATAGTTTGGTTTTGATTTTGTACAATGAAACAGGTAAAGATGACAAGTTTTACTAAAAACGGGTTGGTTCAGATTACAGTTCTTCTAGTGTTACTAAGCGTACAGTCTTCACTTGCCTCTTCAGAAAATGCAGATAATGTTAAATCTGCTGTATTTTTGTCACCCAAATTTCAGCTTGGCCCAGGATCAGTAGACGAGAAGTACTATTACAATGTTGACTTCCCAAGAGGTCATATCGCAATTAAGAGTTTCGACTCAGAGGTAGTTGATGGGGATGGTAATCCAGTCTCCCTCCATGAAGCTTACCTCCACCACTGGGTTGTATTAAGATACTACGGAAGCAAACAGGTAGAAACTGATCGTGTTTTTGTTCGAAATAGTGGACTATGTCAAGATGGTGCTGTTGATCAGTATTTCGGATTTGGATCTGAAACCAGGAAGACAGAAACACGTATTCCGGATCCGTATGGGATTGAAGTAGGTAATCCTGCGGATATTCCTTCTGGGTTTGAGGAAAGATGGATGATTAATGTCCACGCGATTGATACGAGGGGTGTGGAAGATAGGTTGGGATGTACTGAGTGCTTATGTGATCTATACAACATTACAATTGATAGTGAGGGACAGCCTTTAGACCCAGAGTATAAAGGTGGTCAATTCTGTTGTTATGATCGGACACAATGTAGACTCAAACAAGGGTTTCAAGGTTGGAGGAGGGATCTTTACCTCAAATATACAGTCAAGTGGGTTGATATGGATGCTTCTGTTTTGCCGGTTAAAATTTATATGCTTGATGTTACAGATAACTGGACAAGGTCGAACGATTCAACCGTAGAGCATAACTGTCTGGTAAATATGTCCGCAATAGATTTATTTTTTTACTAGTCTTTTTGACATATCAAAATGCTATCTCTATTTTGACCATCCCTTACGATCAGGTTTAGATAATAGAAAAAGTGGAGGCAAATAAAAGTAAATATGGAAGAATTTTGTTGCCTTTTATTAAAGTAAATATAGAAAAAGTGGTTATATAAGTAATAACAGCCAATCACTGTACTAGTATAGTATGATATTGTTCAGTCACCGCTTTGATTTTTGGTCAAAATAAATCTAGAGATATGTTCTGAGTTATATACCTCTTATCCTTTCTCATGTTTGACTTATGTGCTACGCGGAACTTTAGTGGCCACGAACATTTAAAATTCAGCTAGGGCTATATTGAATTTGTATAATATCGGATAATTTTTTGTAATAATTTTTCATTCAACTTTCTGAAAATCGTTTTGGTAGTTCCTTCAAAACCCTAAGAAAACAAACAAACCCTTCCTTATTACAAGAAATAGTTCTGTTTTTTTTTTCTTTGAGCTATTTTTCTCTATCAGATTTGGGTCGTTCAATACTTTTTATCAAGTTGTGAAACTTCATTCATTCTTCATATAATATTGTAAAAAAATTTCTCTTCAGATTGAGTATGATGTTGAGCCTTACAGTAGTAATGGTGTGCGTGATAATGGTCGTGTGGATACTAGGCGATCAACCTTTCCTATGCCTGTGGGTGGTTACGTCGTCTACGGTGTATCCCACCAGCACTCTGGTGGCCTAGGTGCAACTTTGTACAAAGAGGTACTTCCAAAATCTATAGCTTTTGCATACACCATGCCTTTCGTAATATCAATTTCTGGTCTCATCTATTGCTACAATATTCTCATATACGGAGGCTCAAGCAGCCATACCTTGATACAATTTTTATTTTAGTTTATAGGTTTCAATTTCTTTCCTGCCAAACTTGTTGTCACTAATTCATGACGAGCAATATAAATCCTTTTACCACTATAATATTTACAAAAATGATCTAAAAAGTTTTCTTTCGGTGAACAGGATGGTCAGATGATATGCTCTTCGATACCAACTTACGGAAAAGGAGACGAACCAGGAAACGAGGCTGGTTACATAGTAGGCATGTCGACTTGTTATCCTCAACCTGGGTCGATCAAAATATCGGCTGGGGAAACTTTGCGTATGGAAGCAAACTACAATAACAGTAGACTCCACGTAGGAGTCATGAGTATCTTCACGATCTGGGTATCTGATCATTTGCCTCCAAACTCCATCCATCGTGTAAGAATTTTATGTAAATTACTGTGGTTAAAAATATCTAGATATTTGTCTCCCCTCAATTAAAGAAGTTTCATCATTCATGTTGCGTTAGTGGCAGGTGTATGATGACATGAAACTATATTCTCCCTCTTCCATGGTGATAGTAGTCGGTATGTTGATTGTGGCAGTCGCTGTTGTTGCTGTTGCCGTGCTTCATTGGAAAAAGAAAAAGGAAGAGTCTGGTTACCAATCCCTGATGACATGATCATATGTTTCTCCGAGGAAACAAGAAAAATTGAATAATCTACTATTGATTACATGGTTGTATGCAACTTATTTTCGAATAATATGTCATCATTTTAGTACTGACTTTACTCTTTTAAGCTATCTACACAGCGTAATAAATCAGATTTTCTAAATATCTTGAGTGTTATTCAGACCATCGGTTTTAGATTTTATTTTTCTTAGCTAGAAAATCCAAAAAAAGAAACAACCACGATAAGAATCGAACTTAAAGATATTTAATCCTGTACTACCATAGAAGAAAGAGAAATGAGAGAAAAGAATGTAATTTTTATTCGATTGTCTTTTTTAATTATTTACAGCACTTTGTATGTTGTTACTGTTGTAAATTATAACGTTTTTAACAACTATTTGTTTTGATCCATTTAATAAAAGGGGTTTTTTTATTACAACAAGATTGCAACAGACCCATCATGTCGTTGCGATACGGTCTTGCAACGATATTGTTTTAGTGTTTCTTTTAATAATTAATCAACGAATTGGGTTGGATTTCGTCGCATGGACCGTTACAACATTTAGCTCACTAAATGAAATTTTCAACCACGTTTATTATTTATCAATATTTACCCTGCCTATTTTTTACCTATGTGATTTAACCCAATTATTTTAACCCCCGCCCTAAATTTAACCACTTGACCCCTTGACTCTTTGACTTCCCTCTCTCTCAATTATCGATTTTCCTCTGCTCTCTCTTTCTCTTATCCTCACTTTCCCAGCGAACCTTAACGCTGCCCTCTCTCATCATCGAAACCCTACGAACCTCTTTCTCCTTCTTTCGGAAACCCTAATCCCAACTTTGGCCTCTCTCATCTCTAGGTGGTTGTCCTAACAGTCATTCAAAGGTATGATTTCTTGCTCTGTATTGTTAATTAAGTTCGATTTCTGCCCAATCCCTTTTTTTTTTCTATTATCTCCTCTTTACACTAGTGTACAATCTTAACATAAGTTTTAATTTTGTTGTATATTAGTTTTTGTTATGTTTTATTCGATATGCATGTTGTCTTTCAATTTAAAATGGTTTATTGTTTGTTAGTATATTGGTTCCGTATGTTATTAAGACTTAACTTGTCTCTTGTACGAAGGTGGGTTACATCAATGTGTTGATTAGAAACTTTGTTGATTAGAGTCTTGTTCAATGTCTCTTCGCCGAAGCAGAAGTCTGCTCTAAAGGAAGTGTACAGTTTGTTGATTAGAGGTAATATTTATTCTATGAGTTTTAGTGTTAATCTTCATGTATACGGTAATGGTGAGCGTATTACGTTTTCTTTGAGTTTACACTTGTTTATTGTTTGTTAATATATTGGTGTTGTTGCTTGTTAACACTATGCTTGTCTGTTGTAGGAACGTGGGTTGCAGCAAGGTGGTAAGAAAGAAGACGATCTATCATCAACATGTATTGACTGTCTTAACCAACCTGTTAGTTTAAGTATTGTTAGTCCTTTTCTCACGCAAGTATACGCGGTCAAATCGTAGCAAGTAATAAGTAAGAAAGATTGTTCCCACGAAGACTAGGTGTATAAGACAAGAATTCACTTATGCAACAACGTATGATTATTAAACTAATGCTTGAACGAGTAATAAAGTATGAATGTAACTAAACAAATCAACTAACAAAATTATCTAATGAGTTTACTTATGCGAGAGAAAACATGGAACCCTAACTTCATTGTTTATTTTACTTAGAGTATTAATATACTTAATCAATATGTAAGATAACACAAAATCAGAATACGCTACCTTTCAATACACGTAAACCAAACCACTTAATCAACCACAAAATAGATAGCAGTTAAGCAGACACCGCATGCATGACAATCCTATATGTCTATATGAATTGAGGTACAATTGGTTTTAAGCACAAGTTATCTATTTCGATTACATAGGGTAATATGATATGGTTAATGACATATTCTGAATCATGAACAATCACAATATGAATCATTCAAGAACCTATGCTAGCATGACAAGTTCTAACCCTTAATTATACTTTCGCATTCATTAAAGATAAACAATCTAGATGTTCGCGACGCATCTAACAAAAAAAACACAGCCATACTAGGTAACCAATAAACATATCTCACAAAAAATCAATTAAGCAATAAACCCTAAATATTATTCAAACAAATCCGCTAAGGTTCCATGACAACGATTAGTTCATAATCGAACAAATCATCATCATGGTCTTAAAAATTAACATAGCGTGATGAATATAAATAAAAATAAAAATAAACTAAAAAGAGTTTAGAAAAATTAACATAGCGTGATAAATATAAATAAGAATAAAAATAAACTAAAAAGAGTTTAGAAAAATTAAACCGAAAAAGAAACTCAACGTCAATTCACCGTCAATTGCCGTCTGTGTTAATCGAAATTCAATTCGGCGTCCGACACCAATTGTATCTGCTTCTCGAGTCTGACACCAATTGCGAGTCTGTTTGCTTTTCTGACACCAGCCTTACTTTTCGATCGGCCACAATTGTATATACTTTTCAAGTCTGACACAATCGCTTTTCTCGTACACCTTCTTTCTTTTTCTATTTTCTGTTTTTCTGTTTTTCTTTTATTTGTATTTTTGCCGAAAGACAAAAAACCAGACGGCACACCTTCTTTCTCCTTTACGTCTCTTTATATAGATATTCTGTCGAAACCCTAAAAACAATTAAATTACGTAACGTAAATATTTATGTTAAATAAAATAATATAAACA
This sequence comes from Limnanthes douglasii subsp. nivea, assembly GCA_036936605.1. Taxonomy (NCBI): domain Eukaryota; kingdom Viridiplantae; phylum Streptophyta; class Magnoliopsida; order Brassicales; family Limnanthaceae; genus Limnanthes; species Limnanthes douglasii. The sequence continues at coordinate 163,343,587 of JAUPFV010000003.1, forward strand.
ATTAAATTACGTAACGTAAATATTTATGTTAAATAAAATAATATTTTAAACAATATAGCTAAATAAAATATTCGGATTAATCTAATATTCTTTTCTTAATTCAACATTAATTTCCTTTTATGCTTAGCTTTAATAATTTCTTCTTAATTTAATATTTTAAACAATATCTTAGAAAATATATTTTCCATTTTTTCAACATTACTCCCTCCGTTCCTTATTATAGGTTGTTTTAAGAAACTAAATTAATTCCATATTAGTTGTCGTTTCACAATTACCAATGTAATATTAAATGATATTCAATTTGATACCCAATGAAACCAATTGCCTTTTTTTTATCAAACTGCAGCTTTTTATTATAATTGACCAATTAAATTTATTCCTGCTCTAATTTTTATAGGAAAGAGAACTCATAATGAGTTTCCTTAATATCCGTGTTACCACCTTAAACGTCCATTAATATAAAACGGAGGGAGTAATATATTTTTCAAGCATTAATTATTATTTTTTTGGAAAATCACTCGTCATAATATATTTTTAGCATTAATATATTTTCTTTGAAAAATCACTTGTCATAATATATTTTTAGCATTAATATATTTTCTTTTCTTTTCAACTGTTCCAAAATTTTCCTAAATACATTAATTTTCCAGTTTCTTCAATTTCAACCCAAATTTATTAATATTGTCACAATTTACCCGCGGTACCAACGACTTTAATAATACTGGAAAAACACGTTAAAACTCAACGAATACTTGAGAGCCGGTGATGATTTTAAGAATAATGGAAGCGTAATAAGTGATATGAAATGCACTTATCAAGTATTGTGCTTCATTTATGTTCTAAATGTGACTCTATTGTGTTAGTATTCTATTTGAGTCCAAATTTATAGTTATAAATTTGATATGGATATTGTATTATGTTTATGTTATGATTTATTGATTTGGTGAGTATGTATTGTGCTAGTGATTTAGAGAGTATGTGTTAATATTGTGTTTGTGATTCAGTAAGTCTGTTTACTCATGTATTGTGTTAATGTTGTGAGTCAGTGCTTTAGTGAGTATGTTAAGATATCAGTGATTTAGTGTGTATGTGTTCTTATTATGTTTGTGATTCTATAAGGTTGTGTTAAAACTCATGTATTGTGTTGATGTTGTGAGTCAGTGATTTAGTATGTATGAATATCATGTTGTATATCATATATATGGTTTGATCTTCTATTTGTAGTTGTGTTTAGGCTGATGTAGGCTGTTTGTACATGATTGATAATTTAACTACAACAGTTTAAGTGTAAAAATTAATATTTTTATGAGAATGAGTTCGTATGGTGGGAAATCCTTTATGTTTGTTGTTGTTATTGTGTTTATGTTTAAAATATGTTTACTTAATGATTTCAATTGTTTTTGGAAGGTATGACTGGTAAGAAGAAAAACCTCGAAGGCAAACAAGCCATGTTAGATAAGCCGAAGAAGTTACTGTTTGTTCTGGTGCCTCAAATTCGTAATCGGTTCCTTAAAGTCCGTGATGAAAAATCCTCTCAACCCCCAGCTAGAAAGCCTTTGTTAGTAAGGGTAGCTATTGTTCGTCTCCAAACAAGACGAAATACCTACCTGAAAAAAATTCTCATCCCTATTCCCACTCAAACAACCACTTCAACTCCCACTCCGACTGCCAGTCCAACTAAGGATGTTTCTCCATATGGGACCTGTCTTAGCACTTCACCAGAGATAGAGTCTGGTGACTTTCTGCTGATTCCCAGCCCGTCTGAACCAATCACATCTCACCAGCCTCCTTCTCAAAGTATAGTTGAGGACTACGAATCTGAATAGAGTTTAGAAGAGGAGCATGAAGATGCTGATGATGAGGAAAATGAGGGGGAAGATGCTGATGAGGAGGCCGACGAACAAATGAAAGTGGAGCAAGAGGAGGGTGGTGCCAATTTAGAGGAAGTGGAACAAAAGGATGCTGATGGCGTTTAATAGGAAGCTAGCAGACATGACATTGTTGTTGATAAAAAGAGACTGATGAAGCATTGCAAATGTATTGGGTATGATCTACCTAAACCAAAGATCAGTTTGGACCGTAAACACGCCAGGATCTACGAGGACATGTAAGTTTCATAGTAATGTACAACTACCTTTATTTCTAGTTAAGTATTATTTTTTTTTGGTAAAACGATTTGTTTTCCGTATTAGACTGCGGCCAGATGATATTCCTCGCTGGTTTTGCACTTGAAATAAGGCTTCGGCTTACAGGCTTATATGAGACTTTTGAGAAGACACCCCTTGGTTTTAGGGCTGACATGTGGAAGGTATTCAAGGTAATAACCGTATTATTATTTGTCCATGTATTAATTTGTAGAATTGCATATATAACTGATTTATTTTTATTTTGTTTGTAACAATGCTACGCTGTACAAGATAATAATCATGATGTTGTCCAGAGGCTGTTCTTGGAACAAATAAATAGTTGTTACTAGAATTTTATGGCTAGAATGAAAGGAAGTTCCTTGAGGAGAGACAACCTGCAATATCCATCAGCTGGGCTGATCAATGTCCGGCCACCCTTCTTAACGAATAAGCCAAGATTATGGAATTCATGGGTTGATTTATGGTGTAATCCTAAGCAGATGAAGCTGTCAAAAACAAACTCGAGAAACTGAAAAGCTCATCATGGTGGGGCGGGGACTCATGCTGGTGGGTCAATGAGCCATTCCTGATCAGTTAGTTAGCATGTAAGTGTTTTTAATTACTTCGATTTTAAGCTGAGATTCTGTTTTTAATATATTTATTTTTACCCTATAGAGCAGTTTGAGGAAACTGGAGAAATGTTGTTGGTGGCCAAACGCGTGAGGTTTACATACGACAAGAAGGATAGCTAGGGCAATACTACATCCGAATTTTTGAACCCCTCATCTTTTAAAATCATGGCATTTTTTTGGTTAAATCATTTCCTTATAAATATTATATGTATATGTACCCAGTACTGCGCTTGTGGTGCTTTTTGTAGGCGAACTCAACATGATGAAGGCGGGAATCCCATGGTTTCAAGTTGACGAACACCTCTGTACACAACATTTTTCCTAACGTTCGATTAGTTAACTCAGTTTGGCCATCTGTCTGCGGGTGAAACGTGTTGCTAAAAATCAGCTTTGTTTTTGTAAAGAACCACAAACTCCTCCAAATTTCCCGAATAACCGTGTACGGTGATCAGAAACGATATTGAAGGGTAGGTCATGTAAATGGTAGACCTCTCGGAAGTATAAATTAGCAACATTCAGAGTATTTGTGGTTTCTTACAAGCAATAAAGTGGGCGATCTTAGAAAACTTGTCAACCACCATAAAAATAGAATCGATACCTCTCTGTGTTCTCGGTAGTCAAGAGACAAAATCCATGCTAACGCTTTGCCACAATTTATCCGGTATTGGGAGTGGTAGGTATAGACATGCGTTGGAGGATGTGCCTTTTGCCATCTGGAAAACCCGACAACCACCTACAAAACGGATAACATCTCTCCTCAAATGCGGCCAAAAGAGCTGGTTGGATATACAGTGAATGGTTTGATCTCTACCACCATGCCCCTCGTTGTGTCTCTCCTGTATAATTATTAACCTCAAACAGCCCTCAAGAATAGAGTGTAAGTTACCTTTGAAAAGTTATATGTTGCTAACTGAAAAATCTTTTCTCAAACCTGCCATGACGTTCTCCAAAATATGACCAAAATATAGATCGATAGCCAGTAGATCCTTCATCATCTTGAATCCCACAACCTCTCCTTCCAAACAAATCATCATACTACGTTGGCTCATTGCATTAGCTACGCAGTTAGTTGCCCCCAAAATGCACTTGATAGAAAAGGTAAATTGTTGAGTAAACACTGCCTAATGTGTATGGTATAAAGAAAGCTTCTCCTAAATTTGTAGATGCTTTAATGCATCATAACCGGTATACAATACAAACTTCAAATGTCGCACCACTACATAAAATTTCTAGTCATATGTGATATAATTGAGCTTTGCTTCATTTAACTTCTCATTGAAGTAGGCTACAGGTCAGCCTCGTTGGCTTACTACAACTCCAATGCCCAATTCAGACGCATCACAATACAATTCAAACCCTATGGATAGATCAGGTGGAACCAGAATAGGTGCATTGGTCAGTCTCATCTTGATTTCTTCAAATGCAGTAATTGTTTCAGGGTTCCAACAAAATGTCCGTCCCTTCATACAATTTGTAATAGGAGCCATGATAGTACTGAAATTATAGATAAACCTCCAGTAAAGTGAAACAAACCCGTGAAAAGAGCAAAATTTTGTGATAGAAGTATGTATAGGCCAGTCAAACACTGCTGCTACTTTCGACTTATCCACTAGAAAACCATCCTTCAAAACAACATACCCAAGGAATAGAACCGAATCTATAAAAAAGGAACACGTATCGAGTCCCACATAAAACTCCTCACATCTCAGAACAACCAATACTTCCCGTAATTGCTGGAGGTGCATCTCCTTTGCAGTACTATATATTAGAATATTGTAAAAAGTACACCATTAAAAATGTTCCAATAAAGGGACGAAATACCTGGTACATAACCCTCGTGAACGTACTAGGAGCATTGGAAATGCTGAATGACATGACAATCCACTCAAACAGACCTTCTCGGGTCTTAAAGTTTATTTTCCACTCATCTCTCATACAAACACGAATCTGGTGATATCTACTCTTCAATTCCAGTTTCTTAAACATTTTACCACCAATCAACTCATCCACTAAATCATCAAGGCCAAGAATAGGAAATTGATACTTGACGATAATTTTTTTGATAGCCTTATCATCCATACACATCCTTATTGAACCATTATTCTTTGGTATTAGCAGTGGATGAACCGCATAATGACTAAGGCTATCACATATGTAGTATTTACTCAACAATTCTTCCACATTTATACAGAGATCCTCATACTTCTTTGGGATCATCTGGTGATGCAGTCGTTTTGGTAAGCTAGCACCCGGTACTAGGTCAATCTGGTGCTAGATGTCTCTTAATGGAGGAAGACATGTAGGTAGATTATCAGAAACATAATAGCAAATTCTGCTAATAGTGACTGAACACACTCAGGCATTCTAGCAAATGAATCATCATTAAATTCATTAACCACCAATAGATAAACAATTTATGTATCATTATCATGCTTTATAAATGCTTTTTGATCTAAAAAGTTCTTACCCGACTCCTGTGATACAACAAGTGCAGGTTCCAGCGATACCTCCTTAGTTGGTCTTAATATGAATCTAACATTATTCCATATGAAACTAGAGCGGTTTTTTATACCAACGTATGTGAAATGTTTATCATATTTCCATGGTATTCCTAACAATAAGTGACAAGCATCCTTAGCAATCACCTCGCATCAGGACTTATTTGTATAGTTACCTACATAAAAAGACTCCAAACATCTTTTAGAGATTGTTACCTCACTAAATTTCTTTAACCAAGCGAGTTTGTAAAGATTGGGGTGGTTTTCTACTTTCAGGGCTAGCTTCTGCACAACTTCTTCGGAAATCACGTTTTCGTAACTCCCTGAATCAATAACGAATTGGCATACATTTCCCTCGATAGTAGAAGTCGATTGGAAAATATTTTTAGGCAGCCAATTATCCCTTTCACTTCCTGCCTTAGGTGTAAAACAAACACGTCTTAAAACCAATGCCTCCCCAATATCTCCTCTGGTAACCTGGTCCTCTAGAACCTCATCTACAATTTCTTCCAGTTCCTCTTCAAAATTTGGTTCACCTTCTAGTCAATATCAAGGTTTCTAGTGAACAAACCTCTCAATTGTTGTAAGTGTTGTCGTAAATCCGGATATTGCAAAGTAACATACCCTAATTTTTCAAAATTGTAGCACATGCCTTGTGAGGAAGTAACTACATGACTAAGTACCTGTGAGTTAGCACATGTACTAATAGAATTGGCAGTTGGTACTGCTGGGCTAGGACCTGGAATCGTCCTTTTTGGGAACGCCATTGGATTTGTTATGTCAGTATCTCCTCCATAAGACCTTTATGAAAGGGCTTTCTTCAGATGTAGTACGCGTTAATGTGCTTCAAACACATTCACAGAGTCGAACATGTTAAGTTGGTCATGAAAGTGTTGTCTCACACCACCTATGTAGCGAGATACTAAATGATCTATCGAATCAACGATATCGACGCGCATACTTGTAAGGAAAAAACACATCCCACAAATGCTTAACAATTTTAGCCTAGGTTATTTTGCCTTGATCTGGTCTTCTTTAACTGTGGCCACCAAGATGCAGATCGGCCTCAGAACTTAGTTGCAGCCAACTTAACCCGTTTTGCATCCCAAACCTCCTTGAAATGAAGGAATTCTTGAATTAAGGCGATCCAATTTAAGAATGTTTCCTGCTCGAGACCTCAATGGAACTTCGGGATCTCAAGTCTTAATCCGGATAGCCTCCGGCATCTGCAATTTTGATTGGAATCTCTCGATTGCGAATGCTCAAGGACTAATTCATGAAAGTTTTGGGGATAATATTGACCTTTACCTTGTTCTCTCTCACGATAAAATAGATTTTACTCATGACCCGTCTCTCTCTCCGATCTCGACGACTGGTTGCTCAAACCTGGGGCTCGAAATCTGTTGGTTTGGTTGTTCAGCAGCCGTTTTAGTGCTTCATGTATGTCCCTCATCCGGTTTCCTAGCGAATGCATATGTTCACCCACCTAGCCAAATCGGTTTTTGAACTCATCCTGATCGACCGATTCTATGCTTGGAATATATATATATATATATATATATATATATATATATATATCATGTGTAAGGATCTCTTAGGTATCATACCTCTGTAACCCACGCCGTAGGAGCTATGTCGCTCTAATACCAATACGGTGGCGACAATAGAAGAAAGAGAACAGATAATTGCAAACACAAGAAATGTGAAGACGAAATAGATAATAAATAAACCATAACCCTAGGTTAGAGTATAAGAGACTTAGAGAAAAACTCAAATTAAATTCTAGAAAGTCTGACGGCAAAAGTAGGTATTGAAAGTTTTTTATAAAACTGCTCGAAACCCTACACCAAAATTACACATTGTTCCTCACGAAATAAAAATCCCAACCCAATTTTAAAGCGACTGGAGCTGGTTAATTATTTTAATTAAATCTAATAAAAATAAAGAAATGTAGAAATTTCACGAAAATAGCAAAAAATGGCATAAACGATGAATTTTCGGGAATGAACTTCATTATTATGCTTCACCCTATTGATGCATTCGATAATCGTTGGGCTTCTCAACGCATCCGATTTAAGTGGTCGCAACGCCTAATTCAGATAACCGAGCCCCAAATAAAGCCCGTTTTCGTTTGTCCAAATTAACCATATAACCATGGGTTGTGCAACTACATCGATTTACCTGTGAGTTGTCTTAAGCATACAAACTATTCCCCATTTTACCATTTTGAGAAAAGCACCACTGTGGTGATGGACTTTCCTCAGTGCAACAGAAAACGGAACCCCTTTTTATTCTTTATGAGTGGGCCTTGATCATAGACCTTTAGTAGATTTGTTCTCTTATTTTTTTCTATTTCTAGCATGCATTGAATTAAGGGTCTTTAACCTCGTGCTCATTTTTATTTTATCCATCTTTTAATGTTATCTATTTTTCATTTGCATCTACACGTGCCAAGGTTAATTGGAAGAAGTATTTTTATTGCCGAAACTCTCTCAATTTTCTCACCACACCCGAATGATACAATTTTGATCTAGTCGAGCCATGTCGTTACCATGAGCTTTACAGTTTTATGAAGTCTTGTACTTGGAGTCAAACAACTGCAGTTCAAGCCTTTTATCCAAACTTGTACATAAGATCACTCAGCCTTACTAAAGCCTTGGTCCAAGTTGAGTAACCATGGCCTCCGCCCTCAAGATTTTTCCTTCCTCCAAAGAAGTAGATGAGAAAACCTAACATCACTCCATCCTTGGCATCAAGGTGCTTCCTCTCATTGTCTATACTTTAATTTTCCTGCATGGATTCTATTCAACACTTAAAAATTCCATTGTTTTTGGAAAACCAATCGATGTTCGTTGCCAAAATCATGGAGAAGGGTAAGTTGTACTGAAACTATTGTTTCCTATCTCATTACTTCCGTTTCTTCCTATGAGTCCCTTAGTCAGCTTTCAAACGAGCGACTTGCGAAGATCTTGGAGAGTTCGACATGTTCCAAGAGCGTGAGTCCATTTTGGAGGGTAAGAGGTCTTGAACCGAGAAAAATATAGATGAGGTTGAGACTCAGTTCATAAAGGCATGTAACTTTGCCCGACCAAACCCCTTCGGGTTTCGCAATGTACGTGACTAGATGTTAAGGCTCATGGTCGTGTAATGTTTCATGACCTAGAACTTGGACACTTGTCCACTTGACCATGTCTCTTCTGGTCGTATCTAAGTGCACGATAAAGTGTAGTTGGGTGTTTGGCCTTTTCAATCTTAAGGGCTTAGCTAGCTTGTCTACTTAAAATTTATTTATAGTATCTCAGTGATTTTCACATACAGGAATTCGAACTATATTGTTTCAAATTTGGTTGCGACCAACCTTATTCTGGTCGCTGTAAGCGTCCCTCTGTATCAGTTATCAATGAATAACTCATACGTTATGAGTTTGGTCGCGATAAACCTAGGTTGATCTCGTTAAAAGTGACTTTACCTTAATCAACCATAGTATGATCACGACCGACGCGAGTAAATGAGTTACAGAAACATGGTTTGTGTTATCTCTCATGAACGTTTCTAGTAGGTTTTTATGTTTGGTTTTGTTCTTTTCGATAAGTCATATGAAAACACTCGAATTTTTTTAAGATGAATACGATTAAAAATATAATACAGTTAAAAACAGCTTCACCTCACAAATTAATATTTTATTTTGAATTAACTAACATGCTTGAAAATTAATATTTCATTATGAATTAACTAACATGCCACTGTTCATCTCCGTCGAAATTATACTTTTACGTACCATCAATCCATTTTATTACGATGAGTAAAACGTTGAGCATTGATAAAATATCTCATACTCTTTAAAAAAACCAAACGATTATCCAAAAAATATTATCTACCTTTATCTTTACAAAATTCTTTAGTCACTATATACTTCACCAAACTCTGATTGTGAACCGTTGATCTGATCATCCACATTTTATTAAATGTTCTTCTGTGCATAACCTTAAATGTCATTTGGCAATGAATAAATTAGATTCTGACCAAAACATTAAAATTTAAGGAAAATAATGTAACATGCTAACGTAATAAATTTTTAACATTTTATATCAAAGACGTAGTATCTATGGACTAACATATACCTACATAGCTAGACCAAACAACTATAAAAGCTTTCCTCTTTCACTCATATTAGCATCCTGCACTGCTAATTTTGTTTAAAGTTTCCTTTAAACTTAAGTATTATCTTTAAAAAAGAATCCATTCCCAGTAATTTAGTGTTTCAACATGAGCTCCACAAAAGTACAAAACGTTGGCCCTTTTGGAGAACAACGACAAGGATCGCCAGCGAATTACTATGACGACCAACATACTGGAGAGTGTGAAGTACAAGCTTATTAGAATATATTATGATTAGTGGGTCCAATGAGGAACTTGGTTGTGGTTAAATTTATTTGAATGATAAGGCTATTATAAAAATTCATAGAAATTTGAATTTGGAAAATTAATTGGAATTGAATTTGAATTTTGGTCGGTTTTATCATTTGAAATTTTAACCGTTTTTGGACATCAAACTGTTTTACAGTTGGAGTATTTTGGTTGAATAAATTAGTATGGTTCTATGAAAAAAGGTGATCACAATAAAATATAGATTCTGATTGTTCAAAATAAAAGACTCTGGTTTTGTCCGGTTGAAAATTTTGGAGGACCACCAAAATAATTTCAATCTGAAATTGTTAAAACAAGACTTCAGAGTTTATCCGGAAATCTCTAAACAAAATTCCCTAACATAAATTACTTTACAAGTTACTACTTTTATACATAGGTTCTTTAATTATGAGTTGTTTGGTGGGAAAAATATATTAATTTAGGACTTCCAATTGTCATATAAAAAAACCATTTATCTTTTGAATTCAGTGAAATACTAAAAAATTTCCAAAAATTGATAACAAACTTTGAAAAATGAAAATTTATCGCTAAAATAGTCTCGTGAACTTTTGCAAAAATAAAAATATAAATTATAAATAGACAAAAACACACAAAACATCTCTCCGAAAATTTCAAATAAAACTTGACACTTTAATTAAGGAGGTTAACAAACTGACTCAAGCGATAAGAACGATTTTAAAACTAAATATGACCAACTTCGACAAACCAAAAAAATATGAAGAAAGGCGTACAAACCGTCTTATTAAACTCGTTTAAAATAATCATTGCTTGAATTTGGGACTTTATTTTAAATAAATTCTTATAGATAAGGCCATAAAGTAGTACATGAAGATTCCCCCTCTGACTATAACGAATCTACCGATGATGGTGACTATTCTCAAGACAAAGAAGATAACATGAAATAAAGAACATAGATGTTGATTATCGTGATACTAATAGGGATATGAGTGAAATTGAACTTAAGTTATAACATTATTTTGCACTCATATATAAAATGGATATTTAATTAATCACTCACTAGATTATTATATCTAAAGTCAATATCTCATTCAAATAGTTAGAATATACAATACAAAATCTTATTTATTTTCATTCAAGAATCAGAGGCCTCACACACATCATTCAAGATATGATATCCAATTCTAAAGTGACAAGGTACATGAAAACAACTAGAATAATACTACGAGATACAATTAATAAGATGTATTTGGTACTTTACAACTATCTATTTTCCACTATTACGGATTAATCGATTATGTTGGGGATTAATTCAGATTAGGGATTTTAGGGATTCAAAGCTCCAACAGTTAGATGATAAACATAAAAATCAACAAAAAAGAATTTTTTTTGTACATTTAAGTTGTTTAATATAGACGTAATTTGAGAATCCAAAAGTATATAGATGTGTGTGTGCGCGCGCGCGTACATGCGTACGCGTGTATGTGTGTATGTGTGTGTTTCTGTATTTATGTATATGTATGTGTACGTATTTGTGTATATATATGTATATATATATATATATATATACGTATGCATATGTCTGTGTGTGTACTTGCGCACGTCTGTGTGGGTGTGTATTTGTGTTACAAAAATCATAATAGTCACATATCTCAAGTCTGGGTGAGACTTTGCCACATTCAAGCGAGACTTTGTCTTAATTATTGATTACATCCAAGAGAAGAATAAAGTAACAGATCTTCCACTTTTTACTCTTTAAAAGTTTAAATAAATGAAATTAAAAGTTAAAAATAAAATGCAAAACACGACACAAAAAACACAAGATACTTAACTTGGTTTGGATTATAGAGAAATCCTATATCGACGGACAATAAAACATCATTTTTATAGAAGAAATGTTACAAAAATATTCAAGAAGATAAATAAAATCATCATTCTTCTTCTCTTAGAAAGCTTCTCAAGGATAGTGTACATGCTTATAAAAACACTTATGAATCTTTGTGTTTCTCTCATGGAATTTCTAACTTTTTTCTTCGAAGACTCAACTTCATTAACAACTCATTTTCTCTCGATGTCACTCTAGCTACTCATAATGCTACATATTTTATTTTCATTATATATAGAACAAATGATGGGTGATATAAAAATCTAGCTTTACATTAGCAACTGAAATCGTTTTTTACAAACAACTAAAAGATAATGGTAGCATCAATCCTGATATCCGTACAAATATATACTGACTGCCACGTAATTGCACCATCCCACTAACACCTTACACGAGTACTATTATATCCTTTCTATAAGCACACTCGTATGAATTCCTTAATCAGCGTTTGAGGATATTCAATATATTTTACATTATTCACATAATAGCAAAACCCAATTACTTCTGAAAACATAAATATATTTCTCAGAAGCTTCGTCAGGTTTACAGTTAATGCTCCTGAGTTCCAACAAGTAAAGTACTCGTACTTAAATTTCAAATTCAATACTAAATTTTAGCTTTAGAACCTATTTCCAGCTTCAACACTAAGTTCCAAATTCAATAATAAGCTCAATTTTCAACACTAACTTGCAATTTCAACATTAAATTCCAGCTTCAACACTAAGTTTCAACTTCGATGTTAAGTTCCAACTACACCACTAAGTTCCAACCTCAACACAAAGTTCACGCTTCAACACTAAGTTCTAGATTCAGTATTAAGTCTTCACTGACATATGACCCTTAACTTTCAGCAAATTTCTGAGCGCTTAACTCTTGGCTTGAGCTTCGGTCTCTCATACATTAGAGTTTTGGCAGAACCTGCTCTTAAGTCTTGTGCAACTCAATTATCGACCATTAAATCTCTGCAATTATTATCCGAGTCACTTTAAGCCCACACCTAATAATTCTGTAACTATGCTTACAATGACTCAAACATCTGTTGCCATGATGCTCCAATTACATATCGAAGACATTCATTAATCATGTTACATATAATATATGAACTCTATCGATGTCGTTTACCCCCAAAACATCAATAACATGACCTTGTTTTAAGTAGGTAGTATTTGTTAGGGTGGCGACCAAAGTCCCACATCCCACATCGGTTAAACATGGGAAGGATCAGTGGTATATAAAGTAAGAACATACCTCAACTAGTATGAGGCCTTCTGGTAGTGGACCAAATGCAAAGCCGTGAGGACCTTCGGGTGCCAAAGCGGACAATATCATACTAGTGTCGAGACCGATTGTGTTCTTACTTATATACGGAGGCGGAATATGCGGACCGTATTTTATAACAAAATTTCTCTGATACCAATTTTGTTATAAAATACTATGCAATTATCACAAAATGGCTCAAGCACAAAATATATGCGAATGAAAAATTTAAATGAAACACAGGATTTAACGTGGTTCGACAATTGTGTACGTCCACGGGCGCCGCCAGAGAAAAGAGTTTCACTATGATAGAAAAGGTTACAGATTTCAGATTGTGTTTTGTGTCACCCTAGTAATCTATTTATAGGGAATTAATAGACTTACTAGACTATGGGCCTAATGGGCTCATACCACTGGACTAGCTCTTTTGAAGTGATTGGACAATATTATTATCACACTGTCCTGCCGGACACAGTACACTGTCAAGGCACTATTCGAACTGCCGGACACAATACATTGTCAAGGCACTATTCGAACTGCCGGACACAGTACACTGTCAAGGCACTATTCGAACTGCCGGACACAGTACACTGTCAAGGCACTATTCGAACTGCCGGACACAGTACACTGTCAAGGCACTATTCGACTCATTCATAACAAATCTTCCCCTTGAGGCGAATATCCTTTCTTCCCCACATCCCACATCGGTTAAACATGGGAAGGATCAGCGGTATATAAGTAAGAACATACCTCAACTTATGTCGGAGGCCTTTTGGTAGTGGACCAAATGCAAAGTCGTGAGGGCCTTCGGGTGCCAAAGCGGACAATATCATACTAGTGTTGAGATCGGTTGTGTTCTTACTTATATACTGAGGAGGAATATGCGGACCGGACCCCATATTCCCAACACGTGGTATCAGAGCGTCAGACCCAAACGGAACGCGATGGTGGTGATATTCTCGGAGGTCGAACATGATGAACCAGTAGCCTTATGATCAAGGTGATCTGCTCTAGAGATCCTAGTTCGGAGTGCTCGTGGCTCATCAAGCAGTGTGGCTTGATTGGAGTGGCGCTAAGGAACAAGACAGTGTGGTCTAAGAGGAGGTGAGCATTAACATCCGTAGTGCCTCTATGGTCGGGTACTCTCCAACCTGATTAGAGTGGGCGGATGAAAGTCAATTGAGAGGAGGCTAAGGTGGTACTTTGTTCGAGAGGAGGATTTGTTAGGGTGGCGACCAAAGTCCCACATCCCACATCGGTTAAACATGGGAAGGATCAGTGGTATATAAAGTAAGAACATACCTCAACTAGTATGAGGCCTTCTGGTAGTGGACCAAATGCAAAGCCGTGAGGGCCTTCGGGTGCCAAAGCGGACAATATCATACTAGTGTCGAGACCGGTTGTGTTCTTACTTATATACGGAGGCGGAATATGCGGACCAGACCCCTAATTCACAACACCCATATTCCCAACACGTGGTATCAGAGCGTCAGGCCCAAGACGGAACGCGATGGTGGTGAAATTCTTGGAGGTCGAACATGATGAACCAGTAGCCATATGATCAAGGTGATCTGCTCTAGAGATCCTAGTTCGGAGTGCCCGTGGCTCATCAAGCAGTGTGGCTTGATTGGAGTGGCGCTAAGGAACAAGACAGTGTGGTCTAAGAGGAGGTGAGCATTAACATCCGTAGTGCCTCTATGGTCGGGTACTCTCCAACCTGATTAGAGTGGGCGGATGAAAGTCAATTGAGAGGAGGCTAAGGTGGTACTTTGTTCGAGAGGAGGATTTGTTAGGGTGGCGACCAAAGTCCCACATCCCACATCGGTTAAACATGGGAAGGATCAGTGGTATATAAAGTAAGAACATACCTCAACTAGTATGAGGCCTTCTGGTAGTGGACCAAATGCAAAGCCGTGAGGGCCTTCGGGTGCCAAAGCGGACAATATCATACTAGTGTCGAGACTGGTTGTGTTCTTACTTATATACAGAGGCGGAATATGCGGACCGGACCCCTAATTCACAACACCCATATTCCCAACAGTATTAATATTTCTATACGATATAACTTAAGATCATAATTAGCAAAACTTGACAACCAATTGTCAAAATCTCATTGTTTCTCTTCACTTAGATAAAAAAAATATTTGAACGATCAGACTCTCAACCAAAGATAAGTAATTACAATGACTGACCTTCCTATATAAAGACCAGATCAATAATCTTAGTTCAATTAGTCTTCATAACAACTAGTGAGTCTTGCAATAATTTTAGTCAATTTTTATACTTAAACCATTGCTCTTCTAACATTCTTATAGAAATAAGGTTTCGTATAATTTTAAGGATATAACTTACATTTGCTATGATTTTTCAAGTCTAATAGATGGCTTGAACCTTATACTCCTTATTATTTTCATGGTACAAATTTTTTACTCCCCAACATGACCTTACCACCTTCAACGCCTTCAGGTCTTTAAACCAATATTTGTTAGAAATATGAAATGATACTTAAGAATCGAGAAGTTACTTATTACTATAGTTGCAAGTCGAACCCATTAAATAAGTTATATAACCATAATTATTTGATACCACTGAAACATCTCATGATTTAATATATTTATGATTATTTGTCTTCTTATTCTCGTGATGATTCTTACTTATATGATCATTGTTCTAGTAACACCAAGATTTCACCTTAGAACCAATAACCTTTTTGTTCGAATATCTTCATCCAAACCTTCCATTCACAAGTATTCCCATAATCACTATGAAGATCTTTTAAATTCAGAACAAAATTTACTTTGGATATCATAAGAGAATCTTTACCATAGAGTGTGATGTCAACAAAGTGCTCATAGACTTCCAGAAAATAACTGAAAATGATAATTCCTTGATCATCCTCTTCAAACTCGATACCAATCGTATTCAAATAAAAAATGAATCTATTGAAATTATCTACCTTTTTGGATCTCATTATTACTATCCATTACCATTGTATAAAGTTTCTTATTAAGATACAATCTCTCAAAGTACTTTATCCCTCAAATTCAATATCATATCATTATGGGTCTCGAACATACTTTCAACATAAATGTGTTATATAACGTTCTTGTCAATGGAAGAAAAAAATCTCATATGTATAAGGAATGTTATGACCATAATTTTCTATAGATTAAGGCCTAACTTCATTGAACTCGTATTTACCGTTAGTTTGATTTTTTTTAAATCTAAATTTCTACACTCAAGATCTGAAATGATATACATCCTTCTAACTTCTGTTTATTACCAACAAAAAATATTGTTATAGATCTCCAAGCTCACCACACCACTTGTTGAGAAAATCAAAATATTCACATGTCGTGGTTTTGTCTGTGATTTTGCTACATATAGCCAAGACTTGGGCTACAATTGATGGTCACTTACAATAGCAGCAAGAAGTAACATAAGTTTTTCCCTTTACTCTTTCAAACAACAAATTTAACAATAATGAACTTTAATATTAAAATCAAACATGAAACATAAAATATTTAACGTGGTTCACATTATGGAAAAATCATACATCCACGACCAATGCTACACTGATTTATAAAATAAAAGTAAACTCAAGAACACAAATAGTACAACCACTCTTTGTTTGTTATAAAATTTCTCAACAACGGATTACAAACTTATAGATGGAACTACAAATCTTATTATTTCTTTCAATAGAATCCCTAAAAACATTCTCTCAATACTTAATGTTATGAGTAGTTGTTTACTTTCAACATTGCGGCAGCTACTTACGCACACATGCTTTATAATTATATAGAACCAATGATGAGTTGACATAGTACAACATGCTTACATTAGCCCATAACATCTTGTTTTTATCCTAACATTTGTATTGGTATGCATTGATGGTTAGGTACCGACCTTGTACCCTGACACCTGGCACTACTATTATTATGTCCTGCATCTATGCATGTTCACATTAATTTAACAATCAACGATTAAGGATATTCCAATTATTCAAAAAAAATTACATAATAGTAAAACTCATTTCCTGCTAGAAAGACATAAGTATTTTTAGAAGTAAAACTCATTTCGATGTACTTAAGTATCATGGGATGCATGGATTATTTTAGAATGGAAGAGATGTATGAGTAATAAATTATTTAACGGTCATGGGATGCATTGATTATTTTAGAATGAAAGAGATATAATAAATTATTTAGCGATTCGACCGTGTGTGTACCACCTCGGGATCTATGTTTTCATATAATAATGTCATTATAGCGTACGAGATTGATTTTGTAGATATTGCTGACTGTATCTAGTTTTGGCGAATACCAATTACACGGTATGGATACAAATCCTACTTATTGCTGCTGTGTTAAGTAAGGTTAATGGTGAGACTCAAAGACAAGTTTTCGCAGATATTTTACAAATTGCTGTTACTGTTGAGAAAGTGTTGCGTCTAAAAAAATTAAAAGTTGCTAGCGATAAAAGACTAAAAAAAAGTATTTTAGATTTTGTATTTTAGATTTTAGATTTTAATTTGAAAACATTTGTACAACTCCTTGCCGGTAAGAGTATAAACTGTAAACGGCTAAATAAACAAAAATATATATATTTACCTTTTATTATAATAACAACAATTGTACTATTAAATAATTATAAGATATGATTTTTGTAAAAAAATAATAATAACAACACTTGTAATATTTAAAACAAAATCACAATAATAATAATAATAATAATAATAATAATAAGTAAAATGTAATAATAAAATGACAACCATATGATTTTAAATATTTTACAATCATAAAATATAAAATATGATTTTGGATTAAAAAATAATAACAACACTACTACTATTTATAACCAAGTCATAATAATAATATTCAAAATGTAATATTAAAATTATAACCATAAAACTTGTAATATTTTAACACGATAAGATATGGTTTTGGTTTATAACATAATATCAACACTTCTAATATTTAAAACCAAAACATAATAATAATAATATTCAAAAGTAATATTTAAAATTCTGGTTTATAAAAAAATTACAACACTTAAAATATTATTAACCAAAACAAAATAATACTATCCAAAATGTAATAATAAATTTATAATCAACTACATTATAAAAATATTTTAAAAATATAACTTAAGATATGATTTTGGTTTATAAAATATTTACAACACTTATAATATTTAAACAGGTCTGCTGGGTTGCAGGTCTGCCGGATTACTGCTTATGCAGGTCTAACAGGTAAACAGGTCTGCCAGGTTGCATGTCTGCCGGGTTGTAATTCTGTTGGGTTGCAGGTATAACGGGCCAAGTTCGCATGTTACCCATCGGATTACTGACAGGTCTTCAGTTTTTTCTCGCGGTTCTAGAACCATTTGCCACCCCTACTGGCATGTTAGTGTATCTGATTATATTTTGGTTTTTGTAGCGGTTAAAATTTACTATACAAATGTTATATATCTAAGCACATAACAAAATAAAAACATAAAACAAATACGGATTTGATGTGACTCAACAAATGTTTATATCTACGGGCGCCGTTAGATAAAAGTGTTTCACTATGATAGAAGAAGGTTGTAAAATTTTAGATATAATTTTGTGTAGTCTTAAATTTATCAATACGGAATTAATAGACTTACTAGATAATGAGCCTAATGAACTCATATACACAAAACTATATAACACGCTGCCATTACCATTACATTGTCAATGACACAAAAGTGTACCATCAAATACAGTACATTGTCATGGCATTATTCGGCCTATTCTCAACAAATCTTCCCCTTGTGACGAATATCATTTCTTCACTATCAACAAAGAAACGTATCTTATTATGACTCACCAAATGGCCATAAGACATTCACTTGATGTTGCAAACACCAATCCAGTTTAGGCACTCCCTAGACTTTCTAACTGATATTGTTTTGGTCATTATATCTGTTGGATTATCATATGTAGACACTTTTTTCACATCGAAAATTCCTTTTGATATTATATCACGAATCAAATGATACTTGACATTTATGTGCTTTGTAAGCTCTTGAAACATCTGATTCCCTATAAGGTGTATGGCACTTTAACTGTCACAAAACACTTTTGATATAGTCCTATCAAAACCCAAATCTTCCACCAAACCTTGTAACTATATTGCCTCCTTAACTGCTTCTGTAACCGTCATTTACTATGCATCCGTTGTTGACAAAGCTATAGTAGCTTGCAACTGTGCTTTCCAACTGATAACACTCCCAGTTAGAGTAAACACATATCGTGTGAGATATCTCATTTTATCCATATCACCTGCAAAATCAGAATCAACAAAACCAACAACTGATCTTGCAATATCATTCAGCGATCCACCAATATGAGTCTTGTTTAAATTAAATCAAATGCTTGCAGTATTCTTAAGATATCGAAGTCTCTATTTCATTGTGTGTCAATGTTCTTTCCCATGACATCCCATATATCTTTTAACCACACTAACCGCATGGGATATATCACGACGTGTGCATACCATAGCATATATGATACTACCAACTACACTTGAATATGAAACCTTCAACATTTGTTCCAACTCAGCATCGTCCTTGGCCGATCTCGCTGTAGAATACTTGAAATGAATAGCAAATAGGATGCTAACTTCTTTAGAATCAAACATGTTGAATTGTTGTATCACGTTTTCCATATATATTCGTTGAGACAAGTATAATGATCCTACCCTTTTGTTCTGATAATATTCATACAAAAAATAATCTTTGCTCTAGCCAGATCTTTCATCCCAAACTCGGCACTAAGCTGTTTCTTTATCTGCACAATATGTGACATACTACAAACAACAATAAGCATATCATCCACATACAACAACAATTAAATATAAGAATCATCTGACATATTTTGATGATACACACAACTGTCATATGGACTTCTCGTGAACCCTTTTAACACCATAAATGTATCAAAACATTTGTACCATTTCTTAGGTGACTATTTCAAACCATACAATGGCTTTTTCAGCATACAAACCTTGTTATCCATATTAGGTTCGATAAATCCCTCTGGTTCTTTCATGTAGATTCGCTCCTCTAATTCACCATATAGAAACGCAGTCTTCACATCCAACTACTCAAGCTATAAATCTTGCAAAACTGTTATGGCCAACAAAACCCGAATCGAACTATGTTTCACCACTAGAGAAAACACTTCATTGAAGTCGATTCCTTCATTTTGAGTAAAATCTATAGCAACCAGTTTTTCCTTGAATCGAAATGGCTCAACCCATGTATTACCTTCCTTTTTATTGAACACTCATTCGCTACCTACTACTTTCTATCTTTTAGGCAAGTCAACAAACTTCCATGTTTGATTCTTATGAAGAAATTTAATCTCTTCCCCCATAGCACTAATCGACCCATCTACCTCTGAACTCGCTATAGCTTTGATATAGCTACTAGGTTCATATATCTCAACTTCTTATGTAAATGACAACGCATATGCAACTAAGTTTGTATACCTTTTTGGTAGTCTAATATATCTTCTTTCTCTGGCAAATGTTGTGATATAAGGTTGTTTTTCTGGTTCAGGTGCATCATTGTCACTATAATCCGATGTTGATGCTTCACCTCCTGATTCTGATCCACCTCAAAACCACTCGAATTATTGGACATGCTAGGAACTGATTTTTGCTTCAAGCTCCACCAGTTTACTCACAACCGATCCTGATTCGACCATTTTTTCTTCTTACTGTCTAGCAAACCAAACTCGTTAAAAGTCATGTTTGTACTAATGAGAAAACCTAGAAACTTTAGGGAGGTACACCATAACCTATATCCATTCACTTTAGTAGTATATCCTAGAAATATGCACCTCTTTACCCTAGGCTCAATCTTATCATCTCTGACATGAGTATACACAAGACAAACAAACACCCTTACTTGTTCGTAATCAACCTACAATCCAGACCAAATCTCGAAAGGATTTTTACAATCAATAGTTGTTGATAGAGTCCCACTCAATCTTTAACACGTTGTATTGATAACTTTAGCCTAAAATTCATCTCTCACTTTGGAATACGAGAGCATGCTTCGTGCCTTGCCCCATTGTGATATGTTTATTCTTTTTGCGACCCTATTCAGTTGTGGTACTCTAGAATAAGTACGATGGCGCATTATTCTCTCAGTTTTGCTGAACTCGTTGAACTCACCACAACAAAATTATAACTCATTATATATCCTAAGACGTTTGATTTTTCTTCATGGTTGCTTCTAAATCATCGTCTTCTATTTGAAAAAGGTAGAATATGTCTCATCTTTCATTTTATGAATTTAAACCCACACCGTCCTTGAATAATCATCGATTAAACTCATGTAGTATCTGACTTTGGTCTTGGATGAAATTTTGTTTGTGCCTCAAATTTTTGAGTGAATATAGTCCACTGTCCTTTTACTCTTTCTTATAGCCGATTTGCGGAATTTTATTCTAGTTTGTTTACCAAACACATATTGTTCACAAAATCCAAATCGTTCTAATTTGTATCAGTTCAACAAAAAAAAAATCCCAAAACAGCTAATCCTCTGTCACTCATGTGATTTGGCTATTACTCCTTGATGATGCTAATGTAGTATCACCCATAACAACACTCTCCTGAAGAATGTAAAGCTTATTCTCCAAACTGCATTTCATACACACCTTGAGCCTTTTGTCATTTTGATTACACCATCTTCTGCACGGTACTTCTAACCACAGGAGTCTAGTTTCTTAAGAGATATAAAGTTTCCTTTTAACCCAGGAACATGCTAGCACATCACGATTCTAACAACCTTATCAAATATTATGATTCGTACATTATCGATACCACCAACAAGCAACGAATGATTGTTCCATAAATAGAAAGTTCCCTGCGTTGACTTGTAAATATTGAACCACTTCTTGAACGAACACATGCAATATCTAGATTTAGTATCGAGTACCCAAAAGTATTTACCATAGTCTGATCTCGCGAGAAATACATCACATGTACCACTATATTCACTGTCATCAAAATCGTTCACACATTCAACAATGTTTGCTGCATTTTCTTTTTTATTTCTTTTTTTACCATTCAGTTTTAGAAAATCTCTCCTATAATGACCATGTTCACAATATTTATAGAATTTTTAATTCTTTACTTTTGATTTGGACCTCCAGTTCTTTATTTTTGAAGAACTCGTTTTTCTTCTATATCTTCCCCTAGTCATAAGACCTTCTCTTTCTTCCTGATTATTTGGTTGCAACTGTTTTAACTCTTTTGATTTTAGCACCCCTTTGACATCTTCTAGCGATAACTTATCATTACCATACATTATGGTATCTACAAAGTTTTTACATGGAGTTGGTAACGATCTAAATGTTGATATCAATATTCTACAAGTCCATTATAATTGATTAAAATTATCTAAGTTTTTAGTTATGGACATACTTTCTTTAAATCTGAAATGTACAAGCGCTTCTTCAAGTATAACCGATTCTCACTGATATCTTTGGGTAAAGTTCTCCCAAATTTTTCCATGCGCACGCAACAGTCTTCTCACCACTAATCTCGCAAAGCATATTATCTTTCACACTCATTAAAATCCAACATAAAGCCCTTCATTGAATAACTTACTTCTCCTTTTATTTCATCTCTTCTGGTAACTTATTCTCCACAGTCTTTGCGATACCATTGAAGATTCATTTTAATCTTCCACAATGCAAAGTTGAATCCCCCATCAAATTTTTCAATCTTGTATTTCGTTAATGTAGATGTCATTGTGAAACCATAATTACAAAATCTAATTTCAAAACCAAAGCTATGATACTAGTTATTTGAATTTACTATGAAATGTATCACCAATGCTCAAGTACTGAACAAAGTAAAAGGTATAAAAGAAAAGAACATATGATTTAACGTGGTTCAAAAAGTATCTACGTTCATGAGCGTCATCAGAGAAAAGTGTTTCACTATGATATAAAATGTTGCAGATTTGTAAATAATTTTTTGTGTAGTTATAGTAATCTATTTATTGGGAATCAATAGACTTACTAGATGATGAGCCTAATTAGCTCATATACACAAAACTATATAACACGGTACCATTACCATTACAATGTCAATGACACAAAACTGTACCATCAAACATGGTACACTATCAAAACATTATTCTACTCATTCTCAGCCGCGACAATAAAAAATTGATATAAAAAAATCTCATTTTCTATCAATAATTAATATTTTATTCGAAGGTTTAATTGATTTTTTTTCTTTGATTATAAAAACATTTAAACACAAGAACTTTATTTATTTACGTGTTTAAACTAATATACATTATTACATTTTAGATAGTGAACTATAAATTAATAAGATATATTTTACCATATATGTTATTTCCTTATTTGAGATTTATATTTTTGCTCCATTTGAGACTCTGTATATAGCTTTGATTTTATAGATTTTAATGGTATTTTAAATGTTTTTATAATCATTAGATAATACAAATCTCACTCTCTATAATAATTTAACATGATAGAAATATAAAATATAATTAACTGTTAGCAAATGATATTATGTTATGGTACGGATGTCGATATTAATATGTATTTCATTTTTACAGTTGTGAAAAATAATGAAATAAATAATCGATATTAGTTAAATAGATGTCCGGAAAAATGGAAACAAAATATGTATAAAAATCACTTTATAAGATTTAACAGAAATTGGGTGAAGCTATGTCTCCATAAAATCTATTATTTCCTCCATATTTCAAAAAACACTCCACTTTGTTATTTACTCCATAAACGAAATACTTAATTTATCCTTTTTAATTTTATACCAAACACCAGATCAATCTTTTTTATCTAATTTCTCAAGAAACCACCCAAACACCATATCTACCTAAATCCAATATAAGTAGACAACTTCAAATTAAAACTCTACTCAACTCTTCTCTTTTAAACCAAAAAAAAAAATCATAGTCTCCACTTGAAGCAGTCTCGTATTCTAACGGTAAAAATATGAAATTAATCTTATTTTATATATAAAAAAACACATAATTTCTAGATGTTGGGTAGCAATTATATGTATTTTTTTAATAAAAAACACATAGTTTTGAGATGTTTGCTAGAAATTAGATGCGCTTTTTATCATAAAAAACACCTAATTCCGAGATACTTGGTAGGAATTAGATGCGTTATTTTTTTTAAACACTTGATTCCGAGATACTGGCCTGAAATTAGTTGCAGTTTAAAAAAAAATCTAATTCAAAGATGCTGGCTCAGAATCAAGTATTTCAGAATTTAACCTATAAAATTAGTTTTTTTTAAAAGGGATTTTCATGTTACATAAATGTAAAACTAAAATACAAGATTAAATTACCTTGCTGGTTGATTGGGTAATGTTCTCCGGTATTGTATATTAGGTTTGGGTGTTTTTCTCTTTCATGAGTAATCTTTAAGAAATTTGAGGTTTTTTTTTATGGTTTAGTTTTATAAGCTAAATCATATATGTTGGCTTTAATATGACTTAATAATGTGTTTGCTGGTATAAGGTTTTTATAGTGTATAGTGGCATCAAATTATAAATTAAAAGGTAAAGTGAGGGAAAATGGTAAAAACAAGTGATAAGTCTTTTTTTCAAATATGGAGGAAATAAAAATGTGATGGAGGAAATAGCTTCACCCAACCTAAAAATGTCAATTATAAAAACAAATAAGTTATATAACTAAATTAGTTGGAATCTTAGTGGAGATAGTTTTTATTTAAAATATATTTGAAATGTGTTTAATATATCGATTTAAAAAAAAACACTATTATTTATATCCAGAGTTGTTTATATTTATTACAAAAAAAATTGTTCAAAATATACAAAAAATTCAACTTTTCATATAAAATAACAATAAATAAAAATTAAATAATGTATCTTTAGAAAAATGAATAAGATATCAAAAATATTATTTAAATTTTTTAAAAACTATCACTATAATTTCACGTTATATTATGATATTACCGGGAAGTTCTTGAATGTCCAAGAACATAACCAAGAAGCTCAAAGATTCAAAACGTCTGTGATCAGAAAATCAACTTGAGCTGGTTGGTTGCCAATTAAATCTAATGGAATGATGGGAGGTAATCATCCCTAAAAAACCCTATGATATCTTTCATTTCTCAACTCATCTATTCCTTCACTAGCTATACCTCTATTCAGAAACAGAGATGGAAAAACAAGTCAAAGTAAAAAATAGTTTACATCAAAAAACAAATTCCTTCGTTGCCAAAACAACAGCCAAATCAAGATCAAATATAACCAAATTGCTGCAATCATAAACAATCTTATTTATGATCAAATCGCACCAATAAAGAATTCAGGACAACCTATGTTTAACAACAATAAAGTTAAAACTTATGCATAAGTTGTGAAGGAGTCAACAAAGGAATTTAAACACAACAATATACAAATCAAGGACCACGAGATCACAAATCCATCCATTTTTCATCTTAGGATCATGAAAGTTTCCAAGCATACTTTAATTTGTAAGTTTTCTGCTGGTTATCCTTGTTTGATTGAATTTCAAAATTTCTACACAAATTTGGGTTTATGGGGGTTTTCCATATATCATGTTGGGATAATAGACACATATTTCTATAACATAACCAAGAAGCTCAAAGATTCAAAACATCTGTGATCAGAAAATCAACTTGAGCTGGTTGGTTGCCAATTAAATCTAGTTGAATGATGGGAGGTAATCATCCCTAAAAAACCCTATGATATCCTTCATTTCTCAACTCATCTATTCCTTCACTAGCTATACCTCTATTCAGAAGCAGAGATGGAAAAACAAGTCAAAGTAAAAAATAGTTTACATCAAAAAACAAATTCCTTCGTTGCCAAAACAACAGTCAAATCAAGATCAAATAGAACCAAATTGCTGCAATCATAAACAATCTTATTTATGATCAAATCGCACCAATAAATAATTCAGGACAACCTATGTTTAACAACAATAAAGTTAAAACTTATGCATAAGTTGTGAAGGAGTCAACAAAGGAATTTAAACACAACAATATACAAATCAAGGACCACGAGATCACAAATCCATCCATTTTTCATCTTAGGATCATGAAAGTTTCCAAGCATACTTTAATTTGTAAGTTTTCTGCTGGTTATCCTTGTTTGATTGAATTTCAAAATTTCTACACAAATTTGGGTTTATGGGGGTTTTCCATATATCATGTTGGGATAATAGACACATATTTCTATAACATAACCAAGAAGCTCAAAGATTCAAAACGTCTGTGATCAGAAAATCAACTTGAGCTGGTTGGTTGCCAATTAAATCTAGTTGAATGATGGGAGGTAATCGTCCCTAAAAAACCCTATGATATCCTTCATTTCTCAACTCATCTATTCATTCACTAGCTATACCTCTATTCAGAAACAGAGATGGAAAAACAAGTCAAAGTAAAAAATAGTTTACATCAAAAATTAAATTCCTTCGTTGCCAAAACAACAGCCAAATCAAGATCAAATAGAACCAAATTGCTGCAATCATAAACAATCTTATTTATGATCAAATCGCACCAATAAAGAATTCAGGACAACCTATGTTTAACAACAATAAAGTTAAAACTTATGCATAAGTTGTGAAGGAGTCAACAAAGGAATTTAAACACAACAATATACAAATCAAGGACCACGGGATCACAAATCCATCCATTTTTCATCTTAGGATCATGAAAGTTTCCAAACATACTTTAATTTGTAAGTTTTCTGCTGGTTATCCTTGTTTGATTGAATTTCAAAATTTCTACACAAATTTGGGTTTATGGGGGTTTTCCATATATCATGTTGGGATAATAGACACATATTTCTATAATTTGAAGATATAGATGGTTTTAAAACAATATGAAAGAGGAATGTTTGGGATCTTGGCAATCAACCGATGAGAAGCCTAAAGTAAATTGAGTTCTTTTAACCCAAAGTTTGAACCCTCTATAGTCACGGTATGGTTATCTTTACCTGATTTCCCTAAACTTATGCTTAACAAAGATACCATAAGATCTACAACCAAAATATTTGGAGAACCTCTCACAGTTTGGGTTCCAGGAAAAAGTAGAGCAAAGTATAATTTTCGTAAAGCTTGGGTGGGCATGGATGTCTCTAAGTTTTTTATAAACAAAATATTTAATTACTTGAGAGAAAATGATGCATTTTGGTTGGACATAGTATATGCAACTATGTTTGCTAATTGCTCTTATTATTTTCATCTAATTTATAATAATTCATGATGCAAAATGTTCAAATCTAGTAAATTAAATGATGAGATAAAAATAAAAATGATCAGTCAATTACTTTTGACTTATCCAGCAAAAAACAAAAAGGATATAAAAGTACATGGATACCAAAGATTAAATCGACTATTCTCGATGATTAAGAAAGAAAAGAGAATAAAACCCTTCATTTGGAAACATCCAATGGAAGTAGTAGCATAGCTCAAACTAATTAAGTTTAAAACAAAACTCAAATAGATGAAAGTCTTGAAAGAAAGGATAAAGACAATCCTTATAATTTGAGGAAACAAGACAAATTTTTCAAATTAGGTAATAAATTTGATATATTTTCAAAGGTTAGTAAAGAAAATAATTAAGGGGATATATGAAGAGATAATGATTCTCTTTCACATATAGGTAAAGAGATTATCGAGGCTTTATATTCAATAGATATTGGAATTCTCTTTTCCTATTTCAATGAATTAGACAATGCAGAGATTAAAAACATATATTTTCTTTCCCAAAGGAAAAATAGTAGCTTACAAGTTACCATCATCTTCGGTTACTAGTAAAGTAGACATAGGTCCATAAGATAAGAGAGCTTTAGGCTAATAAACTAAGAAAGTCAAGTCAAATCATTCAAAAGCCATGTTCACACCAAGTCATTGTAATGTAAAAGATTATGAAGGTCCCCATCTTGTCTATTTAAATGACAACTACAATTTTGAAATGGAATGCAGAAGGCCTTGGAAACACAACAAGAAGGATACAATAAATCAATAAATATATAAAAAAAATTGGACTTTATTACCATTTAAGAACCTCTAACATCCAATAACAACCTTAAAAGAATCTATAGAAATCTAGGTTATCATGGCAGTGCAGCAAATTGTAATAGTAATATATGAGTCTTTTAGAAAAAAAGCTATGTTGTAGACATCCTCTTGGACCATGAGTAGTTTATTTATTTAAAATTTAAACATCCATTAGTTGTTAAGTAAATTCAAATTATACCGATTTATGCAAAATGCATTAGAGAACATTTGTTGGTGCTTCGGGACGCTTTGAGAATTTTTTTATGAAAAATGCAACATAATGACTTTTGAGGGGTTTGAGTGTTGAATCCAAACTTGTGTAGAAGTTAAGTCAGTAGTTTAAAAATAAAATCACAATATATCATCCATGTACGAAGTTGTTATCTTCATTGTTACTTTATCTCTCTTTCATTTTTCATGGAGTTTTATATAATAGTTATAGAATTGTTTTTCAACTTGGGGAAAATATATAATATATTTTTTATTGTTGTTATGTAAAACGTAAACTTGTTCTAACAAACCGATCCAATCAATTTAAATATTGACTAATTACTTTAATATAATTTACCAACGGTTTTTAGAGGTATATAACAATAGTATATAACTTTAATTAATATTAAAAAAACATAAAACAAGTTAAAAAATAAAATTGCTCATATTTAAAGGAATATATATAGCTGTTTTAACTATGGATTTAAAAATTACATTATATATTTTTATATAATAGGTACCACAATTATTTACCCTCTTTTAAAAAAAATATTTCATACTACAACGAAATAATAAAATTTTCATTGGTAATTATTATTAAATTAAGAGGTGACGTAGAAAGCCTCAGAATATAATTAGTAAGTTTCTTAATTCTGATAGAAATACTTTACGGATTTCTAATCTAACTTATTGAACCATGAAGTTAAATCATCCTATAATAATGCGGAATAAATACTTACAGGATGTAGACATTCTTTGATCTTCAGATTCCTGACTTAGAGCAGATGATCGACGATCCTTTGCTAGGTTATTGATTCTTCTAAGAGATGACAACCAAAACACACTTTTGTAATTGATTCGAAGGAAGAATCAATTTGTTTTTCTTAAAGGATTTTCTCTCTGTATTTTCTTTCGTTGCTTTCAAGAATGAGAAACTCATTCTTATATAGAACTGAAGTGAGAAAACGGTTCTTCATTAAGTAATTGTCTGTAACTTCCAGACATTTACTTAAGGAAGACCAGTAACGGTTCTTCTCTCTTAATTGTCTGTAACTTCCAAACAGTTACTTAATGAAGACCAGTAACGGTTCTTCTCTCTTAATTGTCTGTAACTCCCAGACAGTTACTTAATGAAGACCAGTCCTTATTAAATTGCCACTCTTAGGGACCATAACCGGGTATTATTTTATTTTACAAAATAACTCTAAAACTTTACGTTTTGCTTAAGTTGTTTATTTCCGAATCCAATCATTCACAGTATTCGGAATTAAACCTGGTATCTATACAATTACCTCCATGATACATATTTTATCTACTAGTCTGTTCTTTTCTTTATGATTACTTTTATTGGACTAATATTAACGATAGTTCGATACATCGATACTGATGAGTCCGAATTCGGAAGACTCCCCGGAAGGGCAGATCGGTGTAATTCTCTCCGAAAACCGGACATAACTTTTGGACCGGACAGATCACTTCGAACCAATGTGAGCCTAAGGCTGTTCGAACTATGACAAAAGTACTAAAAAACCTAAACACTTCCTGACTAAGCTACCTGTCCTCCTGCTTAGAACTCATGGGTCTTTAAACATGACCCGGGTCCATTAAAGTTGACCCGAAAGCCCATAAGGGCACAAATAACATACTATAAATACTCAACCACCAGCATTAACTTCTGGTAATGAAAATTAACTGCTGCCAAGCTGCTTAATTCTCTCTCCACCTTGAAACACCCTTACACCACCTTGAAACACCCTTACACCACCTTGAAACACCCTTACACCACCCTGAAACTCTACTTGAAATTACCAGCCTACCCTCAGGCTACTTTTATCCACACCAAATTGGCGACCACAGTGGGAGGCGACGGTGCCTGAATCAAGTATTCGAAACCAGTCAAAGAATTTCTGTCCGAATGAATTCGGATAATCCAGAGCTTCCACCAGCTTTGCTCGAAGTGGTGGAGGAGAACGATGAGTATACTGTCCAAGAGCGCGACAGGTTAAAGCTTGAGATAGAAGCTCTGAGGGCTGAAAAGGCCAAGATGGGCATGAAAGAGAAATCCAAAGCGTCAGCTGCTCATCACACTGACAACCCTCGAGAGCCTGAGGCTTCGAAAACTCGTGTGAGCACTAAAAAGACTCATGCCAGCTCTAAAAAGTCTCACCGGTCCAAGCCTGTGGAGAGCTCTGACTCAAGTTCAGAATCTTCGGGCAGCTCTTCGGACAGTGAGGGAAATGAAAAATCCTTGTCCTTCAGCAGTGATGAGGGTCGAACCAAGAAGAAACAAAAGCAAGTTAAGAAGTATTCCAGAAAAAGAGATCACCATGGAAGAATGAAAAGGCATATTGGAAAGGGATCATCTCACCACCGGAGGTATACAGACAAGATGTTGATGGGTCCTTTTGATTTCCATGATGAGCCAGGTATCTTTGCAACTCCTAATGAGGATACCGTGTTCAGTCGTGGAAGGAATTGGAGGCAGTCTCCACTGTCTTCTAAAATCCTGTCCGGAAACCTCCCTAAGAGGTTTGACAGCACCAAGATGGAGAAGTACGATGGTAGTACTGATCCGGACAATCATCTGGAGCAATTCAAGAACTTCATGATGAACTTTGATGATGATGATAAACTACTATGTAGGGCATTCTCCCAATCTTTTACGGGGAGTGCTCTGAAATGGTACAACAGCCTGCCTCAGGGTTGTATTAAAGACTTTGATACTTTTTGGGTGGCCTTTCGAAGGCAGTTTGTGGGGAGTAAGGAGCTGAAGGGCAATGGAGACACAATAATCCATTGTGCCCAAGAGCCAAATGAGTCGTTAAAGGAGTACATAAGTCGTTTTGTAAACACAAAGAATGGGTTGGCTGATTGCTTCGAACAGGTGGCAATAGCATCCCTAAGACAAGGTTTGAACCCAGGCAACCTGGCTGATTCGGTGACCAGGAAGAAAGCCATGACCTGGGGAGGATTGCTAAATCAAGTCGGCAATCAAATAAACGTTGATGAAACAAAAGACCAGGGTGCACAGACAGGTGAGATCCACCCCGGTGGCACCAACTCCAAATCAAAACCAGTCCGGGAATAGAGCAAGAGAAACCGGACAGGGGCATGGTAGAGGAAAAGCTCAGTCCCAGCCAGCTGCTCCTGCTCAAAGTCAGCAATCCAGAAACAAAAGAGGGTCATGGGTCCAACCGGAGTGGTTCGCAGAACTTAAAGAAAGCGTGGCCACCATTTTTGATAAAACAAAAGATGAGGTACACTACCGGAGACCGGCAACCTTGCAGTCTCCCAGAGAGCATCGTAACAACTCCTTTTGCCAATACCACAATGATATTGGCCATACCACTGATGATTGCATAGCGTTGAAACAAGAGGTACAAAATTTGATTGAAAGGGGAAAGTTGGGTGCATACGTTAAAAGAAAAGGAGGCAACAGGCCTGACAACAGTCACCGGGCTGGTCCGGGTAATGCTGCCCCAGAGGGGGCTATGGTAATAGTTGAAAGGTTTGATGTGGAATCTGAATACTTGGATCCTGATCCAACACGAAACAGAGTGGGTGCTATAGAGGAGCGTTCTAGATCGGTCTCCGGGCTCATTAAATTCTTTGAGTCACTGACAATTTTCGGAGGGGACACTGTGACAGCTCCTACTACTTCTTCAAGAAAAAGGCATGTTCATAATTTGGCCTCCCAGCTAGAAGGAGGCATGACCTCTTATCAATCACCAAATTCATTCCCATTCATTGTCTTTGATGGGGATGATTTAAGAGACATTGCTGGCCCTCATGAGGATGCTATTGTTATAGGAGCATCTATAGGGGGCAATGAGATAAGGCAAATTCTGGTAGATACTGGAAGCTCTGCCAATATCCTTTTCCTAGACACTTACAAGAAAATGAAAAATCCAGCTGTGATTCAGAAGTCGGACAGGTCGATTGTGGGTTTTACGGGCAGCTCAGCCGATGTGATCGGGGAGTTTGAAGAAGAAGTGTTGTTGGGCAGGGGCCCTTTCAAGAAAATGGTTAGAATACTCTTCATTGTGGTGGATTGTCCCACCTGCTATAATGCTATTCTAGGGAGATCTTGGCTCTCTAGGATGCATGCAGTGGCTTCGACAGTCCATCAGTGTCTAAAGTATGTTGTTCACGGGCAGGTTGGGGTTGTCCGGAGCAGCCAAAAGATTGCAAGAGAATGTTATGCCACTGCCTTGGCCCCACGAACGCTGGGGGCAGTCCGAATAAATGATCAATAGCAGTTTGAGGGCCTTTCTGGGGGTGAGGGTGAAATTGATGACCCCAGAGAGACCCCTGGAGTATTGATTCCGATTGAAGAGGTTGAAACACACTGCTTAGAAGAAGGAAAAAGCGTCAAGATAGGGTCCAAAATGCCACCAATGCTGAAAGAAGGAATGTTGAAATTCTTGAAAGACCATCAGCACGTTTTTGCTTGGTGCAATGCTGATGTAACTGGAGTACCATCAGAGGTGATTTCCCATCACCTATCTGTCCGGAGAGATGTGGCACCAGTAGTACAAAAGAGGAGAGCTTTCTCAAAAGAAAAGGCTGATGTCATTGTACAAGAGGTTGACAGGCTCACAAAGATGGGGCACATTAAAGAATCTCAATACCCTTTGTGGACTGCCAATCCTGTCTTAGTAAAAAAGAAGAATGGCAAATGGCGTATGTGCATTGACTTCACAGACCTCAATCGAGCTTGTCCAAAAGACTTGTATCCGGTCCCCCGGATTGATCAATTAGTAGACTCTACTTCTGGGAACAAGCTTCTCTCCTTCATGGATGCCTTCTCCGGGTACAATCAGATTCAAGTAGATCCAAAAGATCAAGAGCATACCACGTTTGTCACTGATAGGGGTCTACATTGCTATAAGGTGATGCCTTTTGGACTGAAAAATGCTGGGGCTACTTATCAAAGGTTAGTCAACAAGGCATTTGCTGATCAAATTGGAAGAAATATGGAGGTTTACATTGACGATATGATGGTAAAAAGCGTGGATGAGCAGTTGCACTTGTCCGACCTCCAAGAGACTTTTGCCAACTTGGCCAAAGTAAATTTAAAGCTAAACCCTGAAAAGTGTGTGTTCGGAGTGCATTCCGGGAAGTTCTTAGGGTATATCATAAGTGAGCATGGAATACAGCCCGACCCGGACCAACTCAATGCTTTGTTCCAAATGGAGCCTCCTCGAAACATTAAAGAAGTACATCGATTAACGGGGAGATTGGCTGCCTTAAACAGATTCATCTCCAGGTCTTCGGACATGTGTGCTCCATTCTTTCAAACCTTGAGGGGAGCCAAGGGGTTTGAATGGACACCACAGTGTAATGAAGCATTTAATGAAATCAAGAAACATCTTTCCTCTCCCAAGACTTTGTTCAAACCGGTTGATGGGGAGACTCTCTTTGTATATCTGGCTGTTTCAAGTTGTGCCATCAGTGCTGTGCTAGTAAGGGAGGTTGATGGGCATCCTCACCCAGTGTACTACATCAGCAAAATCTTGATTGATGCTGAGAGGCGTTACTTGAAACTTGAAAACTGGCATTAGCCTTGGTGATAGCTGCAAGGAAAATGAGGACCTACTTCCAGGCTCATCCTATCATTGTCCGAACGTCCTTCCCTTTAAAGAATGTCCTTCAAAAAGCAGACATTTCAAGCAGAATGACCAAGTGGTCAGTAGAGTTGGGGGACTTCGACATAGACTTTGCTCCCCGGACAGCGGTAAAAGCCCAAGCTGTGGCTGATTTTCTGGTTGAATTCCACTCTGAGAGGGATTCAGAGCAACCTACTGATTCAAAAAACAAGAAAGTATGGATTGTCCGAACAGACGGAGGATCCAGTTCCATGGGATCTGGGGCAGGAATATGTCTCACTTCCCCATACGGGGACAACATGTTCCAAGCTATTTGTTTTGCTTTCAGGGCATCCAATAATGAGTCCGAATACGAAGCAGCTATAGCTGGGTTAAAATTGGCCTACATTTGTGGAGCTAAAAGAGTCAAGCTACTAAGTGACTCCCAGTTTCTAGTCCACCACGCCTTGGGCCTATCAGAAGCTAGAAAGGAACATTTTGTCAAGTATTTACTCCTCCTCAAAAATGAAGCGTTGAAATTTAAAGCTGTTATTCAATGAGCACATCCCCCGGGCAGAAAATGAGCTAGCAGATTCACTAGCAACGATAGCATATACAGAGTCCTACCCATGGATCCATGTGCTTAAAAGCCCTTCTATTCAACTCAATAAAGGTATAAGGGAGGAAGTCTTTGAAGTACAAGTGAATCGGCCTCAAGACTGGGGGTCTCCTCTTATACAATATCTGTCCGATGGCATCGTGCCTTTGGATAAATCACAAGCCAGAACATTGAAACACAGGGCTCGTGGTTTCATTATGATTAGAGAAGTCTTGTACAAAAAGTCCTACAGCAAACCTCTCCTATGTTGTTTAGGGGATCATGAGTCACAAATGGTTCTCTCCGAATTGTATGATGGTGAGGGATCAGCCCATTGTGGATTTACAGCTTTGACAAGAAGAGTGTTACTCTCCGGATACTATTTGCCATCGATTATGAAAGATGCTAAGGAGCTGGTAAGAAGGTGTGACCCATGCCAGAGGTACATCAATGAAATTCATGTACCAGCCATTCCTTTGGAATCAATTTCTGAGCCCATCCCTTTTGCTCGATGGGGATTGGACTTAGTTGGGCCTCTCCCTGTGGCGTCCGGAGGGCGTAAAACAATAATTGTAGCCATTGACTACTTCTCGAAATGGATAGAAGCAGCCCCCTTGGCAGGGACAACCTCAAAAGCTTTTATAAAATTCATTCTATCCAACATATGTTGCAGATTTGGTGTCCCCCAGAAAATAACAACAGACAATGGGCCACAGTTTGACAACATAGAAATGGAAAGCTTCTGTGCCTCAAGGGGTATTCAGCACTGCTTTTCTTCACCTTTCCACCCTCAAGACAATGGGCAAGTTGAAGTGGCTAATAGAACGATACTGTCCGGTTTAAAGAAGAATTTAGAAGGGGCTGCTGGGAAGTGGCCTAGTTATGTACAAGAAGTCTTGTGGGCCTACCGAACAACACCTGGGGCTGCAGCACAAGAATCCCCTTTTGCCTTGGTCTATGGAATGGATGCAGTAGCCCCCATAAAAAAGACACTCCCCTCATTTCGTGTTCATAACTTCTCCGGACAGGCTAATGAGATGGCAATTAGAAATCAGCTTGATTTAATCGAAGAAAGACGGGTGAAAGCTCATCTTAGAATGGCACACTATCAGGGCTTGATGAGAAGCAGGTTTGCTTCTAAAGTTAAAAGAAGAGATTTTCAACCAGGAGATAAAGTATTAAGGAAAGTTTTCTTGCATACTAAGGAAAAGCTCTTCGGAAAGCTGGCCCCAACTTGGGAGGGTCCATATACTGTGGTTGAAAGAATCAAGCCTGGGACATACTGGTTGGAAGACAAAGATGGCAGGGTTTTAACTCACCTTTGGAATATTGAACACCTTCGAATGTACTTGGAATAAAACTTGTGTAAATATTTACTTGTTTAAACATCCATGTAAATATTTGGGGGCATACCTTCCCCTTTTCGGTGGCACAAAGAGCTTTCAATAAAACTTGGTGCCTTCTTCAAAATTCTCTAAGTATTTTCAAAATTTTGACTCTTATCATACTACCCGGGTTAAAAGATTTAAGGGCTATTTAAATTCTAGCCGGAAAGTCTTAATACTCTCACAATACAATAAAACTACTTAAACTCCAGCTATTTAAACAAATAATGAAAGAAGAGGATGGTTGAGCAAAATAAAATATTCATTCAACAACTTAAAGCTACCTTGGCCTTCCAAGG
Organism: Limnanthes douglasii subsp. nivea; assembly: GCA_036936605.1. Classification (NCBI taxonomy): domain Eukaryota; kingdom Viridiplantae; phylum Streptophyta; class Magnoliopsida; order Brassicales; family Limnanthaceae; genus Limnanthes; species Limnanthes douglasii. The sequence goes on from JAUPFV010000003.1 coordinate 163,379,553, forward strand.
ACTTTTTAAACAAGTTTGGGTACAGTACAAAAATCTGTCCGAATAATACGGACACCATCACAAAAAGAGTGCCTTGGCCTTCCAAGGACTTTAGTTTGAATAAAAGATAGACAAAATAAATTATAAGTTAAGGTTGAGCCTTTGAAGATGGCTCACCCTCATTTGCTTTCTTGCCCTTGATGTCGCTTTTCTCTTCGACTATCTTCTTACCCTTGGGGTCAATCTCTTCCTCACCTGGGCTCTCTCCGGTTTCCTCTTCATCACCGAACGAAGACTCACCGGAGTACCCCTCATCAACCATGGTCCAGTATGGGAGATCATCATCATCCACATAGCGCCATAATTCCCCTAGTCTCCTCTTCGGGAATTTCTCGTGAAACAGGAGGACCATGTCAGAATTTACCTTTTGAATCATTAACTCCTCGCTTTTGATCATCTCCCTGGCATAGGCGTTGATCATGGCCTTGATCATGGCCTCTTGATCCCTCACCAAAGCAGCTTTCTCTTCAACAGCCTGAGTCACTGCATTCTCTAAAGCAATTTTGTCAGTGGTCAGGTTGGTGACGAGCTTCTCCTTTGCTGCAGTTTCTCCCCTTGAGGCTGTCAGGTCCTTCTCCAGTCCGGACAGCTTAGCCCGGAGATCTTTTACGGTCTCTTCCAAGGAAGCAACTTTTGTGTTGCTTTCATCTTGATTCTTATTTAGCTGATCATTTGCCTCCTTGAGCAAATCAACCTTATTGGCAGCAGTCCGGAGGTCCTCGGACAGTTTTTCCTTCTCTGACTTGAGGTCTTTGATGGTGTCTGCCTGGCTTCGGACTTGCCTTTCCAAAGTAAGTATTGGCTGCACGTTGCTAAGGATAGAATGGGCTATAACATCCCTCTCACTGGAAACCATAAAAGTCTTACCGTTGAAGTTAACTGTGTTGGAGCTGCTTGGAGGGACGTAGGGCCCTGGGAACTCGTCTCTGGGCAGCCCAATAAAATATTCACCAAGTCCACCCAGACCGGTGATGTCCATTTCGTCTAAGTTAAGCTCTCCCCCCTCAACTTCATCTGTGTGGAATTCCCTTGGGATCTCTTCTTGAAAGTCTCTTGGGATCTCTTCGGCCAGTGTAGGGTCAGTAGGGAAAGAAGGCTCCGGGTCCCGGAGAGCAACCTCATCTCCTTGGGAAGTCTTCTTCTTCTTGGCCTCCCTATCAGCACTCTCACTTGTTTGCTTGCGAGTCCTCTTAGAAGCCCTTGAGGGCTTAGGGAGGTTCACTTCCTGCTTCTCGCTCTCCTGTTCCACCACTTGTAAAAGGGCTGCATCAATTTGAACATGTGCCAGTCCCTCTGTGTTTGTTGGGGCCTCCTTCTCATCATCACCTGCCACCCTCTTGCCTTTCTTCTTCTTGCCCTTCATTTTACTTGGGGCTCTGGCCCGGGCAGGCAGGAAGAGAGTCCCATCCAGTTCATGAGACCTTCTCAGCACGATGTCTTCATCAGGTTGGGTGGAGAACTCCTCCCAAGTTAGGTCTCTTCGACCTGTGGTGTTCCACAGGTGAGACCTTGCTAAGTTTCCAGAAGTGAAGGCTATATGGAACCGGTTCTCCCAGTTCTCTGTGGCCCAAGCGTTGATTTTGCCACAGGAGACCTGTCCGGCCTTCAGGTAGTCTCCGAACTCCTTTGGCCGCTCTGATAAAACAAAAGAGAAACTAATTAGCATAAACTTAAAAGAAAAGGGAAAATCGGACAGAGACTTAAGATGAGAAGCTTACGGTCACTCCTCCATCTACTCCTGAGGAGGCTTGGATTCTCTCCGGTCTTGATTTTCTTGCCATTCTCCCATGAGCCACTGACAAATAAGAATTGGCTCCTCCATTTGCTCTCCGACTCCAGGAGATCATCGACAACTTTAAGATCGTTCCCATGTTGAAATGGTAGAAGGGGAACTGATGATGTTTGCACAAGTTGGCCACAGCTGCAAACTCTTCCATAGGAAGAGGGATTCCAGATAACCTAGACGCCATAATACATGACATCAAGGTGAACCAACCGTTGGGGCTTAGCTGTGATGGGCAGAGTTTGACCAAGTGAAAGTAGCGCACTATCTCTGGGTCCAATGGGAACCTGAGTCCCCAGTTGAATAGCTCCGTAAAGAAGACTATCTCATTCCTTTTGCAGTCCATCGGGGTCTCCGGATCGATGGGAATTCGTATCTTTACATTCTCAGGGATCCCCCACTTAGTGCGCAACCGACCCAGATCTGAAGTATGGATGAACGCATACTTGGTCCTTAGCAAAGCTGAAAGATACTTGAACTCCACTTTATGAAAGCATGGCCCCACTCTCCCTTCAAGGCTCTCCGGCAGGTCCGGACGCCTCAGATACAAGTCCTCTTTGCCTTTCTTGGCAACAACGATAGCAGTATCAGTCTGTCCGGAGGACTCGGACTCAAATCTAACCTCCTCAGTGGAGTCCTCCATCCTCTCCTCCATAATCGTTGGGGGAGCTTCAGTAGAAATAGTCCCGGGAGGATTGAGGCTTGGCAGAGCTGATCCTCCGGACTGTTGGCTGTCCGTATTTACCCGACTTCTCACCTCAATTTGAGTTTCTGAGGTAGAAGATTCCTTGGGGGGTAGTGGGCTGCTGGCCTCTAGTCCTGACAGCCTCTCCCGGGGAGCCCTTATAGTTGCCCCAGAGCCTGATACACTATCTTTTGCCCCCGATTTCGAGGGTGTGTTTTTGGAAGAAAGCCCTTTGACCAACCTACTTGGCCTTTTCATGATTAGCTTGTCCGGGGAATGGTCAGAATCAGACCCCATAGCAATGAAAGAAGATTTTTTCCTAACACTTGTGACAGTAACTCCCGGTTCAACAGCAGGGATCGACTCCTGAACTGAGGAGCCAGATACTATGGGGGAGAGCGTTGATTGAAAGAGTTTTTTAGGTTTTGTACCTTTGGAAGAAGATGAGCCTCTATCAGATTCTGCGACAGAAGAGGCTGGTTTCTCAATAGGCGACGATGGTAGCCCTGCAGCAAGTCGTTTTTCCTTCTCAACTCTTTGAGCTTTCTCCAATTCTGAAAGGTTAAGCCAACCTCCCTTGATCAGTGCTGTTCTTGCTGTAAACATAAACAGCCAAGGAAGTTTTGAAGTTCTAGAGAGATAAATCTCTGAGTAAAATTGCAGAGTGAAATTTGAAAGAGATAATGAGACAGTGAAAAGTGAATTAGAATTTATAGTAAATGTGAAAAAAGGAGTTGATTCCTAGGAGAATCCGAAAAGTTGGGCAATGATTAAAAGACGGCGTTGATGTCATTAATGGCATTTAAAAGAGGTAACTTGTTCGAGAAAGTGGTGCGAAGTTCAAGGTGAAAAAACGGCTAAAGTGACCAATCAGAGAATGCCACGTGTCCCATTAACTCTGGCAAGAACCGTTTAGAATTCGTAACGTTCGGTCTGTCCGGGTTTATCCACAACTCTCTCCGGATTGAAAAACCACTTCCTATAATCGGACTGTTTTTCAGTTCTTTGACAAGGACACTTGTTCAAACACCTAAAAAAGGGGCTCCTGATGAGTCCAAATTCGGAATACTCCCCGAAGGGCAGATCGGTGTAATTCTCTCCGAAAACCGGACAGAACTTTTGGACCGGACAGATCACTTCGAACCAATGTGAGCCTAAGGCTGTTCGAACTATGACAAAAGTACTAAAAAACCTAAACACTTCCTGACTAAGCTACCTGTCCTCCTGCTTAGAACTCATGGGTCTTTAAACATGACCCGGGTCCATTAAACTTGACCCGAAAGCCCATAAGGGCACAAATAACATACTATAAATACTCAACCACCAGCATTAACTTCTGGTAATGAAAATTAACTGCTGCCAAGCTGCTTAATTCTCTCTCCACCTTGAAACACCCTTACACCACCTTGAAACACCCTTACACCACCTTGAAACACCCTTACACCACCCTGAAACTCTACTTGAAATTACCAGCCTACCCTCAGGCTACTTTTATCCACACCAGATACGACATGTGACGGTCCAACTTAATGGAGAAATTCCAACAATCTCCCACTTGGATCATCATATGCTACTATAGGATGCATCCACTTAATGAACGTTCTAAATTTCTATCGTCACATAGATAACCTTAACAATCTCGTAAATGACTATTAACGACATAGGACTAAAGTCATCATCAATGCATTTCAAGCCGCAAATAGATGCATCAGTAATCACGATATTGCAACAATCAACTACATGGATCTATCATGGTGCATAGCATAAGAAAAGTATGAAATGTAATCTTACATATCTATTCTTAACTAGTCCCACTTAATAGGAGGTCTACTTAGAGCAGAGTACGAATAATCAAATACAAGAGCACACTGAAAACTTGTATATAAATATGTTTGCATTAATGACCTTAAGTTCGTGAATATCATAATACAAACAAATTTAATAGCTTAATACAAACTCCCACTGAAACTAATAATCCTCTAAGTACACAACACCCATGTTAATGGTGTGTTCAATAAAAACTTTAGGTACTAATGCCTTCGTAAGAGGATCTGCTAACATTGAGTTTGTCCCTATGTGCTCCACACTAATTTGACCACTCTGTAGTCTCTTTTTAACAGACAGGAACTTGATATCTACATGTTTGGACTTAACCGAGCTCCTGTTACTGTTTGAATACTGAACTGCCGAGTTATTGTCACAATATAATCTAAGGGGTTTTTCTATCCCTTCTACGATTCGCAGTCCCGTGACAAAATTTCGCAGCTAAAGCGCCTGATTGAATGCCTCGAAACAAGCAACAAATTCCGCAGCCATAGTGGAAGATGCAACGAGTGTTTGTTTAACATTTTTCCATGATATTGCACCTCTCGCTAAAAGGAATATAATGCCTGAGGTTGAACGACGAGAATCCTCACATCCGGCGAAATCCGAGTCGGAATACCCTATGACCTCCAGTTTATCCGACTTCTTATATGTTAACCTGTGATGTTTTGTTTGTTGCAAATACCGGAGAACTCTTTTGACTACTTTCCAGTGTTCCATCCCCGGATTACTTACGTATCTCCCTAACACGCCCACCACAAAAGCAATGTCTGGCCGTGTACAAACTTGAGCATACATCAGACTTCCAACAGCCGAAGCATATGGAACCTTTTGCATTTCCTCAATCTCAAGTTTTGTCTTTGGGCATTGCTTAAGGCTAAACTTTTCACCTTTTGATATAAGGGTTTCCTTTCCTTTGCTGTTAGCCATCCCGTAACGTTGTAACATACTCTCAATATACGCCTTTTGTGATAAACTCAAAATTCCATGGGATCGATTCCTGTGAATTTGAATTCCTAACACAAATGATGCATCACCAATATCTTTCATATCGGATTTGTCCGAAAGAAATTTCTTGGTCGTATGTAACAATTCCTTATCGTTCGTGGCCAATAATATGTCATCAACATACAGCACTAGAAATATGAATTTACTCCCACTGAATTTTTTGATACACACAATCCTCTACCGAATTTATCTCGAAACCAAATGAGACAATAACTTCAAGGAATTTGTGATACCACTGTCGAGACGCTTGCTTGAGACCATAAATAGATTTCTTCAGTTTACATACCGTCGACTTTGGATCACCAGAGACAAAGTTTTCAGGTTGTAACATATAGATCGTTTCCTCAATGTCTCCATTAAGAAAGGCGGTCTTTACATCCATTTGATGGAGCTCAAGGTCGAAGTGTGCAACTAATGCCATGATTGTCCGAAAAGAATCCTTCGAAGAAACTGGAGAGAAGGTTTCTTTAAAGTCAATCCCTTCACGTTGAGTAAAACCCTTAGCTACAAGTCGCGCTTTATGCCTCTCCACATTACCCTTAGAATCCCGTTTGGTTTTAAAAATCCATTTACAACCAATCGGCTTCTTTCCTTCAGGTAATGGAACAAGCTCCCATACCGCGTTATCTTGCATTGATTTAAACTCTTCGTTCATTGCTTTAATCCAGAAGTGAGAATCAGAACTTTTCATGGCTTCACGAACACTTAAAGGATCGTTTTCTGTTGAACCATAAAATTCTTCATGTTCTTAAAGATACACTATATAGTCTGAAGATATAGCGCTCTTTCTTTCTCTAGTAGATCTACGCAAAGGCATAATTTCTTCATTTTTCACTTGAACTTCTTGAGGAGATAGAGTTTGTTCTTCTTGAACAACTTCATTTTGCTCCATTGGAACAACATCCATAGGAGGAAGATTAACATCATCTTGAGTATCTATATGTTCTAACGAATCTGAAGTGATGATTTACCTTCTAATTACCATATCATCATCTGACACTATAGTATCATTGTTAGAACCTTCATGAATCTCTATTGATTCTTCCTCAAAATGAATGTTCGTTACTAAATTCTTCCCCCCAAACTCTATATCCTCAAAGAATTTCGATGTACCCGTCTCAAATATATTCTTTGTGGAAAGATCATAAAACTTAAAACCCCTACTGTGCTCGGGATATCCGATGAAATAACTACTAACCGTTTTGGAGTCCAATTTCTTTTCATTCGGCCTATAAGGCTTCGCTTCAGCTGGACATCCCCAAACATGTAAATGTTTTAAACTAGGTTTACGCCCAGTCCAAAGTTCATACAGTGTCTTAGTAGTTGCTTTCGTCGGAACTCTATTAAGTAGGTAGGCCGCACATTTTATTGCTTCTTCCCACACTGATATAGGTAATGTTGAATGACTAATCATACTTCTTACCATATCCTTTAATATACGGTTTCGTCTCTCAGATACTCCATTCATGTTGGGCGAACCCGGCATCGTATACTGAGGGACTATACCACACTCTTCTAGGAACTTTGCAAACGGTCCATGACGTTGTTCACCTGAACCATCATATCTCACGTAGTATTCACCACCACGGTCCGATCTGACGCACTTAATGTCTTTACCAAGTTGTTTTTCAACTTCAGTCTTAAAGACTTTGAACTTGTCAATGGCCTCTGATTTTTCGTGAATGAGATATAGATACCCATATCGTGAAAAGTCGTCAATGAAAGATACAAAATATCGTTGGCCGTTCCATGATGCTGTAGGGAACGGACCGCAAATGTCTGTATGTATCAAATCCAAGACCCCTTTCGCTCTGTATGCATCTAATCGTTTCACTTTGGTCTGTTTTCCTTTTATACATTTAACGCAAACGTTGAAGTCCGAAAAATCCAGTTCACTTAATAAACCTTATGAAACAAGCTTTTCAATTCTATTTCTAGAAATGTGACCTAATCGCTTGTGCCAAAGTTTTGCTGATTTTTTTTTCATTTTACAATTTAGTTTTCCAGGTACATCTACATTCATTATCTCTTTGTGATCCTTTATAGTATCCAATAAATACAAGTTATCATTTGTTATTAACTTTCCAGAACCAAAAACATTACCATGTAAATAAAGACATAAACTTTCATTTCCAAATAGACAAGAATAACTTAATTTGTCCAACAACGGAAAAGAAATTAGGTTCCTTCGAAAAGAAGGTACATACAATACGTCTTTTAAATACAAAAAATGTCCACTGGTAAGCAACAAACGAAAATCACAAATAGAATGAACTAAACACAAACTGCCATCAGCTGTATAGATGGATGTTTCACCATCACTCAGGCTTCGGTTTTTATCATACCCTGCAAAGAAATACAAACATGAGTTGTTGCTGCTGTATCAACCCACCAAGTATTTCTTGGCACTGAAACTAAATTGATCTGAGAACAGACCATAGAAGTGAAAATACCTTTGGCTTTTATCATAGCCCTCCATTTTTCACATTCGTTCTTAAAGTGCCCCGGTTTCTTACAATGGAAGCAACGCCCTTTACGAGACGTACCCTTATGCTTCTTTTGTCCCGAACCGGATGCATGTGCATCTGAACCTTCATACTTTCTCTTAATTCCCTTATCCACCTGAGCTTTCACCATTTGCACTTCTAGATGTTCTTGCTTCATCTTTTCCTCCTCTTGCGCTGCCTGAGAGATGAGCTCGTTGAGAGTCCATTTCTCGCGCTGACAGTTATAAGAAGTTTCGAAGTTCTTATACTGAGGAGGGAAAGAGTGAAAAAACAAAGCTTACCACAACATCTTCGGGAAGGTCAATCTTAAGTGCTTTCAGTTTGGAAGCGATGTTTGACATTTCCAAGATGTGCTCACGAACAGTCCCTTTGCCACGATATTTCATATAGGCTAGCTTAATAAGCAGCGTCTTAATCTCTACTTTATCGTTCTTGGCAAAACAATTCTCTACCTCTTCGAGAAATATTTTCGCATTAGTGATCTCAGGTGAAACTGCACCACGGAATGCTGATGGAATTGCTTGCTTCATGATCCCTAGACTTATCCTGTTCGACTTTTCCCACGCCTCTGACTCTTTCGTCTCCGTAGGAGAACTGTCATCGGTCAGAGGTTTAGGTTCATCGACACTTAATGCTAAGTCGTAATCATGGCACATCAAGTGCAACAACATATCTTCTTTCCACAGCTCAAAGTTGCTCCCATTAAGTATGGGTGCCTTTTTGCCTTCCGGGTTATAGAAATACGAATTTGCTAACATAACGAACAACAAACAATAAATAGCCAAAAACATCACTTAACATATAACCTCCATAGTATTTAACAAATAAACATAGCATAATAAAACATACTCTTACAACATCAATAAGATACATTTGGGCAAGCATATTAATTTGTATATGTATGAGTTTGAGCATAATTAATGCTGATCCTTCTAATTGACAAGAAAAAAAAATCTTCCTTTTAGGCCGATTTTTTTTTCTTAGTTCAATTTTCTTAATGATCAATTCACAAATAACTATCTCGTGTCTAAGATTAACTATGTCAAACATTAACCTTCCTTTGGGCCGATTAAAATTTACATACTTGTCAATCATAGACTTGTCAAAACTCTAAAATAATTAATTCAGAGGGATCACTTTGGCGATATATTGAATCATTAATTATTTACCGAAGTTCGGACAACTTAAAACATGCTAATTATTTCGAAAAATACTATACGACTACCTTACTTAATCTCCAAACTATTTTGTAGTCTATGTATAATTTAATCAAATTAAATTTACACCTTAGATTTAATATATTATAATATATCTTTAATTATATTGTAATATATCTTTAATTATAATATATCTTTAATTAAATTAAATTTACACCTTAAATTTAATATATTATAATATATCTTTAATTATATTGTAATATATCTTTAATTATAATATATCTTTAATTAAATTAAATTTAAAGCTGTGGTCACCGCACAGTGCACAGTTACTAAATTAATAATTTCAAATTAATATATGATCTAATTTTATAATCTGAAAAACTAAGAAATTAATGCCACTTGATAGAAATACTTTAGGGATTTCTAATCTAACTTATTGAACCATGAAGTTAAATCATCCTATAATAATGCGGAATAAATACTTACAGGATGTAGACATTCTTTGATCTTCAGATTCCTGACTTAGAGCAGATGATTGACGATCCTTTGCTGGGTTATTGATTCTTCTAAGAGATGGCAACCAAAACACACTTTTGTAATTGATTCGAAGGAAGAATCAATTTGTTTTTCTTAAAGGATTTTCTCTCTGTATTTTCTTTCGTTGCTTTCAAGAATGAGAAACTCATTCTTATATAGAGCAGAAGTGAGAAAACAGTTCTTCATTAAGTAATTGTTTGTAACTTCCAGACAGTTACTTAACGAAGACCAGTAACGGTTCTTCTCTCTTAATTGTCTGTAACTTCCAGACAGTTATTTAATGAAGACCGGTTCTTCTCTCTTAATTGTCTGTAACTCCCAGACAGTTACTTAATGAAGACCAGTCCTTATTAAATTGCCACTCTTAGGGACCATAACCCGGTATTATTTTGTTTTACAAAATAACCCCAAAACTTTACGTTTTGCTTAAGTTGTTTATTTCCGAATCCAATCATTCACAGTATTCGGAATTAAACCTGGTATCTATACAATTACCTTCATGATACATATTTTATCTACTAGTCCGTTCTTTTCTTTATGATTACTTTTATTGGACTAATATTAACGATAGTTCGATACATCGATACGACATGTGACGGTCCAACTTAATGGAGAAATTCCAACAAATTCTAGTCATCTCATAAATTATCTATAAAATTTACAAAATATTTTGTACCAATACATTTTTCGAACAACAATCCATCCAAAATTTGCTTACAAGATATTATATATGTCTCTTGATGTATAGAATAAATGGTTGGCGACGTGTCACAGTAATTGCAATTATTTTCATCGCGACGTTAATTTGTTTTTATAAAAAAAATTATCTGCTTCACACACAACTGTAAACTAAATTCAATTATTTTTGTACAAATCTCCTTAAGAAGTCACAATTTTATACATATGGTGTTTACTCTCTTTTTTTCCCAACAAACTTTGGGTTTTTTATTATCACAGTTGAGTAACAAATATGCTGAAGCCCAATTTAAGACATTTATTTATATTTGAATTTGAATAATTTAGAATTAAAACAAAATTTAGAGTAAAAAAGCGCCTAAAACAAAAGTTGCCGCTTTAGAGCTCAGAGAAGAAAAGTTTCATCAACCTCGAGATTTGTTCTGTCCAAAAGTCGAGAGAAATAAAGAACATTAAAACTCCGAAGAAGAAATCTCTAATCTTCAAAAAGTCACGAGGCCCGTTTGAAGAAGACGGTGAAGATGATAGCTCATAGAATCAAGCATGTGAGTTATTCAAATTCTGAATAACAATGCATAGACTTTTAAGTAGGATAAATGTCGTGAGTCTATTAGAAGCTTTGTTATGGTCAAAACTTAGGTCAGAGCGTTTGTTGAAGGGCCAGGCTAGAAATAATACACATTTTTATAGATTTAAAACCGCTAGATCTTATACCTAATTGATAGATCTCGCACCTAAATTTTGACCATTTTACCCTTTTCAGAAAACCTAGCTATAAAAGCGTTTGATAGATCTCTCACCACTTTTTTCCTCTCTTTCTCCTTCTCTCTCTAGAAACCTCTCAAGACCCATTTCTGAAATTCGATTTTTGAAGAATCTAAACCGAAGAAAACGTAAAGGTAAACGATACGAACATCATGGTGTTATTTGTTTTTTATTTCATTCGGTATAAACTGTCGAATCTAGGTTTTTTAGTTTTTGTGGTTTCGATTTCAAAAGTTGGATTTTTGTATGATTTTAGGTGTTGTTTTGTTAGATTAGTGTTATATTGTTGTTAGTACTGGTAGGATCTACGTTTTGGTGCTTCGTTTTGTTAGAAATGAGGCTGTTTTGGGGTTGTAGCCATAAGGGTTTCGACATTGCTGTTGGGCCTCGTCGCATGCCGTTCGTGCGATGAAGAGGGGTCTTCGTCGCATGAACGGCATGCGACGAGGCCCAACAGCAGTCTCATTTTGGGCCTGCGACCAGGCCCAAATGAGGTCTCATTTTGGGCCTGCGACCAGGCCCAAATGAGGTCTCATTTTGGGCCTGCGACCAGGCCCAAATGAGGTCTCATTTTGGGACTGCGACCAGGCCGAAATTGTTTTTTTTTTTTAATTTTTATATTCATTTTGGTTTTCGCATGCTAATACATATTTTTTTGCGTCGCATTTACAGGATGCCTCGATTCAAGATTAAAGCAAAAAATCCGTTTAAAAAAATTAGGGCCGATGCCGAGGCCGAGGAGGCAGCAGCAGCGGCTAGAGCGCAGGCCGAGGCCGAGGAGGCTGCTCCGAGCGGGGAACATGTTCCCGGTACACGTAGTAGACGACGTCTCCGTCGTGGCGGCGAATATATTCCTACTCCTGCTGATGGTACCACAGGGGCAGCTTCTACGTCGCATCCCCCTGACGAGGAGTACGATGACGATGTAGATGCACCGCAGTATATGGAGGCTGATGCATCTCATGTACCGGACTATACGGAGGACGATGCACCTCACGCGCCAGAGGCAGCATTCCACTCATCCGAGGGTGAGGATGTTGATTTTTATTCCGTGCTGTCGCATGTTCCGGGACTTTTCCCGGATTACACCCTGCACGAGGCTTATAGCGTCTATCACGGGGATGTAAGTGTTACACCTTTATACTGTTTTATAATTTTCTTATGTGTTCTGTACACATGTTTTTAATTATTATTGTTTTACGAATTTACATATTTTATACATATTGCAGGATAGGGTCACTCTCCGATGCTTCGCTATGTATGATAGTCTCCGGAGATGGGACATTACAAAGCAGAGCAGGGTACGGGCCAGGGTGATGGAGACTATATTCGGTCCACTCGTCGATGCACTCACCCGCTGGCATACGAACCTCCATTTGGTGGAGGCATTCTTAGAGCGGTGGCATGAGGAGACTTCTTCTTTCCATTTCTCGTTCGGGGAGATGACAGTCACATTGGACGATGTCCACGTCATCACTGGACTACCGGTTGTAGGTAGGTCCTTCACAGCTATACCCTTTGACGATGATGTTGAGAGGCTTGCTACTTATGCTGCCATGCTAGGTGTGCGGCAATCGGAGCTGAGTAAAAACCTTAGGAATGCTGGTAGTGTGAAGCTAGGGTGGCTGCATACTACTTTTAGTAGTTCTCAGTATAGTGATAGGAGGATCACTGATGACCAGGTAGATCATGCCACCCGTGCCTACATACTATATTTGTTAGGTACCACTATTTGCGCGAACAAAACTGGGAACAGCATTCCATTAGATTACCTCCAGTTCGTGAACCAGTACCAGAGTTTGCATATGTACAACTGGGGCCAGTTGGTTTTAGCGCAGCTGTACCACGCCCTTAGTCAGGGATCTCTCCATGGTACGGGAGGCATTTGCGGGTTTCTAGCGTTGCTCGAGTCGTGGATTTTTGCACACTTTGTTCAGCTTCGAGCTCCACTTTTTCCGGGTTACGACGTATCCATGCCCCATATGTGCCGACATGCGCCGCGGAAGATTGGTGTCTCCCATGAGGTGCGCATGCAGATGAGACACGTACTGGCGACTTGCACCGAGGCAGATGTAAGTCATTTTCTTTCAATTTAATTATTTTAATTATGAGTACTTTTACTAATATAAATGGGCTAAATTATTCTATTTACAGGTCCTGTTCCTCCCGTTCATACATTTACGGGACCCTTTTCCGTTCCAGCAGATCACTTATGTTGAGTTGAACCTTGCTTCGTTCGACGTGGTTGCGGCGTACTACCCAGACCGTGTCATTCGACAGATGGGGTATGTACAGCTGATTCCTAAGGATATACGCCCTCCTAAGTCGAAAAAAGTAGGGAAGAAGTGGGTCACAGACTTAAAGTGGGACGATCACTTGTGGCAGAATTGGGAAAGCCACGTGTTCACTCCTTTTAGCACAGAGTACCGTGGTAGTGGACCGAGTGCTGACCCGATGTACTACATTTGGGCGAGGAAAAGGCTATGGTACATCGTCAGTCGTCCTGCGCCGGAGAGAGGTCCTCGGGTGGAGCCGGAGGGTGGTGCTGTTTATTCAGGATACGAGCAGATTGCTGCGTTTGCTCCTACGCTACCTACTTTGGATCACCCTGATCTTCTAGAGTCCGCCCTCATGATGTGTAGGATCGCCGAGAGGTACCGACGGCATTGATTATTATTCTCAGAAAAACTTTGTTAGCTTTTTGGACATCAACACTATATTTTGGTAATCGGTAAATTGTATGGCTGCTTTTAATTTTTGTAATCGGTTAATTCTATGAATGCTTTTAATTTTTGTAATGGGTTAATTGTATGACTGCTTTTAATTTTTGTATTTTAATTTATTGTATGACTGCTTTTAATTTATTTTAATCGGTTTGATTACTTTGAATGATATACACACTCAAAATTATAATGAAACAGAAATACACACTCATACTTCAAATGAAACTCACACTCAAACAGAAATACACACTCATACTTAAAATGAAACTCACACTCAAACAGAAATACACACTCATACTTAAAATGAAACTCACACTCAAACAGAAATACAAACTCATACTTAAATTGAAACTCACACTCAAACAGAAATACAAACTCATACTTAAATTGAAACTCACACTCAAACAGAAATACACACGCAAAATTATCTATCAGGCCAGTTCCATTTCATCAACCTCCTTTCTTCTTTCGCATCTTTGTAGTCACGGATTTGCTGTATCTGGATGTCATAAATGTCAGAGCGGACCTCATCCAGCTGGCCCTCTGTTATATAATCCGTCGCTTGACAGTTGAACCGGTTACCCGCAATACGACGTTCCAATTCGTTGAGGTCAGAAACTAGATGTCGACGGGTTTTGACCAAGACCGACCACCTAGCTCGCACTTCATCAACACACCTTGAAATGTAAGGCGGCTGAACACCATCCCTTCCGCACAGGAAGTACATCTGGCATACTAATGCCTCGCAGTACCTTTTACCACCCTCTGGAATGTGCATATTACCAACTTCAACTGATGCCATCATCAGATACTGATCTTCCAACTCAGTCCATGAACCCATTTTTCAACTAGATTTATCAACTAATGATGAAGTTTCAATGTGCATGAAGCGTCTATTTATAGACGGACCCGAAAACTCCCTCTCATTTTCAAAATTCAAAAAATCTCTCTCGTTCTCGAACATTCTAATAATCCCGCTCATTTTAAAATATCAAAACTCCCTCTCATTTCCAAAATTCAAAAACTCCCTCTCGTTCTTGGAAATTCAAAAAATCCCGCTCACATTCTAAACTCCCTCTCATTTTCAAAATTCAAAAACTCCCTCTCATTTTAGGAATTCTAAACTCCCTCTCATTCTCTAAAATAAAGTCCCACCTAAATTGTCTTCACTATATAAAGGGACTACAAGTCCGATTACATTCATATCATATTCTCAAACTTAGAAAGTTCAACAAATGGAGTTTACTCCCCATGAAGACTACCATTTGCTCTTGGCGGCAAGACTTACCCGCCGAGAGATGGGGGAAGATACTAGTGATGCTTTTTTTGATCGGGTGCTTTGTAAGATGTACTACGGTTATGGCCGTTTACAAACAGAAGGGCTCCTCGTGCGCAACCGTGACCAAATCAAGCGGAGGTATATTTTTTGCCAACCGCTCCAGCGTTTGTTGTTTCAGCCGTATAAAATTAAGCAAGAAGCGGCCGCCGTCTTCAACATGACAGTGGTAGACTACATCAGTAGGGATATGGTTGCGTATCTTCAGGATAGGATTGCGGAAAGGGAGGAAGGGGTTCATTCTGACGACAACTTGGGATACGACTTCGATGATTGAGCATTTGGTTGTTGCCATTTCCGTGTTTAATTATTTTCGTATGTTTCGTTAAGTTAAAAGTCATAACTTAATGATTTCCTCTTCTTGCAACCACTTCAAGTGTACTTGTTGTTTTCTTCTATTTCTTCATAATGTACTAGTTGTTTTCCTGAACTTCTTCAAAATGTACTTGTTGTTGTCTCCCATATACTGGTATTATATTCCAAACAAATGTCCAAAATGATAAAGCAGGCCTATTTTCTGTCTCAAAAACTGAGCCCAAAATCTTTCCTCTCGTCGCAGGCCCAAAATGAGACGAGGCCCAAAGGGCGTCTCATTTTGGGCCTGCGACACAAGCCTTCTGTCCAAGTTAATGGGCCAATTTTTTGGTCTCACGTCGCAGGCCCAATTTGCGACGAGGCCCAATAGGCGTCGCATTTTGGGCCTGCGACACTAGCCTTCTGTCCAAAATAATGGGCCATTTTTTTGGGCTACCGTCGCAGGCCCAATTTGCGACCATGCCCAAAAATGATATGTGTTTCTATATTATATCAAACTCTTTTGTGTAACTTCCAAAAACACCGTGAACTATATTATATCAAAATTACATCAAAATTACATCAGAAGTACATCATCGTACTTCAAAATTACATGAAAAGTACATCAAAAGTACATCAAAATTACATATGTTACAGTTACATATGTTACAGTAGATGTTAGGAAAACTAATAAACTAAAACTACAAATGTTGCACGAAAACATTTCAAACATTTGAAACGTCCTCGTCTCTAGTCAAATCTGTGACATGGGGTTTTTCGTTCAAGTTGATTTTCCTTGCGGGCATTATCTGTGTAAATTTGTTCAACCGCCGGTAGTATGGATGCGCCCATTGATTCGCTTCTTCGGTTGCGTAAGCGGCCCAACACGGGTATAATGGAGGCAACGGTCCATCGGGTGGAGTAGTAATCTACAAGGAAATTGCGTAAACGAATGCATTAGTAGTGATAGCGTAAGAAATTTTGATTGGAAACGAAATAGACTTACATTAACAAAGTGACATCCATGCACGAAAGCTATCCCAACTTCTATGATCGTCGAATTGTTGACGGGTGGCTTTCCACGTATTGGTAGATACGTTAACGAGGCTGCGAGCGATACATGGTATACCATGCATTGATACCTTGTCGCGATGACCAGTCCAATGTCCGGAAATGTCATCCAATAGTGGCTACTAGGATTCGGCTTGAAGTAATCTAATCTTTGTATCAAATCGTCAAACACCTTCTCCGAACCATATACATCCAACCAACATGCACGGTTGTCCCGCAACTCCTTCAACAACTCGCGTCTAACATCAGCCCATCTATCTTCGTCGTTGTATATTGAATGCGCTACGGAACGATATCCGCATTGTCCGTCCGGAAGAACGTCAACTAACTTTGAAATGTAAGTGTGTAGAAAGGTCGGGATGCAATCCGGATACAATGTTAACTTCCCATCCTTAACAATTTTTTTAGGCCTTCCAAACTTCTTTTTTGCTAATGGAGGTTTGGGTGGAACGATGGGAGCCACTTTGGATGCGGCCGTGCTCCCTAACGTGTTTACGGGTGTACTACCTACCGAGTTAGCCGGAGTACTAGCACTAGCGGTTTGTTCAATGGGATATTCCCACGAACTAGGGTTCCGTTTAGTCGATTTATCAACGCCTCCCTTTGGTCTACCCTTAGCTCTAACTGCTTCTTTAGGATCTTGAATATGACTTGTCTCGGGCATCAAAATTTGCATTACTTTATTGATAATGTGGTCTTGTTGGTCGGGGCGGAAACTACGAATGGAGTTGTCAATTAAGGAAATCTTTTTTTGCAATTCCTCTTCGCGAGAGGTAGGATCCCTGTGCACAATATCTAATCTTTTCCAAAAAATATCCACATCTTCTAAAGGGATGCACCTACCTTCTCTAGCTATAAAGGCAATTTCACATGCACAAGGTAACCCATGAGTTTTCCTAAGGAAACAACCTCCACATGCCACCCGATCTACTCCTATATTCCGAGCACGTACAATAGCAACCGTCAGTATCTTTAGCCCCGCATGTGACACATGACCTTTAAGATTTTTGGTCAAAACACCATCGAAGCCGGGAATTGATCTAAACTTACTTCGCTCGAATGATTCGACGATACCCGCATGCTGCTTCGTTAACAAGTTATGAACTTTTTCCCAAAAAGTCTCAAAGTTGCATTGATTTGTCCCAAGATATTTTTTTAGGGACGAGTGTGCACCCTCCGCCCTACATAGTACAAGTAATAAATTATCAACATACTTGAACTTTAATAAAATAACTCAACGAAAAGTAGGATAGAAGGACTAACCTGTTTGTAGTTGTTTGGCCATAATGCTTAATCGTGTTCGTTTTGTACGCAAGGAACTTGTCAGCATATTTGGTTATCCACAAGTCCATGACGTACGCAAAGCACTCCGGTTTAGATGCGAACATCTCCTTAAGTGTATCGAGGTTCTTTTGGTAACTCTCAAACGTGTTCGCCTCCGCAGCGTAACTGTAAAATTCAACAAATTGTTTCGCTACCACATCATCGTGCAATATCTTCCGAACCGCCCCAAGGATGTTCTTACTAATGTGCCACGTGCATAACAAATGGTGTGTTCCGGGAAAAATTCTATCAACCGCACGCATGAGAGCTAACTCCCGATCGGTAACAATGATGGATGGAAATGCGCACACGCTATCCATCATCAAACCACGAAGAGTTTCCAGAGCCCATACGTAGTTTCCAATCTTCTCTCCGCTCATAAACACGTACGCAACGGTAAATGTGATGGAAGTGGACGTAAAACCGACAACCTCTAACAACGGCATCTTATACCTAGTCGTCTTGTACGTACAATCCATGAATAACACGTTCGGGAATGTACGTAATAAGTCTATGCTAGTAGGATGTGCGAAGAAAAAGTCAGTGATCACCTTTGTATCATCTTTCAAACGCTCCCACGTCGAGTATCCATTCTCCTTCAACTTCGTCAATAGATATTGCATTTGGGTTTGTCCCCCGTGTTCAGCGTCCCGATGTTTTTGGCGGACATTGTAGATTGCACGCATGTTCGAAATGTTTTCGGGATATTGGTGCTTCAAACCACTATATATCTCCCTAGGGCGCGAACCTAGGTGAGACAAACTACGAACTAGTTCCTCTTCGTCAAGTTTTAGCCTACAAGCGCGGGAATGACCGTCTAGGCGAACGTAGGGTTCATGATTGTGAGTACCGTTTATCACCTCCAAACGCCATTTCATGGCTAGTACGTCGATCGGATGACCTTTTAGCGCAAACGGACAATTACATTTCTTCGTCGATGTCTTCCTTTTTTTCAAAGTGTCCGGCTTTGCCTTTGATACGTATACACCGTATCGCTCGCAAACGTACTCTAACCTAGGAGTCCTTCCCCATTTCCCACTATCGTAGAGTTTTCTTATTGTGACAAACTTGATCTTCTTTGATTCAATCTCCACGAAAGCATCTAATTCGTCCTTAGTGAATAATCTATCCGTGGTGAATATTTTACTGTAATCGGCATCCATAAATGGAGGCTGGGCAGGTTCCTCCTGCAAAATATACAATCAAAAAGTATGAGTTTATATATACAAGTTGCAGTAGCAGGCCCAAAATGAGACATGTTTCAATACCCGTCGCAGGCCCAAAATGAGACGGATACAAAAGAGCGTCTCATTTTGGGCCTGCGACAGAGGCTCTCTGTCCAAAAAAATGGGCCATAAATTTTGCCTAGCGTCGCAGGCCCAAAATGAGACGGTCTGCTAGCACCGTCGCATTTTGGGCCTGCGACGGTCGCGCGCTGTTCGTGCGATGACACTGTTGTTCATCGCACGAACAGCGTGCGACACCCCTGAAATTAAAAAACGTTAATTTCGGTCCTTACCTCCATCCGGTAAGCTTCCTCCTCCTTCAGTAAGTCTTCCAGAGAAATGCCCATCTCTTCGTTGTCCATAGATACTCCGATTTAAGATTTTTCGAATTGGGTTTTATGGGTTTAGTCGAAAAAAGCTAATTTCTTCGAATTAATGGGTTTAGATTAGTAGATGTTACTACAAAGCTTGTAGATCTAGTGTAATATCGGATTGATTAAGTGTTTCGGCCGATTTGGAGACAAAATGGCATAAATGTCAAAATCTAGAGAGAGGAAGGGCAATTTAGGAATTTCAACTTTCAGTTTCAAAAAATAAGGGAGTAGGGTGAGAGATCTATCAAAATGTGTAACATTTCTAGCCTGGCCCTTTGTTGAATTGTATTTTAAAATTCAATCGGTTGCGAGAGATGTTTTACTATTTTTTTTCGTTTTTTTGATAAAAATAATTTCCAATAAAAATTTAAATTCGAATTTAATTTTATAACAGTAGGTCTACCATAAATAAAGTGTTATATAATATAAACTTTAAATTACTTTTTTAATTATATTATTTTTAATTGACTATATGTTCAAAATTATTTTATTTTTTATTTTTTATGATGATCAAAATAAGTTTCAATTACTATATTTATTAAAGACTATATAAATAATTTCAATCATAAATAAGTGATAAATTTGGAAATAAACATAATTTTTTATAGATAGAAAATATAACTACATATATAATTTGTTTTTATAAATAAAATATATAATTACATATATAATTGTTTTATAAATATAAAAATATAATTTTTATTTGCTTTAAAATTAGAGTAAAACACTATTTATATTCACTTAAAATCCATATTTCATATTTCTCCAAGAAAGAACCGTTTTAGTCAAATATTTACCATTTAAGACCCACTAATACTTTTTATACCCTACTCACTCATATAAAAGCTTTTAACATTCATATTTGAGTATTTTTTCTCTAATTTTCTTCTTCTTCGTGAATAGACAGTGCTTTAACCATTATAGATGATTTGCTCGATTTCTTGTATTTTTTTTGTTTTCGGTTGATTTTGATTGTGTTTTACTTGATTTCGAAGTTACATTTTTTATATATGTTTAGAAAATCGATGTTTAGTAAATCGATTTCTGAATTCGAAGTATTAGTTTACTCGATATGTGTTTTTTCTGGTTTTAGGTATTCATTTGTTATTTACGTTGATAATGTAGTATATTTGTCACATTATTGTTAATTTTTGGTCGATTTTTAGTCTCTGTGTTAGTTTTTGTGAATTTTATTTACGCGTAAAATTGTTCTGGTTTTCTACGAAGGAGATGTGAAACGCTTTTGTTATGTACGTAGTGATAGTGGCGAAATGTGTAAGTTTTTTCTGGAATGGTTGATGGAAAATATCTTTTTGATAGATGTGAAACGTTAATGGCTTTTTTGTTTGTGAAGATGCGAAACGTTTTTTGTTCTTAAAAAAAATTCAAAACATACCATGAGTGGTACTAGTTTTGTTTGTCTTAAAAAAAACAAAACCAATGGTTTTTTCAGTTTTTTTTTGCGAGTTACGGTTTAAAAAATACAGACATTTACAGTTTTAAAATTTACAGGGTTTAACGAAGAAGATGCGAAACCTTTTTTGTTTAGATAGATGTGAAACCTTATTTGTTGTGCTAGATGCGAAACCTTATTTATTTTGCTAGATGCAAAACCTTCTATATTTTGCTTGATGGAAAACCTTTTTTGTTTTGTTAGATGTGAAACCTTCTTTGTTTTGTTAGATGTGAAACGTTCTTTGTTTTGCTAGATGCAAAACGTTATTTGTTTTGCTAGATGCGAAACCTTCTTTGTTTTCCTAGATGAGAAACCTCTTTGTTTTGCTAGATGTGAAACCTTCTATGGTTTGCTAGATTCGAAACCTTCTTTGTTTTGCTAGATGCGAAACCTGTTTAAATTTTGTACTGCAAGATGCGAAGCCCCACTATGATAGATGCTAGATGCGAAACCAGCCCACTATGATAGATGCAAAACCGTATAATGAAATATCTGTGTAAAATATTATTATTTAAAAAAAAAAATCAAAACCTATCATGAGTGGTACTAGTTTTCTTCGTCATAAAAAAGCCCAATAGTATTTTCGGATTTTTTTTCCAGTTACGGTTTGAAAAATATGAGCCTTTAAAATTTTAAATGAGAAAAATAAAAGAAAGAGAAGTAATTGGTAGATTTTATATAGAATGATTTTTAGGTATAAAGTCAGAGAAGTAATTACTGGATTTTATATTGAATGGTTTTTAGGTATAAAGTCGCTTAAAAAATTTAGGCAACTGTAATAGGGTTTGTTGTAGGTGATAAATGGTAATTCTCCGTTTAAAATTATATACTTTTACAAAATTATATCAGATTTTAAGATAATAATAATTATATATTAATGTGGTTAGTTAAAAAAAATGATGGAAGTTATATATAGTATATAATAAAAAACAACATACTAACGATATACTATTATTATATAATTTATTTATTTTTATATCCAAAAATGATTTTAATAAATTATATTTGTAATATTTTTTAATTTATATTATTATAATTATGAATTATATAATCAATTTTATACTTCTATTTATTTGTTAGTTCATTGTTCTAGTTTATTTTAAGGTGAAAATAAATATAAATAATTGAAAAAATAATATAATAGTTGATAATAAAAATGATTTGGAAAAAAATAGTTATAATTGATACAATAATATTTTAAAAAGGGCAAGGCTATATCTAGACCCCATTTGGCTATAATGAGACCTTAAATCAAACTTTTTATTTTACTTTATGCAAAATGACCATTTTACCCATCTTATAAAAAGTTTTTGACAAAAATCTAAACAATTTTACTCCTCTTCTCCAACCAAACTTCTCTCTAAAACTTATCTAATACCCAAATAATGAATTACATTAAAATCTAACTATTTTCTTCCTCTTCTTTAACAAAATTTCTCTCATATCGCCTTGTGGAACTTTCCGACTTTTCATTAGCGTAAAAAGAATGAATCACACTAGTCGAAGAGCCAATTTTTTTTTACAGAATTATATTACAATAAAGTAATTTGTAGACCCATAATTTTCTATTAAGGTGAATTAAAATAGTAACTGTGAAAATTATTTTCTCAGCCTGATGGTAATGATAATCTTGTTCGAAACATCAATCAGATAACAAAACCACAAGAAATAAAATAACACATTGATTTCTAAGTTTGAATTAAATTTACAACCAGAAACCCTAAATCCCTAAATTCCATAACCTAAGAACTTGTAAACTTTGTAACAGACTTCGTTCCTTTCAGATACAACATGTTTAGCCAATTCACCAATGATTCCCATAGCTTTGCTGGAACCTGCTTCAAGATCTTGAAGATGTAGATCTTGTAGGTCTTGACGCTTTTCTTGGATCGTTTCTTCTTTTTATCAGCTTCGGCTCCGGCTTCTTTTGGTAACTTCTTTCTGGCATTTGGTTTCTTCTCAACTGCTACGGCGACCAAGGAATATTTCTCGGCGACCTTCTTCTCAGTCGGCTTCTTTTCTGCTTGGGGTGCTATTGTTCATTTTGATTAGGAAATGAGTTCTCTAAAGAGAGAGATTAATTGGAGAAGAGAAATAATTTTCTAGATTTTGATTGGTGAGATGCGAGGTGCAACTTGAATTTGATAAAAAAGAAAAAAAAGGAAAGAAAAAAAAGAAGAGAAAAAAGAAAAAAAAAAGAGATAGTCGGCTGAAAAAGGTTTATATATTAAAGGTATTTTAGTAAACTTTGGGGTCTCATTATAGCTGAAGAAGGTCTCATTATAACGGGGTCTCATTATAACCAAAACGGGTATCGGTTTAGCGTTGCCCTTTTAAAAATAGAGAAATTGCACCTAAGGTACCCACTCAACTATTTTATTGTCATCTAGTACCCAAGGTTTGATCAATTATCTCTTAATACCCATCTTAACTACCTAATTCCCACCTAGTACCTAACTTTATTTTAGTACCCTAACTACCCTCACCATTCATGAACAACCGCGTAACCAAAATTTCTCTTTCCTACTTTTTTTTTATTTTATTTTTAAAAGATCCGTATCTTTCGAACCGGAGCTCGAAAAAAATAAATGAAAGTACCATCACTTTTGTTTTTTAAAAATGACCAAACTAGATCCATTGATAATATTTTTTGATTTTTTTTTAAAATAAAATTTCACCAGTAACAATTCGCATCATATCATGAGAATCGTTCAGAAATCCTGAGAGTTGCAAGCAATTCGCATCTTATCATGAGAATCATTCAGAAATCCTGAGAGTTGCAAGCAATTCGCATCTTATCATGAGAATCGTTTAGAAATCTTGAGAGTTGCAAGCAATTCGCATCTTATCATGAGAATCGTTTAGAAATCCTGAGAGTTGCAAGCAATTCACATCTTATCATGAGAATCGTTCAGAAATCCTGAGAGTTGCAAGCAATTCACATCTCATCATGAGAATCGTTCTGAAATCCTGATAGTTGCAAGCAATTCGCATCCTATCATGAGAATTGTACCAGAGTTTTTTTTTCCAGCGCGTATATTTGGTCGAGGGTATTTTTGTCCAAATTTCAATTCGAGGTACCAAGTGACACTATCCAAAAAGTGGGTACCACTTGGTAATTACATAGTTGAGAAGGTATTTACTCGTAACTTTCTCTTAAAAATAATAAATAACCTGGTGAGGTGATATAAATAAATGTTAAAATAAAAAATTATAGCTTGAAGATGATTTTAATTTATTTGATAAATAAACAATAAACACGATTCACATTTACTTTAGAATTAAACACAAAAAATTCAATAGTAAATTAGTTTTTTCATATCAGATCCAAAACATTCAATTTTTTAAAAATATTACTAGTTGCGATTAAAGTAATTAATCAATTAATTACATGAATCCGGGAAATAAGAAAATAATTGAAATGTTATTTCAGATGTGAATCAAGGATGAGTCGAGAATCATTTGATTTCCTTTGTGTTGTTTTGTTTTATTTATTACTTTGTGGAGACAAGAATTAGAAGTAATAACAAAAATTGATGATGTTTTTTCAATTTCATTCAAGTATCTGTCTTTTGAGGCATTGAACAGTAAATCGTCCCTCGACTATCGCGTTTGGTGGCAGATAGTCCCTTGACTTTCAAATGTCCGTTGACAGTCCCTGGACTATCGCGTTTGGATAAAGTTAGTCCACCAGATCCTCTAATCCATGAGAGGCTGCCACCTGTCACCATATTCCCCAGATTTTTGTATCACCACTAGTCCATTGAGTTTAGGTCAAACTCAAAATGTAGAAAATTACAGAAAACTAAACTCAAGGGACTAGTGGTGATACAAAAATTTGGGGACTATGGTGACACATGGCAGCCTCTCATGAATCAGAGGATCTGGTGGACTAACTTTATCCAAACGGGATAGTCTAGGGACTCCCAACGGACATTTAAAAGTCAAGGGACTACTTGCCACCAAACGTGATAGTTGAGGGACGATGTACTGTTCAAAGCTGTCTTTTGATAATTGATTTGATTTTTAAAATTTATTTCGATCGGTAAAGATTCAATTTAGCGGTCTTAAGTCACGCTTCAACCGCGATTCATATAACAAATTATTGTTATTTTATTATGATTTAATATTAGTTAAACATTCATTGATTTTGATTTTGTGTTTGTCTAATAAAAAGTAAGGCGTTGTTTAAAGCAATAATTAATATCAAAATTTTAGTTTTAAATTTTAAGTTTTAAAATTTTGTTTGTTTTAACGTGTTTCTATTTTAATTAGAGTATATAATACAATTACAATTTGGATTTTTTTAGTCACATTTTTTTATGATTTTTTAGTTTTTAATTTCTTGATTAATTTTTTATTGATATTTAAGTGTTGATTATTTAATATGCAAGTAAATTTTTAAACGATTCGTTGTAATCTGTTTGAATAGATTTATCGTTTGGTTCTTGATTAAGGTTTATTAAGATTTTATCTTCTTGATTTTTTTGTTTGGTTTATCATTGAAATTTATCAATTGAGTCTCTGTTTTGATCATGTTTCGTCTTCATGTAAATATGACGTGGAGTTAGTTGTGATTTGATTAATCGATTTTAATGTTCAAGTGACTAAAACAAAAAAAATCAAAGCAATATCCTCGACTAGGTGACTATAGTGTAGTGTAATTTAGGATATATGATTTGGTGGAGATGTCAAATCAATCAAAACATATATGAGTATGAGCTTTATTTTTGAATGATAACTACATTGGTTATTTAGGTCAGTTTATTCAGTTCTTATGCTTGTTCCTATAAATTGGATTTTGTTATGGAAAGTATTTAAGCATGATATAATACAAGATAATTATAGCGGTTCCTACAACTACGATGGCTAATCGTGGAATAAAGTAGATTTTGAAGATTGCATTGATGATGATGTACATATGGGAATATGTTTTTCAAACATGGTGGCTTAATTATTGCTAAAACATAGCTCGTCATAAATTGAGAGTATAAACTAAAAATAACCAGCTCCATATCGAAATAATTTTTCAATTTTGGTGGTTTAGTTATTGCTAAGTTCATCAGAAATTAAGAGAATAAGGAAAATAATTGGCCAACCTTTGAATAAGTGAAGGAAATGATATGAAAGTGGTAAGGTGCATCCTCATAGTGAACGAGATTTTAAAAAATGCTCATAATTAATTCTAACATCGATACCATTCATTTTTGTCAAATTTCACTATTAATAGAATTTATAAGCCATCTAATATCTTAAAACATGATGCTTTTTAGTCGACAAAAAATCCTCAACTAATGTCATAAAAACTAAATATTGATTATTTACTAACGAAAACGTCCCCCGTTAGTTTCTCACACGAAGAAATGAACCCAATTTGAAAAATAATTATTAACATTCAGTTGGGAAGATAAGAGGGATACCTGTGAAAAATAATGCTTCCTCTAGCCGAAGTATCATAACTCCAAAGAGCTCAGTTATGTATTGGTCCTCATTCTGCTCAGTGACAAAAGAAATATTCAAATTTGCTAAAGCAAAAAGAGTACAAAACACGTAGCATACTAGTAGAGTCTCTGATACACTTTTCCAAATTTAAAATATTTTGTTGTAATCTCTCATAAGTGGATAGTCTCTCTAGTACTTGAAAGTGAAAACAACGTGAGTAGTATTAATAAAAAATTAAACATGACAAAAAAATCACTCCAGCATATTAGGATTTGATCGGACGTATGAAGGTCATCCGTAAGATGTTGGACATGTGGTGCTTGTGTAATAATGAAATTTGGATTGTGTGTCCAATACGAAGGTCATCCGTAGGATGTTGGACATCTGAGTCGTTGATTTGGTTAAACCCCTTGATATTCAAAATGGATAATATATCCCATAAAAGGAAACATTACATTGTAATATTATCTTCTACGTTACTTTTTTTCTTAGATCACAATTTATTCATTGAATTCTTACAAGAAAACGTGTTCACCTCTTACTTTATTCTGTTGTAAGTGTCATAGTTGCAGAAGGTGCGAGACAACCATACCCGCGATAATGATTTACAAACCTTGCAACGTTTATGACCAACAATTACTTAAATTATTGTTCTCAGAATATGATGTCTTTGTATCTGTGGGGATCAGAAATCCCATCGAGGGAGAGACTCCAATAGAATTCTTTAGTGATGAAGTAGTTTTTTTGCCAATATCTATGATGCATGATTGTGTTTCCCATGCATCCAAAATTGTGTGATGCATGATTGTCTTTCCCATGCATCCAAAATTGTGTGATTTCTTCTTATTGGAAGGTATGTATCTGAGCTACTTAATATGCGATATTTGGAGACTACCTATATCATCTATAAATCTACCTCAACCCAAGAAGAATGGAAAATGTTTTTTGTATATATGACTATGGTCATGGAGATCAAGATTCCCAGTGAGGATGTAATTATTCCAAATGATTGGACATACAACAATAAGCGTCCATATTTTTTATTTTTATTAAATAGGTGCAGTTCATAAATTTACTAAATACATATGTTATATTTTTAATATAGAATGCCTCATGATTTAAAAAAAAGTATGATAAGTTAAGTCACATGAACAGTGTGGATTTAATGAATTAGGGGAAGTTATACCACACGTTTTTTACATTGGATAACTTTTTTGGCCTTGGATATTGGCCAAAAGAATATGAATCAACCTTGCTAGGTCTTTTACGTACAAATATAATGACGGGTTCGATCATTGCAGTTTTGAACCTTGCATGTAATAATAGGAACAAGTCACATGCAACCTTAGTTCTCGCTCTAAAAAATGTGTTCCGTGAAGGCAATGTTTCTCGAAAATATATTATAGTGGAAATGATGTGAAAATATCCACCACTAATAAATCTCAATTTCATAACGCTAGCCCAAATGATGAAGGTTCAGAGATGGAGCTGGTTGCGGAGTGAAAGCACCAAAATAAAGTTGATTGTATTTAACCGTTTGGGCTTTTTGAAAAGAATCTCGTTCAAAAAAGTTTATGAAGAAGAATTTACCAGTAAATATCATAAAATAGCAACCATCAATAGTTTAAAGGGGACCTATCAACTGTGTGATTTGTTAGGATTATCTCAAAATAGAAAATGAAGGCACAGGGGTAAGGAAATCGACGCTCACCTCTGCTAATGAATTAGTTATAAAAAAACAATCCTTAGGCATCTTCAACCGAATTTCATTATGAAGAAATAATTCAAGACGGCTCACCCTTTTAGGAGTTGATGATCCTCAGAAGTATAAGGGAGATAGGTTCTCACATATTGTCGTAGTTACAATAGTGGAGTATGAGGTTGATAGGCCTTTAATGGGTTTTCTAGCCCGACAAGTGAAGCTCAAACTTGAGGTAATAGTCATTGATCTGGGCTATTCATTGAACCTGGCCATAATTGGACTTAGGTATATTCTAAGATTTAATACATCATGATCAATACAGAAGTTTTCGAATGGTCTCCAATATAGATATGTTAGTATTCTCATTGAAGGTATGTCGTAAAGGAGGAACTTAAGAAGGTAGATGATCTCCTCACCCTCCCTCTTCGAATTGAGGAAATAAATTATGTGTATAAGACATCCTCTCTCACGCATTCAGAGAATTCGTACGGTTGGTTATACCACCATTATGTATATGAGTTTATCTTGTATTTGATAGTTTAATATAAGTATGTTGCTTCTCGACATATATTTTTGAGTAAAACCACGCATGCAACGTAGGAAAATATGAATTTCCAATTTTTTGTTAGTTGTTTTGAAATACTTTGGTCATCTTTACTTGTTTTTTTTTTGAACAAGTCTTATTGCTTAATGCAACATTATGGGCTGACACAATCTCACTGAATGAATTTTTTTTTATTTTTACCAACAACATAATTTTACTGTAGTTAGTATGTGTGTTTGATTTAGATAAATACATGATTAATTCTCATTTGGTAGATTAAACCTTTTTTACTGCTAGTTTGGTTTAAACAATTTTTTAGCTCGGATGCCTTCCAATAAGATCAGACTAGCCTTTTTTTTTATTTTCCTTTGTGCATATATTGGACGATGTGTAAGTTTATTTATGATCCAAATCGATGTTTTTACGTGTTTTACACGACAATGATTTTTCCAAACCTTTGGCTCACAAGCCTTGCTCGGGACCATGCACATGTTTTGGGCATAAGAGGCGCTGCATATATTTTATGTTCGGACATGAGAGCCATTATGCGTCTTTTTTGTTCTAGCATAAGAGTCGTTACACATTTTGGTGTTTGAGTATAAAAGTCAATACTAATATTTGGTATTCAGACATCGGTATACTTTATTCGTGATAAAAACTAAGAGCCATTATGATTATTATGACTAAATGAATCGACTATGGTGATTGGATGCACGGGTCACTTTGTAAAAGTTGATACTATGGATCTAGAGTCGTTTGTTCATTCAATATTAAAATATAGAAATATAAGAGCATAAATAATAAGATTGCATCAAAATCTGTTCAGGATAGAGTGACTCATTAAAAGCTACTCGTTCGAATTGCTGACGAGCCAACCAATGGTACAAAAAATATGATAAGATAATCGAAGCTTACAACTTATAAAAATTGGAAGAAAATGTATTATAAATTGAATATGTACAATTATATACTTTACAAAATAAAATCGCAAGGGTTCTAATATCCAGTACACCGATTTCATAAAAAAAAATAGCTGTGATCCATGTGCTGAAGGAAGTTCTTTCTCAAATTATTACCAAAACGTTACGACTAGTGAATGCTCAAGAGTTATAGTAAGAGTAATTTTATTATCAAATGAATCAGACTTTTTAATAATGATCGGATTTACAATTTATAACTACTTCATTCTTAATTATTTGGGAAGAATGACACGTCTATCTTATGACACGCGTCATCCATATATTACATAAATTACTAATTTAGCCCTTTTATTGCTATAATAATTTTAATAATACATCTATTCTTTCTCAAACCTTCTACCTTACTATTCAAGTTTAAGTATTTTCCATTATCTTGTTGTAGGTTACTTTGTTTTTGCGTCGGCTGCCAAACACTAAATATTTTTATATGCTTTTATCTTTCACCGTATTTTCTCTTTTTCGATGTTATTTTTATCAATGCTTTTTTTTCATCTTTTTCTGGTTCTTTATCTAACTGGCATCTTGATAACAGATTTCATCGCTGCCTATACCTTTGTGGTAGAAAATTTTACATTTCTTCAATAAGGATAATGACATCTCAATAGTATATAACTTTATCAGGACTCCACCTAGTCTTAAAATATATTCATATATTTTATTCATTAATTACAAAATAAGAAATGTATGATTGTTATGACTTTGTAATTTAACTTTACCGTTGGTTACATCATTTATAAAATATTTTGAAAATTAAATAGCCTTAAAACAAATGAATTAATGAGATCATTAACGAATATATGACAGTTTACTTCTATTGCATATAAAATTAAATCTGAACCACTCACATTTTTAAATCAATAATTGTTAGTCTTTCACCTTCTCAACTTCTCTCTCTAAATCTTCTCTTTAAACTTTTTTTGCACAACATAAAAGGGTTGGATTATGTTTGAGGACCCAAACAGTAAAGTGGGTCAGATTTTTCTTAGAGGGGTAATTTTGGCCAAATAATTAATTTCAATAAAAAAAGAGTATAGTTAATGACTCATCGAGATTCCTAATACCTTTGCTTATGAGCCTGGGGGTTCGTAAGACTGCCCCAAACATATGATCCGAACCGAATGGCCTATGGATCAAAATGAGTATAAATAGTTCAACAAACAACATTAAATGGGTTGGACTTTTGTTCCTCTATATTAAATACAAGCAACTATTTTCTTTATCTAGGTCTTACTAAGGATTTAATACCATACCAACCCAATAAATACTAAAACTACCATTAAATCAGATTTTACCTTCATCACAACCGACAAAGCTTCTTTAACAAACCTTCACAACTTCTCTCTCTAGTTCATCTCTCCTTGTTATGGCTAATAGAAGGTTTCTTTCTTTCTCATAAAATAAAAAGTAATGCATGCTACTACCAAGACTCCTACGAAATAAATGATTACTTTAATGGTCCTTTGAAAAAACAGTCTTGAGATGAATCAAAATAGGGTTTGGATCTTAACATCTTCAAACAACTAGGGGTCAAAAAATCAAAAGAACAAGAAAACAAGAAACTCACGATAAAAGAATCAAACAACCCGTACATCAATCATCTAAGAAACATCGTGTTTTTACCACAGTTAGTCCCTCAAGAATTCACAAGTCAAGAGTTATTGACAATTCTTTATAAGCAAAAGATTTCTCCTTCAACCCAATGAAACCAAAAAATGGTTACCCAAATCTCTTACTCTCATCGGTTAAAGAGATTCTCCTGCACTTACTGAACACCGTAAATATTATCTTATTGATTTTAGTAGATATGTACTTGTCATGCCTGCTAACGTTAAAACTCTTTATTCATTCAATGATTATTTAGGTGACTTGTTAGTACTAAATCTACAATAGTTAATTAGGTCGTTTTCTGGTTAATTGTCCCAATAATTACTCATTAGGTCATTCAAATGTCAATATTTTCCTTAGTCAAATTGATCTTCGAATGGAGGTAAAACATTTTATAATTTATTTCTAACATATTTTTCTTATTGATACTGATTTTTATTAATATTCAAAATATTCTATAGAGTTCATTCAACTCTATTCAACTTGTTGGCAGATAATTTTCTCTCGATAAAAAATGTTATTGGATTAAACTCCAATATCTCCAATTCACTTGGTGAATGACCGATAGAGTTGCGAAAAAAATAAATAATCAAGATACGGTTCTCAAACATTGGAAGAAAGTTGAAGGCCTATGGTTGGAGAAAGAAAAAAAAGCATTTGAAAAGAAGTTAAAATCAAAAGATGATGAAATTATCAAACTTTAACCCTTCAACAAACAATTCGAAGAATAAAATAATAAACTCAAGAGTGAAGTTGAGTGTTAAAATGTAATGTTGAGAAAATAATGGAAACCTTGACCGAAAAATATAGATTATACTTTCTTAATGATACTTTTATTTATTTTTTCAAGAGATTGTAATTAAAATGACTCTTTAGTTCATTATTTCCTTTTCTTCTTAACTTTCACCATCCCTTTCAAATGACATATGTTATTATTATACAATGATCTTGAAATGGGGAAATCTTGGGTATATGCTTCCTTGGTGCAACCTTTTTTGGCCTTATGGATGCTTTTGTTGAATATCGGTACGTCTAGCCTTGGCTGATGATATCGATTCGTTGGCCAAAATTCAGGGGCTCGGTGTTGCGCGACCACAACAAGTTATGGGCTGGCCTTTGGACAAGCCATTTGGTCGTGCAATGCTGTACGATGAGACTAGTTTTTTTTTGGGCTTCAAATACCAAGCCACCTGGTCATGCAACACCCCTCCAGCATGCTAGTATATGGGTTGGTCCCAAAGGCCAAGTCATCTAGTCGTGCAGCGCTACATGACCATACCATCATGTGGCATTTCCTTGAACGCAAAGCCATCTGGTTGCGCAATCACTATGAATCAAACGTTATGAATTCCGCAATTTTTGTCCCTACCCGTCTTCTAATTCCTATTAAAGTCTCTACAATTGTCTTCCCACGGGTGTGATGGTCTTCGCGTCACATCTTTCAATGGTATTTTGTGCGGAATAGATAGCGATATCCAAGGGAAATTGATATTTAGCGGGGAGGAAGAGTAGGTTTGTTATTGATCTCTCATCAACAGATATCCTTCACATTTGACGATGTTCTAGTTTTTTTGTTATTAATAACACATCTCATCAATGGATGACTACCCTTCTAAATATTAATTCGTGAAATCAGTACTTGGTGTTTTAGAGCCGCATAATTTCCTCAACACATTTAGTGAAATAATCAATAAATCTGATTAAAATAATATCTTCTTCTCATCTCTGTTGGCAACGGTCCTACCAAATAAAGCCCTCACCTTTCAGACAAAAATGCAGAAGGATTTAAACTCAATTATTCACTATGAAGATGATTTATGTTTCCAAATCGCTAATAAGGATTACCAATTTTCAACCATTGATTTTGCATCGACCCAAAGTGTAGGCGAGTAAAACCTTGCTAAGAGAAAACATCTTATCAACCCTAAAAACGAACAATGCGGTGATATTCTTCCTCATGCAGATATTTTAAAATATAATTAGAGCTTCGTTTTTTCCTAAACATCTTAACAACGGTTTTGTATAAGTTTTTTGGTATAGAATCCCATTAAAGACAACATACTTTAGATAGCGAAAACGTTGTGTTCGAGCTCGCGACTTGTCTAATGGAAAAACTTCGTCGTTTAAGAAAGGTAGATACTCATTTTGCTAATTGCTATCTTCATCAACTAATAAAACCTCTCAATTGTTAATATTTCCTAAAAGTGATGGTCTTTCATGTATTATTATTAAAGGAATATCCTTTATACAACGAAACTATGCTAGAACAAATACCTTTTTACTTTCTATCATTATAAATTGCTTATATGTAACATTTTCAAGACATCATTCCATCTCTTTCACTATTTTCATATACTTTTTTATATTTTCTTGCTTTGTTTCAAAACTACCTCAAAAATGACTGACGACCAATTGAGAATAGGATAATAAATAAAGGAGCTTTGATCCCAAATATGAGTTAATCTCATCCCATCTTACACAACTTTATATTTTGCTTCATTATTAGTAGCAACGAATTTGAACTCAATAGCTCCCCTTCTTTAGGTGTCATCAAACGTTTCTTCAAAATTATATATTTATTTAACTTAGTGAACTCTTTAGTGAAATCATCATTCTAAGCAAAACTTTTGGCCCCTCGTAAAACTATAAAAACAAAAGAACATGTTCTGATGTTCAGGACTTAAACATTGAAAAATCTGCTAACCGACTCGTTAATTTTTATACTTATTTGATTGACCTTTGTGAAAACATTATCGATAATTCTTTCACTTAACTTGAGTAATGTTCGATACCTTTTAACCATTTAGAAAAAAATATGATTAGCAAGCCTTTGATATATTTCTCTAATATTTTTTAAACTAAACAACATCACCTTGCAACCTAAATAAATTTTATCCACGTGGGATCCCACCAACTTCTCGTGGTGCTACTTATGCCTTTACTGTTAGCATTTTTCCCTCGTCATTTTTTATTTTTCCTCGTCTTCCTTAAATTTTGGCGCGTTGTATCTTTGTTTATAAAAAAATATTATTCTTGCTTTAGCCATTAACTTTCAATATTATCGCACCACATTCATATTTAATTTCTATTTTACGTGTCATTTTCATTTTTTCATCGCCACTCACGACCTACTTTTTCTTGTGCTTTCCTTTTATTTCCCTCATCGTGCCATGTAACATCTGACCATTTCTAGTTTCTTGGGGCCTTATACCCCATTGCATGCACTTGGGCGCATCATATGTATGTGTTTGTTTTGGCACAACACCATGCATAGTCGAACCTGACTATATCAATCCAATTTTTTTGTGCGTCATATTGCCTAACATTTTCATGTTATCTAGTATGGGTACATAAAATATCTCATTAAAAAAAATCCATGCACGCGATGAGTGCACTTCATTCTCCTTAAAATTCTCTTTATCTTTGATTAAAATATTTTTTCGATGTTGTTCGTGTATTGGCTTTTACTGGAAATCCCCTAAGTATATTTCATATTTTATTCCTCTCCAGTAAACTTATATGTTCTAGAACAAAACAATTCTTTTTATTTGATGGTCATTTTCTACAACCGTCTCATTCTCAAACTCCTCATAAACTAGTCTAATTTCACTTTTATTTTGTGTTTATCCTGTGGCGTAATGTGTCACACTTTCTCTATCTTTCAGCGTGGTCAACAAGAAGTGCATCTTCTTCTAGCACTTTCTAAAATCATAGCCCTCTAACGTGTCATTTTAAAAACGTTTTTGTAATATCCTTTACATATTCATAACCCCTTAGAGCTTTACAACCCTATGCTCCAAAAATACAAGCTAAAATTAAACCTCCCAAAACAACCTCATACTCAGCAACATTATATAAAATCCAAATTTTATCGATTACTTAATTTCCTCACAAAATTACGATTTCATAATGATTATGGATCTACCTCCATCAATATATGAGACTCCATATACTTCAACTATTCATTCAAAATCCTTTGCCACATTAGATTATGTACCATCTTTATCATTCATTCTTTAACTAGTAAATTCTCTTATGAGATCTGCTACTGTATGTGTCTTGATTTTTGTACGAGGCTCATACAGTTTCATACTCCTCTTTTTCCACCAACCACCGCGTGAGTCTTACCGAAACACCTAACTTCTATAACACACTTCTCGAACGAAAATAAATTCGTAAAACGATATTATGTCTTTGGAAATAAGGCCTCTTTTACCCACGTAGTAGACTGATTTTTGCATTTTATCAACTTTATAATCAGAACAGAATTTACCGCATGATAAGATAAAAAGGATAAAGATATAAATGTTCACCTCATATCGGTGCTGACAAGATCTCTGGTGCAGTCAAATATTTCATTTAGAGCACAACATTTTTATTACACTTTTCATTCCAACAGAAATTTTTAGCTCCTTTAAGGATTTCGAAAAAAAATGACTTAAGTCTCCAACTTTAGATATAAACCATGATGAAGCTACTAAACTCCCCGCCAAATTTTGCACTTATTTGATAGTTTTTTGTGCATCATTGCTTAACAATGCTTTAAGTTTCTCTGGATCAACTTCTGTTCTATTTTTACTAGTAACATATCCAAAAAAATTCTCACTTCAAACTCTAACACAATACTTCAAATTATTCAACTTAAGATTAAATTTTCTTGAATTCTCAAAATATTTAGACATAAATTCAACTTTTCGATCCTCGATATTAATTTTAACAATCATATCATCTATGTATTTTCATATTCTTTTCAAGTTACTTTTCAAAAATTGGAATAACCAGCCTTTAGTTCACATGCCTACATGATGATAACTCATCATGATATTAATGCAACCTAAAGACATTGTTATAAATTCTAAGAAAACAAATTACACTTCCAAAATGCACTTCACAATTTGAATCTCGCGTACGAATAAAGTAAAAATGAGAAAAAGATGCAGATAACTTTGTTGCTAGAATTCAAGCTTAAAAGAATGTTATTGTTGAAAATAACGAATTAATCAACTTAAAGATATAGAATTAGTCAAACAAGGTATTTGTTTGAACACTTTAAACACTAACATGATCACTCAAAATTACTACGTTTAACAAAAAAGGTCTAAACATTGAAATTGGAACCCTAACTGTTCAAATATCTAATTTAAACTAGAAAATTAAAGTACTTCACGGAAAAATAACTAATTTTGAAAAAATTAAAGATGGAGAAATCAAAAAGATTTTAGAAGATTCTCAGATTTATACTTTTAAGGCTATAACTGAGAGACATAATAACTCGTTTTTATTTTTTTGAAGTTTTGACTCGGGAGAGTAACAAAATTATCTTTTCAATTTTAAATATAAATCCAAACATTCAGTTAGGCGACCTAGAGAAGTTGTTACCTCAAGACGAATGCCCAAACAAACATCTTGAGCTATCAATTGTAAAGGATAAAGATGGAAACAAAGAAAAAAAATGATAAGCCTATCAAAACCTCTTCTACAATCCACATTGGCAACAATCATATTAATAAAGCTACCACTTCCGAAATACCATTTGGCAACAAAAGTGAAACATACTAAAAATATGA
Source organism: Limnanthes douglasii subsp. nivea (assembly GCA_036936605.1). NCBI lineage: Eukaryota > Viridiplantae > Streptophyta > Magnoliopsida > Brassicales > Limnanthaceae > Limnanthes > Limnanthes douglasii. Next base: position 163,416,200 of record JAUPFV010000003.1, read on the forward strand.
CGAAACCCCTCAAGTTGAAATCTCCAACCGACCAAGCAATCAACAAGAACAATGACGATATAGTAACATAATTGAATATTTTATCAGTTTGAAATTTGTTTAAAAGATACTTTGAAGAGTATGTATTTACTTTAAATTTCATATAATCTCTTTCCTATGTGTTGTTTTATGTTCAACCTTTTGAAACATGTTTAATTTGCATGAAAATAGTTTCCCTTTAATCATTATCTCTATATGTCTTATGTTTATTCTTTTACGAGAATTTTATCTTTGTCTACTTCATATTTATGTTTTTGAAAAAAAAAGTACTGAAATGAATTTATTACCTCATACTTATTGATTTGTTGAAGTAGTTAATGCGGATAATGTGTTTTTTTTACCTAACTTAAATTTGACAACATACTTATATATATTCCTTTTAGTGCGGGGTTGGTATATATATTTTATATTTTAGGTTAAGGATCGGTATGGACACTTGTGTGACGTTTCAACTTTTAGCTTTAGGTTTGGTTTATCAACCATAATCGCGATTTTGATTAATATGTGAGGGTACAATATGTTATAGTATGACCACTTGCGTAACCTTATGGTTTTTCAACCTCGGTCTTCGTTTGTTAACATTAATCACTAATTTGACTATGATGTCACGGCATAGTATAATCATTTACGTAACTTCTGGTTTTTCGACATTGGACTTGGTTTGTTAACCATAATCGCTAATTTGACTATTAGGGCAGGGTACAATACGGAAACTTGTTTAACCTTTTGGTCTTTTGATCTTAGACTAGATTTATCAACCACAATCACTTATTCATAATTATATACGACCCTCCCTCCTCCCTGTTTATGCAGCTTCATTTTCTTACGATATAACCTTTCTTTTATGGAGAACACCTGCCTTACAACCTTATCACGAACTTTTATATTTTTTTAGTATCACTTGATGATTGTAAACAATTCAAATATCTTGGATAGGAAAAAAATAAATATTAATGATAAATTGTCTTTACAATGTGCCTCATTAAAAAACATTTCCGCGCTACCAGAAAAAAAAGCACAACCAACTTACAAATTTATTTTATAAATATTTAGATGTTGAATATTCCAATAATGTTTCAAAATGTTACCGTACATATCTTTTTGTATGCTCCATAATGAACTCTAGAAACAACTTTGTATGGCCCCTCCCAGTTTGGCCTTTGAAAATATTTATTCACAACTAAAGCATCATTTTTCAAAATTCTTCACTTCAGTTTCAAATTAAATCCGTTTTCATTAGATTTTTGTAATAATATGTTCTAACTTAATCTCGACGCTCTTTAATTAAATCCACAGATATTTGTTTTTCTTCAAAAGTATCTTCCTCTGAATAATACCATATTATATTGTTTGGATTAAAAATATATAATTGAACCACAACACATACCCCATAAACCAAAGAAAAATATGTTCTAATGTAGTAACTTTATGGGTTGTTCTCGAAGCCCACGCACTTCTAATAACGTTTTCGGCCAATACCGCTAGCCCTCTTAGCTTAATTTTTCATCCAATGAACAATTGTTATATTTATTACCTCCGTATGCCCACTAGTTTGAGGATAATAAGGAGTTGAAAAGATTTTTTCAATTCTGTATTCTTTACAAAACATCTTCATTATCTCATTTTGAAAATAGGTCCATTATCTATCATTAATATCCTTGGAACCCCATATCTTGATAAACTTTGAATCTCCAAAACATCACTGATTTCATGAGATTTTATTTTTTACTTGTCTTTCCCTCAACCCACTTCATAAAATAATCAACGACCATCATTAGAAATTGCCTCTTACCAGTAACCATCGGTAAATTCCTATTAAATAAATTCCCCATTTTTTAAATGAAGAAGGAACTAGAACTACACTCATGGGTTCACTCGATAAATAGATTGTTCTAGCATACAATTGACACTTATTAAATCCTTGAACAATAGCATCGATATCAGTCGTCAACTTTGGCAAATACCCATAAGGAGAAAACGTCTTATCAAAATTTTATATCCACAATGAGCCCCGACAACACCTTCATGTAAATATCTGATAATAAACAATACATATTCTTTATTCAAATAACGAAACAATGGCTATGTATAACCTTTTATATAAATAACTCTATGAAGAATCGCATATTTAGCCGCTCAAATTCTTAATACACGAGGCTCCGTTTTATCCTCCGAAAGTATCTGATCTGTAAAAAACAACAAATATTATTGTCTCCAATCACTAGCCACTTCAACCGTAAAAAACTTAAATTATTGACCCGCTCTTTAATAGATGACCTTCCCTGAACAATAACAAGTAAATTACATCAGATCACTGCTATCTTAGTTAAACAATATGTAACTGAGTTATCAAGATGAGACACTTGCTCAAATTCTAGATTTTCAGATTTCTTTTCCCACTCATTTAAAACTTCCAAATATCCTCTCATATTTTTTTGTTTTACCTTATAAGCACTATGTTTGACTTATTATTAACTTTGAATATATTCTTACCCAAATCATTTTTTCTCCACAAATATAAGTTAACATCAAACCTCCTATAACATCCTTATACTAACCAACATTATTGGAAACATTAAACCCAAATTTTATTGATTGCTTAATTTTATCACTAAAGCTTTCTGAATTATTCTTTCTCTACTTCCATCAATACATTACGCTTCATCTACTTCAAATATCGATTCAAAGTATTTCGCCACATTAGATTGTGTACCCCCGTCATCATTCATCCTTAAAAAAATCTGCTTATGAAATTTGCTACTCCTTGTGCCTTGATTATTGTACGACACTCATACACAATTTTATACTCCTCTAATTCCACCGAACATCGTGTGAGTCTTCCCTAAACATCTGAATTATGTAACACACTTCTTAAAATAAAATATGTATGCAAAATTATTATAGTATGATATTGGAAATATTGTCTTATTTTTCTTGCAACTACCACCAGACTTAAATCCAATTTTTCCAAATTTAATTTTTTTTTTCAATATCAATTAAACTTTTAGTTACATAGTAGACCAGATTTTGAACTTTATCAACTTTTCTAATCAAAACATAATTTATCGCATGACTAGACACAGAAAGATAAAAGTATAAAGGTTCACCTCGTACCGGGGCTAATATGATCTCTAGTGAAGTAAAATATTAATTTAGATCACAAAAATTTTCATCACACTCTTTAATACAATAAAGTGTTTTAGCTCCCTTAAAGATTTCAAAAAAAAGGTGACATTTGTCAAAAGCTTTAGAAATAAACTGCGATAAAATTGCTAAACGCCACGTCAACTTCTGCATTTCTTTCAGAGTTCATGGAGGTTTTATGCTTAATAATGCTTTAAGTTGCTCACAACATGTCCGAAAAAATTCCCACTTCAAACTCCAAAATAGCACTTCAAATAATTAAACTTAAGATTAAATTTTATTAAATCCTCAAAAAATCACACAAAACTTTAACTTTCTAATCCTCGATATTACTTTGAACGATCACATCATATATGTACGTTATCATATTATTTCTCAACTTCTTCTCCAATTAACCAACCATTTATTTATACATATTATCATTTTTTCTAGAGTATTCACAATTCAGTGGCACTTGCCTACGTGAGGATGACTCCTTATAATATTAATACAATAGAAAACTTCGCACATGAAGACATTATTATTGATTCTAGGATACAAAGAAGAGATTTGGTACACTTATAGCCTTTGATAACTGGATTCAACATTCTTCAAACCAAAATTCATTACCTTACAATAATAAAAACCCTTATGTGTTTGAAAAGCAGTATGTTCTCCATCATTTGGATATGTCTGAATTTGATTGTACCCGAATATGCATCAATAAATGATAGAAATTCATGACCGATAACAGCATCAACAAGTTGATCAATTCGGGGAAGAGGAAATGCATTTTTAGGATATTCCTTACTAATATCAGTAAAATCCATACACATCCTCCATTGTCCATTCTTTTTCTTAACCAAAACCGGATCACATACCCATGTCAGATGCTTCGATTCCCTTATATGACCAAGCCTCATCAATGTTTCAACTTCCTTGATGATAGCTTCTGCCCTTCTTGATAAAAAACCCTTCTCTCCTAATAAATCGTCTTTACTTTTCTATTAACTACCAATTAATGACAAATGACAGAAAAACTCACCTCAGTAACATCATCAACATTCAAAGCAAAAATATCTAAATTATCTCTTAACAAATTCAGTAGTGCATCATTATTCTTGAACATAATGTTAGTCGAAGTACCATTATCAACGCATCCTTAAAAGAAGTGATGACCTCTCTCAAATCATCATGGATAAAAGATAAGTTAATGATCAATTTTTTTTATAATAATTGTATGATGAATCTTCAACTAAACGAACATCTAAATCCTTCTTATGCCTTTTTCTAGAAACTTGATCTCGTTCAAGATAAAGTGTCACCACCTGATATAGTATGCAACCATTATTTCCTCTTATGATCTATATTTCCTTCCAACTCATCTTCTTGACATGACTCATTACTTTTTGCATCATTTCTTTCCTCATTATTTCTTTTAGCAAATTCAATCAATTTATCATTATCTATCAATTTTTGCACCTCATTTGGGAATTGGAAGAAATCATCAGTCAGATGACCACCATCATGATGTTAGACACATAAATATTTCTTAGGCCTTTTATTATCTAGAGCTACCATTTGATAAGGTGTTGTGAATTTATTATTCTTCTTCTTATGAAAAATAGTAGCAATATTTTCAGTTAAAGGAGTATATCTCCATATTGGATTATCATAATAAAAAAACCTTAGTATATTCAAAGGAACTTTCACGTTTCATCGCGCTTTACTTCATCAACTTTTTTCATATCCAACATTAAAGGTTTTCATCTTAAAATTTCAGATAACTAGAAGCTCTGCTTTTTTACTCTTTAACCCTAATAAACTAATCTGACCCTGACAAAATATTTTCCATCGTATCAACATGGAATCTAACGAGATCTTCACATAATTTTCCATCCAAGATCAAACCTATTTTGAATGAAACCACATCTATATCTTCCCTAACCGTTGGCAATTACATTCATTTCACCCACAAACCTTTGAATATAACTAAACAATGTACTACCATTCCTATGGTCAAAATTCAATATAAAATCTCTTTCTTCCTCATAAGCTCTTTTGCCAACAAAATTATATAAAATCTCTTTCTTCCTCGGAAATTTTAATTGTCAATTTAGGCAAATAATCAGACCAATCTAACGAAATTCCTTTAAATTTCATTGAAAAAGCTCTACATAATAAGATATCATTTGTGTTAAATCTCATTATCATATTTTTGAATTTCTCCAAATGATATTCAGGATCACCATAACCATCATAATTTTTCATGCGATATAGATAAAACTTTCTTGAATTTTTCCTTCAAGAATTTTAGGCACAAAAAATGATTCCTCAAGCATGTAATCCACCATTTTCGACCTTTCTTCATTATACAATGCTACTTTATTTCCTTTAAGTTTCTTTGATTCAACACTACTCGAGTAACCTTCACATTCAAGAATATTTAACTTCATTTGTCTTTGACTATTATCTTCATCCTCTTCCTCATTAAACGCCTTTATTTTTCTTTTCCTCATGCCTAAACATTACACTTCTTTCTTTTACTCTTTCAATGCAACTTGCATAAAAAACTTCCTTACTTATTCTCTGATTTCCTTAACCTTTTGATGTAATCTTTTCAGTCAATATTTGTAATTCTTATGTTAATTTCTTGAATCTTGCTTTAGATTCATAATCTCTTTCAACTTGTAACCGGTTAATTTGATTACACACTTGCTTCAACTCCTCGATTCTGAGTTTCTAAAAGTTATTAGCTAGAAGGATTCGCAGGTATACCTTGAATGAAGAGATTTGCTCCCTAGATAGTAGCAGAAACAAAAACTTGCATGCAAATTGTCACATCATCAAAACCATCATGAATGGGATTAGCCCCACCATGAGCACCAGACGTCACATCGATGAGTTAATTACAATCTACCACCACCACCTCATGAGTTCTTTGTTCTAATTGAATTGCATTACAAGTACCATATGTCAAGCATAAAAATTAATTTCTAAGCACTGAATTTTCTTTATAAACACATAAATTTGAAGCAATTCCTGAAATAACCACATTAGTGTCTAGAATCGAACGAATTCTTGGAGAAGTTCTTTCAATTCCTAACAGCGTCATCAACATTAGTAAACAAGAAAACTATAAAAAAACTAAAAAAAAACAAATTTCAACAGCGTTAAATTTGTTAAGGTAAAATCATATTCAAATGATTTAGTCAAGATAATGAACTGAAATCGAGAAAAAAAAAGAGAAAATGCTTAATGTATTTTTCTTATTAAAATGCGTGATCGCACTTCAAACAAAGATTTTGGTTTCTAATTATAGGGTTTACATAAAATATCATATCAATCATCTAATTAAATGTGTTCTCAATCATAACTTACAAGTGTCATTATATTATAATTGTCTAACAAATTTTCTAGTAACCTCTCACATGATGACACATGTTAATACGGTTATAACCGTCTAATAAAGTTTCTTAGTGCTCGACTAAAAGCTTCATGTATTGTTCGTCATAATTATGAATACAACCTTTGTCATAACTCTGAATTTGATCATTATTATATGAACCTTGTCATATCTCTGAATATGACCTTCATCATGCTTCTTCATATGACATTCATCTTACTTCTGAATTTAACCCTCGTCATATAAATCTCGTCATAACGTTTTCATAGATCCCTCGTCTTAATACTGAATTCGATCATCGTCGTACATATATCGTTATATTTTCTAATATAAAGTTACCAATTATCTACATTTTATTCCTTTATTAGCTTTAATTATATCGTCTAATAAGAAATATATTTTCTCTAATAAATATAACATGATCATAAATAAAAAAACCAAACTTGCATTGATAAACATTATTATAACATAAAGATTAAATTATTGAAAAAATATTCATCGATTACTAGTTGGTTTATTTATTCAATCAACCTTTTTTATGTTTCTTAGGATTAAAAAAACCTTCAAAAGAATGCAGGTTCTTCTATGGAAAAAGTTTCAATTCAAACCGTTAACTGTGGAATATCATCGATTCCGTTTTATTTTATTTAGTCTTTCGATTTTAAAATTATTGGTGGGGTCTTAGATTTGAAAAAGTATATAAATTTGGTATGTCGCTTACAAAATTTATAAATTTAGTCCATCGATTTGACAAATTCTATAATATAATCCATGGTGATGGACTTTCTCGATTCAGAAACTAAGTTTATAAAATTTTAGGAAATCTATGTACTAACTAACTTTATAGATTTCACAAAATCAATAGACAAAATTAAAAAGAATTTATAGTAGATAGACTATTTCCCGATTTAATCTAATATTATATATATTTATGATCATGGAGAAAATGTACCTAACTTGCTATGTGGAATAACTATTAGCATAGACGGGCCCAGAAACCATCCAATTCCTAAAATAGTGTATTTAGTAATCAAATAAGAGCTTATTTCTTTGGAAAACAACATTGTCTTGAAGTCTTCCGCTCGAGACTCACCACTAACCTTTTAAGGTTCGAGCCTCGCTATGTACTAGATTAGACTTTGTTTTTTATCTCATATATATAATTATATATTAGTCGAATATAAATTAGAATATAATATAAATTATATTATTTTTCTTGTTTTTCAGATTTTCAGCTTCAAACATTAAGGTATTTATTATGTTTTATGTTATTAATTCTCAAAATTGAAGTTTTTTTACATGTTTTATGTTAGGGCACGGCTAAAGTGAGACCTTTTTTCTTTATAGTGAGACCCCAAATCTTGATTTTTTATGAAAACGTGAAATTATCAAAATGCCCCTAGATATAAAAGCCATAATTTTTTGGACATCTCATTTTTACCTCCTCTCTCTTTTCTCTACTTTTCTCTCTAATTTTCATAAAAAATCCAAAAATCCATAAACCCATGAACTCAAAAAACAATAAATTCAACTATAAATCCTAGGCTTTAAAGCTCAAACACATACATTTTACTATCTTTCTCTTCTCTCTCAACTACCTATCTCTCTAATATTCAACATAAACCCATAAACCCATGAACTTAAAAAAACAAAAAATCATCTCTAAATATATTGCTTGAGGAAAAAATTATATTTTTACATAAATTAACACATTTTCGTGCGCCGTTTCGTACATTCGTGCGTGGATTTGGCCGAAATCACGCATGTTCGTGCGCGAATTTGGTCAAATCTTTGCGCTTTTATGCCGAATTTTGTCAAATTTTTGCGCTTTCATGTCGAATTTTGTCAATTCAAAATACTATTCCATGCCGAATTTTGCCAATTGAAAACACTTTCATGCCGAATTTAGTGTGTGTATTCTTACAATTTTTAACTACACGTGGAGATTGAACATTCTAAAAGAAATGATGGTGAATATTTTTTTATACTTTTTACTGATTTTATTTTCAATTATTCTAATTATTTAATATATTAAATTTACGTTTGTTATTACAATTCAATAATTATATAAAATGTAGTAAAAAATTATATAAATATATGATTATAAATTTATAAAAAGATTATATAAATTATAAATTTATAAAAAATTATATAAATTATAAATTATTAGAAATTTGAATTGATTATATTTATAATATATGATTATAATTATTATAATTATTATAAATTATATATATATATATATATATATATATATATAAATAAGAACAGACATTTCCACGCACGGCCGTGCGTGGAAATGCGCAAATGCACGCATGTTCTTGCATGCATCTGCTTATTTCCACGCACGACCGTGCGTGGAAATGCCTGTTTCAGAATACCCACATGCAAATCTCAAACGTGGTTTTACGAGGTCAAATCCAGCAAAACTTATACCAAATTGAAGCCAACGATCTAATTAAGCATATACATATAATCAAACAACAACTACAAGTGGAGGAAAATTCGATTTTTATATCCGAAAAATAAACTCTATATATCACTACAAATATAGATCCAAATTTTAAAAAAATAGCACAGTGGTGTAGAGAATTCATACTTTAACAAGTCTATGCAGTTGGATTTTAAATATCTAGCATTTTCAAATATTGGGTTAGAGAGAGTTAGGGTTTTCGAAGAAAGAAAATTGTAGAATTTGGGAATTTTTGTATTTATATCGATGACATTTTTGTAAATAAGAGGGGTCTCGTTATAGCCAAACCGGGTCTCACTATAACCGGGTCTCGTTATAGAAAAAACGGGTCTTGAATTAGCCTAGCCCTTTATGTTATTATTCACTAGATACAAAGATTGAGTTTAAAATTTATTGTTGATTGATTCTTTTATGTTTGTCATTATAGGATGCATAGATATTTTAAACCACCTCCTAAATAATAAATAAACAAATACAAATGTCTCTTATTTAATTACTGAAGTTAACCGCAGAGAGACAGAAGATGACGTTGTTATTCCTGAAGCTCATGTTTCGGTGGTCAATAATTCACAACCTGAAGTCGAAGATCAATCTTCAAATTGGGAATATTTGGAGGCTAATCCAGGAAAAAGAGACTTAATCTCTAGCTTTGATCCAGATCTTTAAGACTCGATAAGATGAGCTTATCTTTTAAGGGGTCCAACTCAACCCCGTAATAAGAAATATCATCCTATAAATTTTAACGGAAAACCACATGCATTTGTTCAATCTTGGTTTGGTTTATATCCAAGTTGGTTAGAATATAGTGAACATAATAACTATGTCCATTGTTTACCTCGTTATTTATTAAGAATGAGTGTGGCACTAGTAGTCAAAAGATTTTTGTTGGAAAGAAAGGGTTTCAAAGTTGGAATAAGAAAAGTAGACTAAAAATCCATGTTGGTAATCAATATAACTTTGCACTGACAAAATGTGAATCTCTTATGATGCCTCAGCAAAGTATTAAAGCTTCTTTAAAGAAGCAAACTGAAAAAGTGACAGTTGATTATCTTGTGAGATTGAATGCATCACTTATAACTGCTAAATATATTTTACGAGGTGGTTTGACATTTCGTGGACATGATGAATCTAAAAATTCTTCATATAAAGGAAACTTTCTTGAGTTATTAGATGTTTTTGGTTTGATCAATGAAGAAATAGGAGTTGTGTTAAAAACAAATACTCCAAAAAATCTTAAGATGACTTATCCTAATATTCAAAAAGAGCTTGTGAATGCTTGTGCAATTGAAACAGTTAAGCAAATTGTCAAATAAATTGGAGATAGTAATTTTTATGTATTAGTTGATGAATCTAGAGATTTCTCTGGTAAAGAACAAATGGCTGTTGTTTTGCGTTTTGTTGACCAGAAAGATTTTGTTATGAAAATATTTATTGGAATAGTTCATGTACAAGCGACTAGTGTAATATCACTAAAACATGATCTTGAAAGTTTGTTGTTTGGATATACATTATACGTGTCTAAAATTAGAGGACAAAGATATGATGGGAAAGCAACATGCGTGGTAAATTTATAGGTTTGAAAAATTTGATCCAAAAGGACAATCCTAATGTTAATTATGTGCATTGTTTTTCTCACTAATTGTAATTGGCACTTGTTGTTAATGTCATTAAGTCATCTAACAAACATTAGGATTTACTTTGAGAAATCAAGAAAATCAAGTTACCAATTTGATAGAAGGGGGCTTTGTGGAAACTGGTCGCAGACTGAATTAATAGATGTCTATTGTAAGAGCTGGTGACACAAGGCAAGGTTCTCACTATATGACACTTATTAATTTGGTGAAATTGTTTTCTCCAGTAATTCAAGTTCTTGAAGAATTGGAAGTTGATGGATTGAGTGATAAAAATGGAAAAGCAAAGACTTTGTTAACTGTGATGCAAAGATTTTATTTTATTTTCATGTTGTATGTGATGAATGATGTATAAGGGGTGACTAATAAACTGTCTTTGACATTGCAAAGGTTGATCAAGATATTTTGAACGCTTTGGAGTTTATTTCAATAAGTAAATATTGATTACATGAGATAAAAAATGACGATTGGGAAGAATTTTTTGATAAAGTTGTGTCATCTTGTAACAAATTGAATGCTAACATTCCTAACATGGAGGCACAATATGTGAAAGATATGAAATCTAGGTGTTTAGCTCCTATTATTTCTAACTTGCATCACTACAAGTTCGATTGCTTTATGAATATTTTAGATATGCAATTAAAATAGTTGAATGAGAGGTTTAATATGGAAAATACTGAGTTACTGCAATATTTTGCATGCTTGAGTCCTTGCTCTTCATTTGAGTCTTTTTATAGTAATGAGAATGACGAGAATATACCTTCGTTTTGTGATGTTAATGATGAAGTTTTGGCAGGCCAATTTGAGTGTTATATTAGGAGTGTCAGGAAATATGCTAAATTTTCCAATTTGAAAGGCCTTGCGGAACTTTTTATGATTTTTGTGAATATAAAAAAGCATAAAATCTTGAATTGGGTTTATGAGATTTCGAAGTTGGCTTTGCTTTTCCCCGTAGAAACGGCGAGTTTGAGCGAGTTTTCTCAGTAATGAATTATGTGAAGAATGAGTTGAGAAGTAGAATGAGCAATCCATGGCTTAATGATTGTTTGGTAACATTTGTCGAAAATGATGTATTTACCACGATTACTAACACAACTATCCTTCAACATTTTCAAACTATGAGTAAGAGATAGTACAAGTAAAATTAACTTAGATTTATGTTTTTATTTTAGTTTTTTCTGTAATCACATTTTACTTATTTCTGTATCGTATATTATGTCATGACACCGACAATTTAATATTTGAAATTTTAATATAAACCATTTATTATAACCATTTTGTATTTTATTTTAATTTCTTTTGATAAATATATATATATACTCATTTGATAATAATAAAAAAATCCAGGACACCATAATATTTCGAGCCTGACTACGCCACTGTTACCAAACCGACGCAATAATTGCCCCGGTTCTCAATACACCAATATATCAAGGGAATTGCTAAAAAAGGCGAAACTACTCCGCAAAGTAGCCTTTTTATGTTTTTCAATATTTACAAAATTTCCACTAGGCAAAAAACCTAAAAAATCCTTCAAACCATACTAAATTACAACCCATGCCATTAAAGACTCCAAACTACTCCATGTAGTCGTAAACACAATTTCAACCATCAAACGATAATTCATCTTCTCCAAACTACCAAAAACATCAAAACTTTAAACCCATTTACCCTTTTTTCAAAAACTTTAGAAAAATGATCGAAATAGAGTTGGAACCAGTTCTCCTATAGAAAAATATTGATGCTGAGGAGGTGTACTTCTTTCCCCTATATTATTTTTGCTAAAAACTTGTTTTTTAAAAAAACTCTTATTTTGTGTTCTTTGTCACACGTTGGCGTCGAACTAGTGTTTTTCGTCAACTGGTATGGTGTAGAGAACAAGCCCTGCGCCACTCAGTGGCGTATTAACCTTTGTTTCGGACTACACTCACCATTTCACCACTCACGGCGAGTATAGCTTACACATAATGACCGAGTGGATTAAAAGTACGGGAAAGACGATAGGATTCTTGATGCAGACAGTTTAGCGCTGGAATTTATGAAGACTGGCGATCACCCGAAGAATGCGGTGAATTGACAGTTTGGAGCTCCAGTGTCTGATTTTGACCCACAGCACCTTGTTTCAAAGGAAACGACGCCATGAATGCAAGTCACCAGCTTTGCTCGTGAACTATGGGCTTTTTTAGGCATTTGGGCTCATCTATCAGCTTATTTCGAGTTTTTAATACTTTAGGATATTTTAGTAATTTTCTTATTTTTGGTTTTAGGGTTTCAATTAAACCCTTATATAAACACATCTTGTTTACATTGTTTGGGGAGTTGTTTTGATTCATAAAATTTGGGTTTATCCCTCTATCTAGCTTCTTTTGCGTTCTACTCTGAATCATATTGGTATCAGACACAGGCAGTCCTTCGAGATGGTGCGAGGAAGACCCAGAGGTCGCGGTGGCACTGCAGTGGCTAGAGATGCAAGTGATTTCGGTGATCGCGAAGATGCTGACCTGCGCCGTCAGGTGGCTGATCTTACCCGTCAGATGGCTGATCTTAATGCCAGGCAACAAGGTATGGAGGTTGAAAGTATCGATAACCCTTTTGGGGAGGGATTAGAACAGAATACTTATCACGGCCGCCGCTGGGAGCTTGGATTTAAGGTAGACATTCCGGACTTTGATGGTAGCCTTAAGGCAGAACCGCTTGTTGATTGGTTATCCCAGGTTTTGGGAAGTGTTGGACTTCAAGCAAGTTCCTGAGGAGAGAAGGATCGCTTTGGTCACCATCCACCTGCGAGGCAGGGCACAGGCTTGGTGGCAGCAAGTGAAGAAGACCCGTGAGCGTGAAGGCAAGGAGAAAGTCCACAGTTAGGAGAAGTTTAAAAAAAATCTGCAAGGCTTTCCTACCTTACAACTTCGAGCGGGAACTATTCTAGCGACTCTAGAATCTTCGTCAAGGACCACGATCTGTGGACGAGTATACAGAAGAATTCTATCAACTGCTGGCTCCTACGGATGTGAACGAGTCGCCGCATCCGCGGGTATCCCACTATATTGGTGGGTTGCGCCTTCAGCTTCAAGATGTGTTGAACATGTTTGACCCGTGCTCTGTTTCCGAAGCCCATCAGCGTGCCCTCTAGGCAGAAAAACAGTTGGCTTGCCGGACCCAGATTGGCGTACGAACTGGTGCTCCTTCAGGGACTTCGGCGTCCAAACCAGTTCCCCGACCAACCCCTGATCAGGTCCCTTATGGGCGCGGTGCGACCAGCCGTTCTTTAAGAAATTTACATTGTTATGGCTGTGGTGAGTTAGGGCATCGTAAGTTAGAGTGTCTGAATGCTGCGGGTGCTAGGGGTCTTTTCTCTCACGAGGCGTTTGAATCGAATCCCATTGTTTTTTATGGTCCTCCGAAATTTGATACATATGATGATGAGATGCCTGAGGTTGAGGAGGAAGTTGTTACTGGTGATGTTGGTGCAGTTTTGATGCTACGTCGCACTTTTCTGTCTCCTCGCGTTCCTGATCAGAGTGACTGGCTGCGGAATAATGTGTTTCAGTCGACTTGTACGATTGGCGGTAAGGTGTGCACCTTCATTATTGATGCTGGTAGCTGCGAGAATGTTATCTCCGAGACAGCGGTTTCGAAGCTCAGGCTGAAATCAGAATCGCACCCCAAGCCATACAAGCTCGCCTGGCTGAGTAAAGGTACTGATATCACTGTGTCTAAACGTGTGCTTGTATCTTTTTCTATGGGGCAGACATACCAGGATGAGGTGTTTTGTGATATCGTCCCTATGGACGCTGGTCACCTGTTACTTGGCCGTCCTTGGCAGTATGATTTTTCTGTTGTGCATGATGGTCGTGCAAATACTTATTCATTCCTCTTTCGGGGTAAAAAGATTGTTCTTGTGCCGGCAAAGCCTCGACCCCTAAGCATTTCCTCTAATCCTTCCACAACGACCTTGCTGTCCCGTGCTCCTTTTCAAACAGCCATGGAAGAGGCTGGTGTAGTTTTCTTATTGTTTTGTGATCTTGTTGTGACTGATTTTCATGCGGACCCTAGTCCTGTAGTTCATTCTCTTTTGCAGGAGTTTGCCGATGTGTTTCCTGAGAATTTGCCCCCCGAGTTACCTCATCTGAGGGATATTCAACATCAAATCGACGTGGTTCATGGTGCTGCTCTCCCAAATCGGCCCCACTATCGAATGAGCCCGAAGGAGCATGAAGAATTACGACGATAGGAGGAGGATTTTTTGGATAAGGGACATATTCGAGGAAGTCTCAGTACATGTGCAGTTCCGGTATTGCTGACACCGAAGAAAGATGGTTCCTAGCGTATGTGTGTGGACAGCCGAGCTATCAACAAGATCAGTGTTCGCTACAGGTTTCCTATACCTCGTCTGGATGATGTGTTAGACCAGTTGGGTGGTGCTTCTGTGTTCAGCAAGCTTGATTTGAAGAGTGGCTACCATCAGATTCGGATTCGTCCCGGTGATGAGTGGAAGACGGCGTTTAAGACGCGTGAGGGATTGTTCGAGTGGCTGGTAATGCTGTTTGGTATGTCCAACGCGCCGAGCACTTTCATGCGTATCATGAATCAGGCATTGAGGCCTTTCATCGGTAAATTTGTTGTTGTTTACTTCGATGATATTCTGATCTATAGTGCTAACCATTCTGTGCATCTATCCCATTTACATGAGGTGTTATTGGTGTTGCGTCGGGACAAGTTTTATGCTGCTACTGCCAAATGCTCGTTTATGTCCCTAGCTGTCCAATTTTTGGGGTATATTGTCTCTTTTGAAGGGTTACGAGCTGATCCGAGCAAAGTTGCTGCTGTGGACCAGTGGCCTCGACCTACTTCCATTACCGAGGTTTGCAGTTTTCATGGTTTAGCTTCGTTTTATCGGCGTTTCATTCCCTATTTCAAAAGTGTTATGGCCCCGATTACGGATTGCATGAAGGGCACGAAATTTGGTTGGTCCGAAGATGCTGATGCAACATTTGCAGAAGTTAAACGGCGTCTCACCACTGCGCCTATTCTGGTGCTTCCCGACTTTTCCCAACCATTTGAGCTTCATTTTAACGCGTCTAAATGTGGTATTGGGGCAGTTCTTTCCTAGTCAGGGCATCGTGTGGCTTTCTTTAGTGAGAAATTGGCGAGTGCTAAGCTGTAATTTAGTACATATGATATTGAATTTTATGCGGTGGTTCAGGCTATCAAGTATTGGCGTCATTACTTGTTTCAGCGTAAATTGGTGTTATATACTGATCATGATTCTTTGAAGTATCTTGGCAGTCAGGACAAGGTATCTCATAGACATCTTGGATAGCTTACTTGCACCAGTTCACTTTTGTCATCAAGCACAAGGCCGGTATTACGAATCGGGTTGTTGATGCTCTGAGCCGACGTCACAATCTGCTGACTGAGATGCGAGTTCAGGTTCCTGTCTTTGATTCTTTTGTTGACCTTTATGTTACTGACTCGTTCTTCTCTCGGGTTATTGAACTGATAAAGCAGGGAAAACAATCTGATTTTTTACTGGAGGATGGCTTTCTCTTTCATGGAGTACAGTTTTGTATCCCTGAGTGTAGCTTGCGTCTTCAGCTGATCAAGGAGCTGCATAATGAGGATCTGTGGGCCGTGATCGAACATACCAGTTGCTGTCCTCAATCCTATTTTTGGCCTTCGATGCAGAAGGAAGTTGGTCGTTTTATCTCCCGTTGTCTAGTTTGTCAGTTGGCCAAAGGAACATCAACAAATGCAGGTCTTTATTTGCCACTCCCAAATCCTGCCCAGCCCTGGACCGATATGAGTATGGATTTTTTTCTTGGTTTACCCCGGACTCAGCGTGGATTCGACTCTATTTTTGTGGTGGTTGATCGTTTTTCTAAGATGGTACACTTCATCCCATGTAGAATAACATCTGATGCAGTGTGTGTCGCGCAACTTTTATTTCGAGAGATTTACCGTATTCATGGCCTTCCCAGTACCATTGTTTCTGACCGTGACACCAGGTTTGTGAGTCATTTTTGGCGCATCTTATGGAGTATAATGAATACACAGCTCAACTTCAGTAGTGCTTACCACCCCCAGACTGATGGTCAGACAGAGGTGGTTAACCGATACCTCGGTAACTTGTTGTGCAGCGTGGTGGGAGATCATCAGAACGCATGGGATCAGCGCCTACCGCAAGCGGAGTTCGCCCACAACCATGCCTTTAACCGGTCAACGGGTTTTTGTCCTTTCCATGTGATGTATGGTATTGTGCCTCGGGGTCCAGTGGACTTGTTAGCCCTGCCTAGTAAGATTCGCCTTCACACAACTGTTGAGGAGCTTGTCTCACAGATTCGCCAAACCCACCAGAAGAATCACGATCAGCTAGTCTTGAGCACCGCCAAGTATAAGTCACAAGCAGATTCTCATCGTCGTCCTGTTCAGTTCGAAATTGGTGACTATATGTGGGCAGTTTTGATTCAGAGTGAAATGTAGCAGAAGCCACAGAGGGATAAAAAACCCTAATTTTTTATTAATAAAAAACAACTCCCTTAAAAATAGGGTTTGAGGCACTTTAAATAAGAATCGCTCAAATCCTTAATACAAAAGATGGAAACAAAAATAAACGCAATAAAATAATATCACTTCAAATCTGAATGTAATCAGATTTAATTTGATATCT
Source organism: Limnanthes douglasii subsp. nivea (assembly GCA_036936605.1). Classification (NCBI taxonomy): domain Eukaryota; kingdom Viridiplantae; phylum Streptophyta; class Magnoliopsida; order Brassicales; family Limnanthaceae; genus Limnanthes; species Limnanthes douglasii. The sequence continues at coordinate 163,433,539 of JAUPFV010000003.1, forward strand.
TAAATAGATCCTTAAAATATAAAAAATAAAATAAAACTAAAACTAAAACATTTAAATATTATAAAATATTTAAATATTATTTTGCATAGGCCTTCCGCCTACATCATCCTTCCCCAACTGTCAATTCACCGCATTCTTTGGGTGATCGCCAGTCTTCATAAATTCCAGCGCTAAACTATCTGCATCAAGTTTTAACCAAAAATCGTTACCCTGCTAGTGAATACAACAAACTGGGCGCCCGGAAGATTGGCTCGGTGGAGATTGTGGAGAGGATCAATCCGAATGCTTATCGACTGCGTTTGCCTAGCCATGTCTGTACGACTGATGTCTTTAATGTTAAGCATCTGATTCCTTATGCAGGTGACTCTTCTGACGAGGAGACTGGTTCTGATTCGAGGGTGAATCTTCTCTATCTCGACGGGAATGATGCAAACAGTTTAGCGCTGGAATTTATGAAGACTGGCGATCACCCGAAGAATGCGGTGAATTGACAGTTTGGAGCTCCGGTGTCTGATTTTGACCCACAGCACCTTGTTTCGAAGGAAACGACGCCACGAATGCAAGTTGCCAGCTTTTCTCGTGAACTATGGGCTTTTTAGGCATTTGGGCTCATCTATCAGCTTATTTCGAGTTTTTAATACTTTAGGATATTTTAGTAATTTTATTATTTTTGGTTTTAGGGTTTCAATTGAACCCTTATATAAACATATCTTCTTTACATTGTTTGGGGAGTTGTTTTGATTAATAAAATTAGGGTTTATCCCTCTATCTAGCTTCTTTTGCATTCCACTCTGAATCAATTCTAAATTAACATAACATCTAAGGAGATTGGGAAAAGAGGGAGAACTCTGAGAATAGATTATCGGTGCGAGTGATCCGGTATTTTAAGTCGGTAAGCGTAAGACTACCACTAGCAAACAAATAAATTACCTTTTTCATTTTGTAGGTAATTCGTAAAAGGCGACGATATGTGGGCTCTAAGTTTCCTTTTCGGCAAGCACAACCACATACCGATTAAGTATGCGCAAGGACATTTGCAATGGTCCAAGTTAAAACGGAAGGAAAGAAGAGCGCGTCGATGTTTGGACGGTGAACGGAACTACTCCAGGATAAATATTTGGTGCTTTGAAGAAGGCCAATCCATAAATTGCTTCAAATATCCGTCACGTTTAAAATCACCGTCAAAGAACGAAGATGGTTGAAAATGGTGGCTGATCCCAAATGCAATGCTTGTTAGCTAAATTATAATTCCACAAGTACAAGTATTGAAAACGGATGACCAATGATGGCTCGAACATTATAACTGATTTTTTTTCGCGGACCCGCTTAGGATTGGTTTACTACTGACCTTTCCACGCTTGCTAATCATGGAAGGAATATACAAAGTTATTCGCTACGGGATGCCTTTGTTTGAAGTAGTCGGGGTAACATTGACAAACTAAACGTTTTGCATTGGTTTCACATTTATGGTGAGTGAAAAATAACACAACTACGAATGGTCATTGGGATGCTTGAAAACGGTAATAGAGGAGACTGATTGCAAATTTCCTTGTGTTATAATTACGAACCGCAAACTAGCCTTGATGAATAGCATCGAAAAACTATTTCCTAGTGCTAGTCACATGTTATACTAGTGGCATATCAACAAGAATGTTAGTGGGAAAACAAAAAAATGTTTGATGACGGGAAGGTGTTAACAATTTTTTGGCTGGTTAGAAAGATATCATTTCATCCACTACTGTTGACATGATGAACTAGAGGTTAGATAAGTTATGGTTGGGATTCAAAGAGAAAGATAAGGCAGTAGATTATGTTGTAGACTCATGGATTACTATTTATAAAGACAAGTTCGGTCACACCTATACTAACAAAACAATGCATTTTAATAATCACACCTCTACTAGGGTGGAAAGCTCCCATGCTACGTTGAAAACATATACTGGGTCAAACAGATTGAATTTTGATGGGTTTTGGGATAAAGTACATGGTTTGTTAGCAATGCAATCTTTGACCATAAAAGAATCGACGGAGCTTAACAAGTGTGTCTAATTCACAAATTTCAAGATTTCAAATCGTTCAATTTGTTACTGGGGTAAGTATCATCTCTTGCATTTGCAATAGTATACAATAACTTTATTGATACAAGTGGTGGTAATAAATTTTAATGTGTTTGCACCGATCGTACGATCCATCGTTTACCGTGTACCCATGAACTTGAATCAATTCGAAGAACGGATGGTAATGTACCGACTCAGAATATAAACGAGCATTAGAAAAGACTAGACATCGTTCCTCGAGTTAAACTCACCGTTGAAAAAGAGGTGAAATTTAATTTTGCAAATCTAAATGCTAAACTTGAAGAGTTTGTGTTTACAAACAAAGTCATTGGTTAAAAAAAATTCAGCAAATTTTGGATCCATCGACGACACTCCTTTGTGAACCCCTCGAAAATTTTAAAACCCGCGGTAGAACTCTCGGACGTACCGGAGGTTGTGGTCGTGGTCGGATAAAGCTAGCGAACTCCAACGGGATTATTCTTCGAAAGGAGATCCTTCATATAAAAAATACACCCGAACAAGAAATGTTCGAGTCTCATGATAATGTCCAAACTCCAAAAATAGTAACACCCGCCGCGAGTTTGGTAATCCCGGTCGACACTTCCACTAGCACCGCACGAACGGTCTCAGCACACACTCTTACTAATTTCTCAGAAAAACCGCCAAAAATAAAAAAAAAACGGATTTTAGGTGTATGTTTTGGAACTCCGGATGCGTCGATTAACACTACCGATATACCGTCATTCCCGGTTAGACCAATTACGGCGAGGTTGCCAAACGTGCCGGACTCGAGATATTCGAAAGACATACCACAATTTATGCTTCCTTTTGTAAGCCGAATTACAAACGTTATGCACGGAGGTAGTTGTGGTTTTAGAGCCCGCGCATGGTATGGTCGGGTACAAAAATGGATGGCAAATGGTTAGAGAAGCCATGGTTCATGAGCTAGAGAACAATCGAGAGTTTTATAAACGTATCGCATATTACGAAGATGAAAGCAAAGTCTATAAGAAGATATACTCGTTGACATATAATAAAGAGAATGCACCGTTCGAAAATTGGATATCGTTGCCTAGTTGGGAAAAACTAGTCGTGACAAACATTCAGTTGTGTTTTCTATTGCCTAGCTCCCGGTGGATGTACGACTTACTTACCACGGAAAAATTCATCACCGAATGATGGTTCTATAAAGTAGATCGATGTCGCATTCGTGAATACACGCCTTTTTGTTCATGTAAGTAAATAATTTTTTATTGTAGATGCATTTAGTTATTTATTATCTAAATGCACACTAAGTTTCATTGTCAAATTGTAGGTCGATTTGGTTCGAGGATCACCTTTACCAACTATAAATCCAACGTGGATGCGCACGGCTAGAGATTACGTTATTTCCTGGTCAAACTCCATGTTAGATAGAGTCCGCGTATTTTCAAGATTACAAAATCTCACATCGACACATTCCGTAGAATGTGAGAAACTCATAGTGGACTTAACAAAATACTTCCAATTGAATACGTGTTGTAATATTAGATTCAAAATCGGATTAAGTTGTTGTTTTGTTGTTTTGTGTTGTAAACTATTTTAATTTTGTATTAACGAACTATTAGTTATCATCCATACATTTTTAATGTGTCATTAAATTATTATTTTTTGGCACCAAAACAAATAGAGGCAATTCTCCACGTTAGTGGAATATTGGATTTCGTCACCACGCGAACGGTAGGCGTGCCCGTGCCCAGCCACGCCACATTGTAGCACAGGCTGGTGTTGCCATGCTACTGCTTGGCGTGGTGAGTTGTTTTGCCAAAACTAACCGAAGCGGCTTTAAGATTTTGGCCTATTGCCACCACCCACCTGCGTATGGTGCTTCCATTTCGACGTTCGGTGGCAGAAATAAACCAGACTTTAAAAGAAAATTATTTTATTTATTTTTGCAATTATTTAGAGTGAATCGCTAAAATAGTCGCCAAAAATACTTTGAATTTGTGTTAATTAATTATTTTAAGATTTTAAAAGCATTTTTAATTAATTAATTACAATTTTGTATAAAATGTAAATAAAAATACTATTTTTTTAAAGATTTTTTTTAATAAATATCAATTTCATAAATCTTTAAAATTTTGATAATATAACTTCACAAAGTAGTTTTAGCTATTTATTATTCTTATTGACACATTTTGAAATGTAATCCAAATTTGACACTTAATTTTATTTTGAATAATTTTGTTTTAGAGTCATTTACCACCACTCATGATAATTATCGCCAATTGTTTTAAAAGTAAACATTGCATAACGAAGGTAATGTTCGAAATAATAGTTAAGGGAAAGCTTAAACTAAAACAACAATCAACAGAAGGCTAAAGTAAAACAACAATCAACGAAACCATATAGTAAAACAATAATTCAATGAAAGCTTAAACTAAATCAACAACTCATTTGTCTGACCAATTCTATTTTATCAACTTCCTTTCTTGTTTTTCTTTTCCGGTAGTCCTCCGCAGCAACACGCATTTCCTCTTCCTTGATGGTAACAATGTCGGAACGGATATGATCCAACTGATCTTCCATTAAAGTATCCGTGAGTTTGCAGTTGAACCGGTTGAACGCAACATGACGTTCGAATTCATTGAGGTTTGCTACTAGGTGTACACGAAATTTCTTTAGAACGGACCACCGAGCTTTAACCTAATCTAAATGCCTTGAAATCTTAGGCGGCTAGACGTCATCCCTACTGTAGATGAAGTACATCTGGCATAACATTGCCTCCCAGTAGTGTTTACTCCATTCTTGCTCATAGGTCTGACCTACTTTGAAAGATGTTTTCATCAAATACTCATCATCCAAGTCACTTCATAGAGACATTATAATAGTTTCAATTTTGATTATTTCAGATTGTGGTGTTACAATAGGATAGCATCTATTTATTGACCAATTGGTATTTAGATAACGTAATCCAAAGAGTCCAATATCAGCTTGACACATGTAAGATGTAGATAACATAATCCCACAATCCAATCATTTCGTGACACATAATGGATAAAATAAAGCACAAATCTATATGTGTGTCAGGATAGACCATGTGCATATGATCTCGGGGAATCGCTAAAAACAGCAAAATTACTTTGTGAAGTTGCAAATACAACTCTATGAAATAGTTTTGACTGTTTTTTTAAGAATTCGCTTTGATTAGATGTCAATTCAACTACTTCGAGTGTTTTTGTTTAAACAATAATAATGAAAAATTGAACGAAAAAATAAAAAAAAATACTAAAACAACAAGCAACGAAATCATAAATACTCATACAACAACTTACAAGATCTTAAATAACCAAACAACAACTCACAAAATCTTAATAAAACAAACAACAACAATGAAATAATAAAAAAACTAAAACAACAAGTTCGAAATCATTAAAACTCTAAACAAAAACAACAACAGAACTTCAAGCTTAAATGTCAAAGTCGTATCTCATGTTGTCTTCATCATTTTCGGTATGTCTTGACGCTATCACATCTTTCAAATATGCTACCATGTCCCTGCTAATGTAGTCAACAACCGGATTTGACTTTGTCCCGACTACGCGCCGAATGATTCGTAACTCTCAATCGGATGTACTCGAAGTACATCCTAAAGAGCACCCGATTGAAAAATATATCGCTCATATCGGTCGGGTGTTGTTCAGCGGACAAACTGAACTGCCTGAAGCAACTTGTAATCTTCATTAACAATAAATTTCATTCCTATAGACCTTAATGTTTTTAACTGTGATTGATGTTTGGTGATGTACTATCTGCCTATGTTTGAAGTACATATTTAAGGGCAATCCAATTTGGCGAGCCATCCATATTTGGCGAGAACATATCTTAGACAAGGTTCATTATTTGGATGGAAATATATATAAAACTGTTTTCTATTAAAACAAGCTCTTAAATTTTTCATATTATATATACTCAATTTATTTACTAGTTAACTAAATTCATCGCTAAAAAATATATTTCATTAAAAACATATAGATAAATAAAACTAGAAAATATAAATAACGTATACAAATATCTTACAACAACAATAGAGATAAACTACTCATCCACACCAATAAAAATATCAAAATAAAAAATACTGGATCATCAAAATATCATAAATGTGTCATACAACCGGAAACAAATAGCATCATCTCTAAGGAAGTCTCTTGGCGATAGACAAGACATCCATGTACGCTTCCCTCAAACATGGAACATAATCGACAAACTCATCCACTCTATGAAACAACGACATCCTACACATACCGGCGCAAAAATATCGTATGATAATTCCATCCCGATCCTCGTACACATAGTCATCGAGCGAGTATATCGCATTGTTGATCAAGTTGAACCAACTAATATTCTGATGGAGCAGAAGATAATCGGGAGTGCAAAAGGACTCCATCTCTCCCATCATCATATTTCCCCTGAAAACGTCCGGTAAACAGTTGAATCGTCAGTCCTCCCAACTATCCTAGTGGAACACATATGACATCGCCTTTGGTTTTCTTTTCGACTTCGACTGCATCTTCAGCAATGGATGCGGAATAAATATCTGCACACGACCAAACTACCTCAAGACCCACTCCAGATAGTATGTTTGTGAGTGCTTAACACCGATGATGACATCTCGAAACCATGATATATCCTTAAACGGAAAGTAATCGTGTATCACACGATAAGGATCAAACAGTACGTGTAATACCAACCAATACGTACACGAAGACATATAAATGTCACTAAACGCAACGAACACAACACACACCAATTATAAAATTATAAAACAGTTCTCTCTTTTATACTATCGTAATAGGCTAAAATATAGAACGGTTTTATATTAATTATAAAAACTTAAATATGTCTCCTGCGGGTTGTTGACGGTGATCCCAAAGGTTCAACTTTGTCCGCGAGTCAGAAACAACCACACATGTATCCCATCTCGCAAAGTGGGCTAGCGCTCGGTGTTAGTAGAATAAGTACCAGGGCGGAGCATAAGAAAAATGATCACATATCCACGTGTCTAGCAAACCGATACATCCAACCATAGTCCTAGTGTCATGAAGTGAGGCCTCACCGAGATTATGATACAAGCAAGCAAGCACGACCATAGCCCTTGCGTAACGTCCGACACCCTCCTTCTCTAAATCGTGCAATAGAAATAAACACTTGTAACTAACGTACATGTTACTTTTGTATGGAATATAACGGTGTCAAGCATGTGTAATTTATACGCGCGCAACTACATGTACCATATGGTCAGTGAGCTCAAGGCTATCGTCGCAGAACTCTGGGCCAATATACTTAGTCCGTAGCCAACCGTAACCCAAACCGATGCCAAGCAATTCAGAGCCCTCGTGCTTGGTCAACATCTTGTCAGATATAGGGGGAAACAGCAAGTTGACCCTCTACTGCGAGACCTAAGGTGGTGTGCACGTCGTCGAGCGTGATCGTCATCTCACTGAATGAAAAATAAAAACTGTTTGTTTCCATATTTCACCTCTCAAGAAATAACTTTTTCATGTTGGAGTGTGTTTGCATGCACGAGAACGGCTCAATAAGTCTACCGAAATATGTGCGATCAAGTACGGTGTGCACCCTCTTCTGTGAGGCCAAACTCCAAGCTCTATTTCTGGAATAGTGGGCCTATAGTCGCATCTCGCGCTCCTAAAAATATTTGTTCTCTATGTATGAGTATAAATGAAAACTCTAGCGAACTAAAATATCAACTAAAAATGTAAATATTACCTCGTCCTGCCAAAGGTAATATGCAACGTGGGTGGTGAATGTCTCGCCGAATAACGATGTTAGTCTGGAAAGGGGAGGAGCTCAAGGTTGTCCTCTAGGTGGGGGAGGATGGCGTCGCCCGCTGGAAACGGGGGCGGAACTGCATCTGGAAGCATGCAGTCTTGAAACTATAGGCAGGTCCTCCATCAGAACCACTAAATCGACTACTAAATCGGGATGAACAACTTCCCGTACCCTTGTCCGCTTCTTTACTCTCTTCGTCTGAGAACCATCACTAGACTCAGATGCGTGAGTGGAACCCATAACCTAAAATAAAAAATGTACAAAATTTCAAAGTTAGTTGAAAATAATCAATCGTGAAGCGTTAATAAAGAAACTAATAGTAGAAATGTATAAACACCAACCAACAAAAATATATCGGTCCCGGATTACATTGGTGACTGAAGCAACCCACCGCATTACGATGGCATAGGTTCAAGAGTGTACACCATAGTGATGGGATACATAAGTGAACCAACGCCATACATACGAGTGGCGTAAATATCGAACCTCGTACCATTGGAATGTCGTGGGTTCGTTGTTTACGCAACGTGATGGCGTAAACATGGTGTTTGATGTCTCCGTATGACAAAGAACACCGTACATTCTACTCAAACCCTGTTTGACACCCTATAACTTAACCGACGCCCTATAACCAAAATATACCATTAAAAAACCAATGGATTCAACTTAGAGCAGCTTTAGGTGTATCGGCAATTATGGTTTCCAGTTCAGGCTTCCCGGTGGTTTTCGGTGTATCGTCAACGGCTTGGCTGTGGTTTAGGTCGGATTTTGGTGGGTTTCGGTGTTGTCGAAGTCATAATTGGATTTTCAAAGTCAGAAGTCAGAATTAGGTTTGGCTTTCGGCTGTGTGAGGGAGGAGCGTGAGGCGAGTGTGCTGGAGGGACTGCAATTGGGTTTTCGGTATTAGATTTAGGTATTGATTTAGGTTTAGTTTTAGATACTGATTTAGGTATTGATTTAGATTTAGTTAATAATTTACTTTTTTTTAGCAAGTAGAAATTTTTATTGCTTAAAGGAGAAAAATAACAACATTACAAAGTATGGGATACAATTGAAGGAAATTACAAAATTGAGGACTAAAAATAAAAACCAAAATTTTTCAGGAATTCGAGAACTTGAGATGGCGCCAAAAACTCCCTCCAGTCAGCAAATTAGGACAAAAAATTAGGGTTTCCTCCTGAAACCACGAGAAGCAATCACCAGCCCCTTCACGAAATCAGCCTCAACAGCCTCCACCAAGCTAATCAAACCCTGAATCCCAAAAATCAATCCCTCCTCAGAGCTAAGAAACGTAGCCCAATCCCAAGCTTTCAAGAAGGGATAACGATCTGAGATGATTAGGAGCAGTAGCTATGGAGAACATCATATTAGCTTTGAGCAAGAGAATACTTCGCAATCCAATCAGAACAATGGTTTTGGATTCGAGAAATGAAGTGGATTGTCATTCTAGGATGAATGAGACCTCTACAAGTGTTTAGCGAAGATTGGAGGTACCAGGCTTCCCTTCGATTTGCTAAAAGATTTATCAGCACCTCACTATCAGATTCGACATCAACGTCAGACCACCCCTTCTGCTTCCAGATGATCAACCCTTCAAAGAGCGCACCAATTTCAGCAAAGAGAGGGTTTAGCTTTCCCAACAGCCTACCAGAACCGAGGACGATATCCCCCTCAGAGTTTATGAACAACACACCACTGCTAGCCTCACCAAAAGCGTTACAAGCACCGTCAACGTTGAGATTCAGCCTGCCAGGCTTAGGAGCAATCCATCTGAGGTACATTGGAGTTTTCTTCTTGATATCAATAGATTTACACCCTAGAACAGAAGCAGCGTGATGAGCATTAGTCCATAGTTTGCTGTTAATCATTTCAGATGCATCTATACTATTAATGATATAGATGACTCTATCAATAGCCGACTTAACAGAATCAAAAGAGCCTTTGTACTTAGAATGGTTACAACTTCTCCAAATGATCCAACAGATTATTTGAGGGATGAGGTGAGAAATATGTCTGTTCTTTTTAGTAAGCCAAAACCATGATCTAATAATATGAGGCTGGACCATATATCTGCCTATCTTGACATTAAAGACACAGCTAAAATAGTTCCAAATTTGCCATGCGTAATGGCATTGCACGAAAAGATGATTCTTATCCTCAATCCTGTTACAGATTGACATTTTGAAACAATTTGAATGTGCCTTCGCATAAGTATACTGTCAATCGATATATAGCCTTTAAGAAGCTTCCAACAAAGAAAAGAAAATTTTTTAGGCACAAATGAGCCCCAAATCTTTTGATATATACCAGATTTAGAAGAATGATTTCTAATGCTATCCCATGTAGAATTAGTGTTAAAATCCTGACTATTAGAAAGCTTCCAAAAGATTTTATCAGAACAGGTAGGATTGACACTATACTTAGAAATGTGATTAATTCTAGCAGGTGAAAGAGTTGTAATTAGGGTACTAAAGTCCCAATTATTAGTTTTCCAAAACGTTTTAACATTAGCTTTAAGAAACCAGGAGCAAGGGTTAGAGTCACTTATGAGGGGAGGTAAATCATGTCATTCCTCCAACCAAAAATCTATACCACCCTCACCAAGCTTCCATTTAACATGCTTCTCAGCCTCATGCCTGATAGATGTAATTCTTTTCCAAACTGTAGAATCAGAGCCTTTACACTTAGCCTTAATGACATGAGCTTCAGAGCAATAGGTGTTATGAATCAGCTCAGACCAAAGACAACTGTTCTTCCTAAGAATGAACCATAACTTATATGAAAAAACAAGTTGCATGTCATTAAGATTTTTAAAGTTTAAACCCCTTTCAGAGTAAGGACTATAGAGCTTGTTCCAGGTAGACCAGTGAATAGTCTTCTCATTGTAACTTGATCTCCAAAGAAACCTGTTGAAACAAGTCTCCAAATTCTTGATGATAGAATTAGGGATCAGAGAGCTGTGCATCCAATAGTATAGAATAGGCATAAGCACACTGCTAATCAAAGACATTCTGCCAGCAAAAGAAAGATTAGTAGTGTCCCCAATCAGAAATTCTATCATGGATCTTTTTAATTAAAGAACTATAGTTCACCCCTTTATTATTCTTAGAGATAGTGATTCCAAGATAAGTAAAAGGTAAGGCCTCAGGACTATGATCAGAAAGAATATTGAGTCTGCTAGTTGATGATTGAGTAGCTTTACTAGAAACAATAAGCTTAGTCTTCCCTTTATTGATAGACTGACCAGATAATTGCTGATACTTGTCCAGGAAGTTACTTAAAGCAGAGATGGAGGAAGGCTTACAGTTGGTAAAGACCAAGATATCGTCAGCAAAAGCCAAACATGGCACCAGGTAAGATGATCTAGTTGCATACTGAAGATGCTTGTTATTATTGAATAAATTGTAAAGACCACGCAGAAGAACCTCTTCAGCCAGGATAAACAGGCTAGGAGACAAAGGGTCTCATTGCCTTAAACCCTGCTTTTGATGAAAATATCCTGTGACCAAACCATTAATAAGAACAGAAATGTGAACATTAGATATCATACTCTTAATGATAGAAACACATGTATCATTGAAACCAAAACAAGATAGCACTTTAAGGATGAAAACATGGGAAAGCCTATCAAAGGCCTTGGTCATGTCTAACTGAATCAAGACATTTCGAGAACTAGGCTTTCTATTCATGTCATGCATCATCTCCTTTGCAATAAGGATGTTCTCGTGAATGAGCCTCCCCTTTACAGAAGCCCCCTGCATCTTAGATACAATCGTAGGTAAAATATAAGATAGCCTAGATTTTATAACATTGGATAGAATTCTGTTAAACATAGAACATAAACTTATAGGCCTGAAACTGTTCCAAGATATAGGGTTAGGGCACTTTGGAATCAAACAGATTCTAGTGGCATAGACACCCTCAGGTAAGACCATACCATTAAGAAAAGAATTAATGGCCCTGCAAAGCTCATCACAAATAATAGCCCAACAAGATTTAAAGAAAAAGATGTTAAAGCCATCCAAACTAGGAGTACTATCATTACTCATCTTGCTGATGACATTCCAAACTTCATCCTTGGTAGTTTGCCTAGTGATAGAGTCATTATCCTCATTAGAGACCAGCCTAGGAATGTTATTAAAAATGGCATCCTGCTGCATATCATAAACCATGTTAGTATTAGAGTTAGGGGCTAAAATAATTTTGAAGTAATTTTGAGCAGAAATAGCAATGTCATCAGGATTATAAATCCAAACACCCTCATCCTTAATGCCTTTGATCACATTACGACATCTTTTCTTCTTAACAAAAGCATGATAGATCTTTGTGTTCCCATCCCCATTCTTAATCCAATTATTATAACATTTCTGATGCCAATAACTTTCTTCATTCCTAAGGGCTTTGATGTACATGCTATTAGCTCTGGAAAGATCAGCCTTCGAGTTCTGAGTATTATTCAGCAAATGTCTATTCTCCATCTCCCTAACCAAATCAGCAGTCTCCTTGACCTTGCTGAAAATATTGCCAAACACCTTAACATTCCAAACCTTGAGACAAGTTTTGAGCCTTCTAATCTTGTACCAGAAGACCTGACTAGGGTTACCTTTACACCTTAAACTCCAATTCTGACTAACAGTACCCAGAAAGATGTCCTCACTAGTCCAGGCATTGAGAAATTTAAAGCTACCCTTTTTAATGGTATGTAAAGCATCAGAGTGAGCCTGAATTAACAACGGAGCATGGTCAGAACAAGTTCTGACCATGTGAATAACCTGAGTAGTGTTAAAAGTATCATTCCACTTAGCATTAACCAAAGACCTGTCCAACCTCTTCCACTTAGTACCCCTATTCCAAGTATATCTAGAGCCAACAAAACCTGCATCATGAAGATTGCAATGTCTAACAGCCTCATTAAAATCCTCAGTGCTAGCATAATCATAAGTAACACACCCAACTTGATCATCAGAACATGAAACAATATTAAAATCACCCGCTATCAGCCAAGGAACCTCATCAGAAGCAATAGAAACCATTTGAGCCCAAAGATCCCTTCTAAGAAGCCTTTGACTCTTAGTATAAACAGAAGAGCAATTAAAGTTATCACCACCAGGATAGACAACCTTCATGTGGAGAATCTGGTCATGATCAACTAGCACATTCAACTCAACATCATCACACCAAAGAATCCAGATTTTGTTGGAGCAGTTACCAACAAAATTCTTGAAACCCAACTTAGCAGAAACCATCCCAATGTTGTCAAAATCAGCCATAGGCTCTTGAATCGAAAGAATTTTTATTTTATGATCTTTAATAATAGAGAACAGCCTTCTCAAGGTTGATTTGTTATTGACCCCTCTAGCATTCCAACTAGATATCCTGATCATTATCAGAAAGGGATTTAGACTTTTGTTGTTCTCCAATACGATTCAGAGAATTGACAGTAAACTTCTTTGATTTCTTTCTTTTAAATGCATATTTCACCTTGCTGGAGAGGATTTTCTCAAAGTTACTGGGAGATGTAGGCTTTGGAGACACATTATTACTGCCCAGATTATCACCAGGAAGAGAATGCATACTTCTTTCACTCTGCAACTTACTCTGAGCAAAGTCCTGATCCAAGCTTTTAATAGCTTCAATAATTTCCATGTTTTTATCATTTTCAGAATTGATGTTCCTTTCTTTAGTGTTAACAAAAGTATTAACTTGTATCGGATCCTTGATGACAATGGACCTTAATTTTATTCTGTATTATTTACTGAAAGATTGAATGTTATTAGATACACTTTTACCATTTCTTGCTTCTTGTTCAATACCCTTTTCAGTATGAGCTTGAATATTTTGAGACACGGCTTTAACAAAACTAACATTATCTTGAACACTAGCAGTAGGCTCAACCTTTCTTTCTTGATTGGCTTCCCTTTCCTTTTTCAAACACTCTTCACCCTTATGACCAATGTGATAACAGACATCACAATAAGCTGGAAGGTTCTTGTAACTGACATTGATCCAGCATCCATCGTTGGAACCGAAACCAACCCAAATCTTGTAAATCATCTTCCTAGAGATATCCACTTCAACCCGCGCATAACAGGCATTCAAAACAGCCTTATTTCCATTAGGGACGATGATCTTGTAAGGAACCCCAATAGACGATGCCAGATCTTTAATAATGCTTTGATTAAACATGAACTCAGGGACTCTCTCAAAGCGAACCCACACTATGATATTAGGATTTTCAAATCGCTTGTTAAACTCAGGACTCCGTCGCAAGATCCTCATAGTTTTCCCTTCAATGTTCCACACACTTTTAGTCCAAAAAGTACTCACATCTTCAGGCAGTTGAAACTCAATGAAAACATGGCGGGAATCAAAACTGTTAAACGTGAAGGAGCTTTTAAATTTAAAGCCTTGCAAGAAAGAATCAAGAACTCTTCTCTTAGGTAATCCATCAATGAACTTCCCTATTAACGTGACGGAAGATTGATTAAGCAAGGCATCTTTCGTTTCCTTTGAAAACTGAATAGAGCAATGATCAGAACAATGCTTAATGCATTCTGGTTTGAAGATAGATGAACTATCAGTTGTCGATCTTTTGACAGCATCAACATATGATTTTTTATTGCTGTTCTTGTTATTGGCTTGAAGAAGGGTTGGAAACTCTTCAATATCTTGAGGAGAATTCAATGAAGAATTCAATACCGCATTCATGGTAAGCAACCAGGAAGACGAAGAATCAAGAAGTGGTTTTTGCGTTTCTTGGAGAGTAAGTTAATGTCATCTTACGAGATATCCCCTAGTAAATAATTTACTTATTATTAACTATTAGTGTAGATTTAATTTAGTTTTAGTTCCTGCTTACTTTAGTTTTAATTTAGGTATTAGTTTTTTATTGAAGTTTTTGAAAAAATTGTCTTTTAGAAAGAAAGTTGAAACATTAAATTTTATTTTAAAAAATTTATGATAACTTCAAAAGGTAAAATCGGATATTTATAAGATTTTATAAAAATAATATCGTCATACAAAATAATTTTCCAATAGTTTAAAAAAAAACAACTTCACATAATAAAAACAATTTTCTTCTAACAATTCCCATATTAATTATAAGACGAATCCTCGCATCAATTTGGTGAGCAATTTCTTTCTTGCATCAGCCAATTCTATTAAATTTCAAAATATACATGGTATAAATTAACACAACAAACCAAACACGTTAAATCTCATATTTGTTGTGGGTTTTTCCTATCAAAAATATTTTATTTTTGAAAAGGCTCGCAGTCCCTATTTAATGAGTGTAAATAGAGTAGATCTTCAATTCGACGCAATAGTATACAAACCAATGTAAATCACACAATACATGACATGTTCCAACCCAAAAATTATTTGTAGAAGTTTATATTAATTTATTTCTCCTGTACTTATATGAAATGTAGATTGAAAATGAAATCAATAATAAATAAATAATAAATAAATAAATGCAGGACGAGTAAAAAAATGATTTTATTTATTTATTGATCATGTGTGCCAACTCTGGATCCACGTTTTCCATATTTTAATGACACCATGTAAATCTTAAAGGCATCTTACACCCTCCCCAACAAGAATGGGAAAGCTCAGTATTCGGCCACAGCTGAACCAGCAACGGTTGCGGAGTAAATATAGGTCACCCATGTTTAATTCTAGTATACTTTAAATAAAGTTCATATTAAACTAATATTTTTAATTGTTGTATTATATGTTAGTCTATTTTTTTAAAGAAATTATTAATAAATTGTGAATCTTTTTTTAGACATATAATCAATTTGATATTATTTTAATATATTTAATAAAAAAATTATATTAACAATGTTGATCAAATATAGATGATCAGAAAAACAAAGTCAATCGTAGGAGTTCATGAAACAACAAAAAATATATAAAAAAGCTACAAGAAATGATAGAAATGATTCGTCAGGATCAAGTGAGTGTTATTCGCGGTAAAAGACCTTTAATAATGATCAACAAGTCTGATGTAGCTCCAACTTATTGTAGATCATGTTGTACAATATGATCACAATTAGTCCAAAGCCGATCACAATTAGTCCAAAGCTAATGATCAACACACAAGTCTGATGTAGCTCCAACTTATTGTAGATCATGTTGTACAATATGATCGCAATTAGTCCAAGGCTGTTCGCGATCATGTTTTTTTTTATATGTTATTTTTCGTATAACGGATGTGAATGAACTTTTCCCCAACCAGAACACGTAGGTCGTGGCGAAGACCTCTAATGTTGTGTTTTTTAATATTTAATATTTTTGAAAAGGTATTTTGAAAGATCGTGACTTTATTTATGGTTTTTTTAGTCATTTTTTATAACCTTTGGGAAAATGTTTGATTATACCTAAAAATTGGTAATCCCTTCAAAAACAAAATATACAATCTTAACAAATCACTTATGCGTGAAATGTATATTTGATATTTAAACATTTCCATCTTGATTTAGATTTTATAGTTTCTTGTAATCAGAATCTAAAAATTTGTTATATCCCAAAATATCTTTCTTAAATGGTCTAAGCAATAGAGGTGACCAAAATTATTATTTTTTAGCAAGCATAATCATATGTGTCTCAAGCTTCCATCTTTTCCGACGAATTTCAGGTGAATCTCCAAAGAAATTTATTTTAACCGAAGTCTGTAAATATTTGTTTCGAATCTCTATTTTCTAACAATAAAAAAGAATAATTGATTATGGAATTCAAAACAAATATGGTCATGAATAAAATATCAAGTTCAAGTGGATCCACGTTATGGAGCAAATGGTGCAATGATGAAGGACAATATGCGATCCTTGACATTGAAGTTGAGATTTAGAGCATGCTAAGGAGAAACTTAAGTACGCCTAAATCTCGTATAACTAAATGTGTATTTTATAATTTTCTATTAAGAAATCTTATTCTTCTAGAGACTCTTAAATGTTGAAACATAGTTAAAATACACATGTCTGCAAAGGCGGATGAATGATTAAAGGAAATAAATTCTATGAGTATGAACATAAAATATTTCCAACCAAGTGAAATTATATGTTATAAATTTGTCCAAATTTCAAGATATTGCAATCTTCAAAAGAATAATGAAATTGTAAATAATATAGAAAAGGAAGTTGTGACAATGGTGATGGAAGTCAACATTACGGAATCCAAATCTTCTAATGTCATGGTAGAACACATGTGCATTGGTACATGTGAGGTGTAAATGAGTAACACCAACCAATCAAAAGTAGGAGGATGTTGAAACGTTGAGTTAATGTTTACAAATGGAAAAATGATAACTCTCATAATTGTTTTATATGTTCTGGAAATGAATGAAAATTTTGTCTTTTTGATCTTTTGGCCAATGCGGGAATTCGCTTTATGTACAAATATCGTAAACTTATTCTAACCAAAGATTGTATTTTTAGTTGGGAAATTAATTTTAAGTAATAGAATGGTGAAACTATGTATTATGAAAGTTCACTCAATAGATTAAAGAATAATATTTGTGCCTTTACTAGTAATGAGTATTTATTATGGCATAGTAGGCTTGCTCATATATTACATAGCACGATAAATACAATTGTAATAATCCATTTATAAAAGGTAGTATAGTTCGTATGAAAAATATGAGTTATGTGTAGAATCAAAGATTGTTAAAACGCCTTACAAATCCGTTGAAAAATGAACAAAATTGTTAGACTTAATACAGACCGGCATGTGTTAGTTAAACAACATCTTGACACATGGGACTAAGAGATACTTTTTTTAACTTTTATTGATGGTTACTCTAAATTTAATTATATCTATTAAAAATAAGGATTAGACCTTTAGTATGTTAAGATCTTTCAAGTTGAAGTAGAAAATCAATTAGACATTAAACTTAAAATTTTGTGTAGTGATAGAGGTAGGTAATATTTCTCGAGATAATTTTCTACCTTTTTTAAAGAGTGTGGGATAATTCATCAATGCACACAACCTTACAAATGGCAAAAAATGGATTGGTTGAGCGCAAAAATATAACTTTAATCGAAATAACAAATTTTATGCTAGTTAATTCGAAATTGTATATTAATATATGGGGGTGAGTCTGTTGTAACAACATGTCATATTTGTAATCGTATTTATCTTAAGATAACCAGAATATCTCCATATGAGCTATGAAAAGGAAGAAATCCAAACATAGACTACTTTAAAGTGTGGGGATGTCTAGCTGTTTTTGTAAAAATACGAAATAAAAAAAAGTAAAGTTTGGTCATAAACTTATAAGATGTGTGTTCATTGGTTATACGATAAATACAAAGCTTATAGGTTATCATATTTAAAATCTAATATGGTATTTGAACAAATAAAATTCGAGTTCGTAGAATGTAAATTATATGAAGATAATATGATGCGAAACGATGTAGACGATGCGCAACAAGACTTTGAGAAAAATGGTTGATGAGCAATCACGAGAACCTCGTAGGATTCAAAAGGAAAACTATTTAAAATTTTGAATATGATGAGATAGACTCTAAAAATATTTTTTGATGAGTGAATTTTTATCTTTAACAGAAAGCCAAAAATATAAAATTAAAAATGATCAAAATTAATTTTATTGATGAATGAATCAATCGATTTTACAATAATTGGACTTCATATTTATAGAAAATGTTATATCTAAATTATAGGGATGGATGACATATGTATCTTAATAATATGTGTCAACCATCTATTACAAAAGACATATAAAATTCATATTTTACCCCTTAACTGCCTTGGGCAACCTAGTAACATGTTACATCTTCCTTAAAAATTCAAAAATCTCTAAGTTATTTGTATTTTCAATCAAATATAATTTGGTGTTGGTCATCTTGTTACATTGCCATGTCTTTTTTCCGATGACATTAGTTAGTTCTTCTGGTAGTTTTTACCGATATCTCTACTCAATGTCTTGAACAAACGTTTACCGATGCTATAACTTTGATGACAATAATTTTGTCTATTTTTTTATAAGGATAGGCAATGCTTTTTCAGTATATTACCTTATTAGGACTCCTCTAAGATAAAAATATATTTCGTATCTTTTAAGGGCTAAAACCCAAACCAGAAAAGATAAACTTATTATTATGCATATAAACGAGAATATTCCCGTCATTTCATCTCTCCGCAATTATTTACTCGAATTATAAATAAATTTAAATGTCATTATTAATAATTTTCTCAAACCAATAAACTTATGAAGTTTTGATTCTAAAAGTTTTGATATTTAATTTGAACCATTTTTCTATACAATTAAATGTCTAAGATTTACCCATTTACCTTATATATAAATACATTTAATTTTCTTTCATGGTTTACCGAATTTCAAATTTCACATATTCTTTTTCTACATCCGATCTCTAAACATACATTTGGAACCGATATAAGATACTTTGTTCTATAATATGAGGTAAAATACTTTCTTTTTTATGTAATTAAGCTAACCCTCTAATTAGACGTACTTAGATTAATAGATTTAATGGACGACTTTATGCATCATTATACATCACTAGGTAATCATGTTAAAAGATAAAGAATCAAATTGTGATTTCAATCCTTTAAATAATCAAAACGATCCCGATGATACTAGTTCATCAAGTTTGTCGCCTAAAAAAAATTTAGGCAACAACAACTGAAGATGACTCGTCATTTTTTGAGAAATGAACGGTGAATACATTATTCCTTTAGAAGTTAGACCCAAAATCAAAATCTCCTACCACTCTTCCAAAACCATACTCCGTTAAAAACATTTTCAAAGTTTGTGGATTCGTTAATGAAACCGGGGACCAATACTTAAAGATAATAAGTAATGCCGATATTGTTTTTTCTTCCTATTACAAATCTTACAACATAATTACTAGTATTATCGACCGATAGAATTTTGTGAATGATGTCATAATGGTTTTTATTATAATTAGTGATTGAACCATCAGTATTAGAGAATATATACAGTAGAAACTCGATAAATTAATACTCGATTTAATAAACTCTCTAGGATAATAATTTTGGCCGGTCCCGACTCGGGGATAGGGTGCTAAATTAATAATTCGCTATAATTATAAGATAATACATTGTTTATAATTTTTTTAGACCCCATATAAAATATAAATTAATAATTTCTTATATATAGTATATTACATGAATGATTTATGAAGGTTTCTTGAAAAATGACTCAATTATCTTTTGTTTTTTTGTTGAAATCAATTTCCCATTGAATCTCGTCTCTAATTTTCCTTGGCATGGTAAGACCTTCTGGTGTTGTTTTCTCATAGCTCAACAAGAAATTGTTAAATGTGATTGTCGCTTTAATAGCTTCGTTTCGCGAAGGGGGTTCCATTGTAGAACTTTCATCATCTTCTTCATCGATATCATCTTTATTAATTCCAATAACGCTTTCAATAATTTTTTCATCAGTCAACGACTGTGCAACTACATTTTCTTCTAGGTGATTCAGAACATCTTTGACATCTTTTGCATTGCGATAACCCAACTCTTTGATCAAATTCTAGAGTTCTTGAGTGCTTTCACCACCTTCATCCGAGTTCTCAAAAGTCACGTTATTTGTTGATCGAAGTTTACAATGATGAAAGCAGTTCGCAATTGTACTTGCACGAACATCCATAGACCATGCTGAAATTGCAAGATTCATTGCATCTAACACATTTATTTTTGTTAGATTTGGAACCCCTAATTCATAACCCTCCAAAAGACTTCTATAAAATCGACGACGATAATGAATATTAAAAGCTCGTTTAATCCCCACGCCACAAGGTTGATTTTTTAAAGTTGTGTTTGGTGGCAAAAAAAATAATTCAACATTTCGCAATCCTTCAATAATTTTTGGATGAGCAGGGCAATTATCCACAATCAAGAGAATTTTTCTTCCAACCATTTTTTTTATCAAGTTGGCGAACATATTCTTCAAATAACACAGCAATCATCCATAAAATGATACATTAAGCACACGAAGCATAATAAGGTGGAAGATTGAAGGTTTCTTTCAAATTGGACCCTTCATTTGATATACATGCATTGTATACTGTACAATAATTAAATGGTAGTTTAAAAGCGCTTTGTAAACTAAGTATTTTACTATAAATTAATAAAATATTAATTAATATATAAATTAATAATTAATAATTTATCGATTAATTAATAATTATTAATTTATCGATTAATTAATAAATCTTTTAATTAATAAATTTTGGTGATCCCAAATATATTATTTTATAAAGTTTCTACGGTATGTAACCTATTTATTTAAAAAAAAAACTAATTTTTTAATAAAAAATTATATTTACGTTTCAACCACGTTAATTTTGTTTTGTGCGTTTGGTATTTATTTTTTATTTTATTTTTTATTCTTTTTAGACCAGATTAATAATTCTTTAAAAACAATATTCAGTCAATAGATCGATTCTCTTTTCAGTGATTTTATCATAATATCAATTTCTTTTAACTAGTGTAAACTGTTCCACGATTTACATCCGACAATATTTACAATATAGTGGTGGAGACCGCTTAAAATTTGGAAATATAAACTTAAACTCACCCTAAAATTATTAAAAAATAATGAAAGTTGACCATTAAAGCCCAGAAGATCTGTGTATATATAGATAATACCTTTAGAGATGAAGCATTTAATGCAGAAGGTCATACCCAGAGATCAATTAATATAACAAAGCCTCGAGGGATGCATGGGTGTTTATAAAAATAAGTAACAAAGCAACTAATGAAGAAGCTGGCATTAAATATAAATAATAAATCATGTGGATGTGGACAAAGTATCAAAATCCAAAAAGATAACTTATTTTTGTGTTATTTATTATTTTTATGATTCCACCGTCTGTATGTGTTCCCATATTTTAATCTCATCACACGGTCTGGAGCAACCGACACAATGGTCAAATTAGCTAAAAGAAATAATCACTCCCAAACTTAAATAGCCACGTGTCGTTCTATAACCGGTCTTGGTTTTTTTTTTTTTTTAAATGTTGTTTTTATTTTCGTTTTTCTCATCTGTCGGTATGAATTTAAACCGCCCGACGAAAATATAAACATCCATAAAAAAAGAATTGGATGAGAGGGTCTGTCCTTTCGAAATGTATTCAAGTAAAAGGCAAAATAATACGAATTCAGGGTTCAAGGGGTAGCCGAGTTGGTTGAGTATGACATTCTCGCGACCAAAAGGTCATGAGTTCGAGTTCCTCTACATACGTTTTCAGCTGAGCCTGTCATCTCTACATAAGGTTTACCCTGTACACACTCATTGCACTCTGAGTAGCGGCTGCGGATTCTTTCCAGAAAAAAAAATACGAACTCAGATATAAAAAAACTACCAATTTTTGGACTTGTTATAGTTTTTTATAGTTTTTTAAGTGCAATTTAGCGAAAACCTTAGTTTTACAGATCTTAAAGGCGTCTGAAGTGTATGTATACAAATCCGACTCTCTGCAATGATAACATGTTAGATTATACGAATAAAATAAATGAGCATAGTTAACTGTTGACTTATTATATTTAGTAGATGTTACTAATATATTTTCTCCGAATCAAATCTAACAAATAGGGCCTATTTATTATAACTTCAAATATAGTTTACAAAAGCCAAAGGCTATTACAAAAACCATGCTTATTTGAAAGATTTGAATTTAATATATGAAGGAAGCCAAATTCAGCTCTAAAAAAACGGCAAATACCATCCCCCAAACATACTAAACATATCTTTATTTTTTTTTTAAATTCCCAGTTTTTAAAATTTTCAGCTTCATCGATTTTTTTTAACAGTAATTCTTTCATTTTCATTTTGCAGAGTACAAAAAGCTTGGAGAATGAAATCATCAATTCAATTTTTAAAAGAAATCCCATATTGAAAAACCTCTAGACTTCAAAAGCAGAGGCAAAAGTTGACTTCCATCAAGCACACTTGCGGTTCTCCAAGTTAGAAACAACTGAGAATAAGAGAGCTTTAATTTCCAATTGGCTTTGAGTTTTAATATAGTCGATTTCTTGACTTTCTAACATCAAAATAGCCTTAAGATCTTTAGGAATGTTCCCACGATTGATAGGCGCATCTTTTCCATCCTTAAGAGTATTCTTAGAGATCCAATTTGATGTGTAGTTTTTGTTCACATAAAATGTATTTGAATAACATTGTAGAACTGATGAGACCTATGCAGCAAATCATTAATTTCTCCAAATACCATGGTGATTTTCCTGTTAAGACCATTTCAGTCAAAATAGCATAGTCAATTTCTATTTTAATGTCATTAATACATGTGTCTCTATAAAGGAGTAATCCGCCATGGATGACTCTGCATTCAGCCACTATGATGGATTGATGTCCATCAACTTTACCAAAACCAGCCACTAGATCTCCATTTCCGTTTCTGATGATCCCACCCCTTGAATTACAAGAACAATTTGTGTTTAGCTTGAACCTTCTAGTTTTAGGAAGATTCCGCTTTAGTGAAATAACTTTTCTGGGCTTTTCGAGATGATTAGTACAGCCCAATTGAATTATTGTATGAATATTCGTTCCTCAGTGCTTCATCTTAAGAGCTTTTCCTCTGTCCAAGTTTGATAGAATCCACATAACATAATCAATTAATGAATTTGGCATGATGGTAGTATTTTCATGTTTCTTCTTGTTCCTTGCATACCAGATCACCCAAGTTATAATAACAAGAATGATAGTTCTTAGATGAATTTCTTTCTTTGTACACGAGATCCAAGATCTTAGTAAGTGAGTATATGTCATATTGCCGTGGATAGGAATTCTGAAAGTTGCTAAAAAATAAGACTCGATTGTCCAAGCTATAGGACATTTGACAAACATATGGACTGGATTTTCGCAACTCTCACAATGTTGACACATTGATGCTAGATTGAATCCCCTCTTTTGAAGAGAATAATCAATAGGTAGATAGTTATGAATAACCCTCCAGACCAGAAAGGAACACTTCTTAAGGCAGATGGAGTTCCAGATTTTCTTAAACATATGAGACACATTATGCTTAGATCTTATGTAATTCCAAGTATTTTTTGTAGTATGATCTCCGGATTTAGATAGATCCCACAACATCTTGTCCTTATTGTTGTTAAGAGAGATCTTCTGGATTCTATTAATTATAACAGCAGAGAAGCACCATTTAATGTTATCCATATCCCATTATTCATTACTCTGAAATGTTTTAACTTGTTTAGAACGAAAACCAAATTCTATCAGTTTCAGATTCCATATTCATAAATGGTCTAGGTGAGCACCATCTATCAAACCAAAAATCCATCTTTTCTTCACCAACTTTCCAATAAATAAGCTTTTCAGCTTCATCTCTGATAGTTATCATTCTGTTCCATACATTAGACCTCTTTATTGGATTTAGAGCAGTTATAGGATGGTACTTGTATGAGTAGATGAAGTTCATAATCCTTGACTAGAAGGACTCTTGTTTTCTGAAATTCCACCATATTTTGAAGGAGAATGCCTTCTGAATATCCTTAAGTCTCCTGATGTTGAGTCCTCCCTCATCATAGGGCTTAAATTTTCTTTGCCAAGATGCCCAGTTAATCACCTTTTTTCTTTCTTTAGCCCCCCATAAAAACTTATTACAATAACCTTCTATTCTTTGGATTATAGTTTTAGGTAATACAGACTATTGAATGGTGTGGGAAGGAATAGAGTTTAGGACACTTTGGATTAGAGCGAATCTTCCTCCAAAAGATAGAAAAATGTTGTCTCATTCTATAATCTTCTCTCTTACCTTTGACACCAGCTCTTCATAATTACAAGTATTGTTGTTGGTGTTGATGTGGACTCCCAAATATGTCATTGGAAGCTTCACTTGCTTGAAACCTATAATGTTTTCGATGCCTCTGATTCTAGAAACAATCATTTTATTTGAAGCATAAAATTTACAGTTTTGTTTGTTGATTTCTTGACCATATATCTCCTTGTAATGGTCTAAGAAGCTTTGAATCTTGTTTGCAGAAGATGCTGAGCCATCACAGAATATAATGAAGTCATCAGTAAATGCGAGACAAGGTTACTGCCATCCCCCTCTGTTCTTGTACCTAGTGGCAGGATGTTGCGTAGTTAGAAGCTTTATACATTTGATTAAATACTCTCATGCTAAAATGAAGAGGCTTGGAGATAACGGATCTCCTTGCCTCGGACCTCTAGTAGATTTGAAATAGCCTTTGAGATCACCATTCAACATGATAGAAATGTGATTATTACTCATATTTTTATTGATAAGATCCAAGAAAGGAGCACAAAACCCATAAGCAGTGAAGACTTTTAAGAGAAACTAGTGGGAATTTTATCAAATGCCTTTATGATATCAATCTTTATAATAAGATTTCCATCTCAAGTTTTATTGTTAAGATCACAGCAAAGCTTCTTAGTGATTAGGATGTTATCAGGGATGCATCTCTTCTTTATAAAGGCTTCTTGCTCTTCAAGTACAATATTAGGTAGAATGATAGATAACCTTTGGTTTATGACCTTTGAGACCACTCTATTGAACATAGTTGTGAGACTAATTGGCCTGACATATTTCCACCATTTATAAGCTTCTGTCTTATGAATTAAGCATATCATGGTAGCAAATATCCCAATTGGAATTGGGTTACCTTTAAAGATATGTCTAGTAGCTTCACATAGATCGTCGCTAATAATAGACCAGCAAGTTTTGAAGAACATCCCATTGAAGACGCCAAGCCCTGCAACACCATTAGAGTTCAGAGTGTTAATAGCATTTAGGATTTCAGTATTTTCAGGGCATTTCATTAGCATCTTGTCGTTCTTTTCAGTCACAATGTTATGAATAAGGTCAAGTATAAAGCCTTCTTTGTTGGAGATGTTCTCATCAACCATTGTGCTTTTGAAATACTTAACTGTAGAGTCTCCTAGTTGCATTTCATTTTCAATCCATGAAGAGCCATCCCAAATTTTGTGGATCATATTCGCCTTCCTTCTCTTCTTTACAAAGTTGTGAAAAACGCTTGTATTTTTATCTCCATCATTTAACCATTTAGAGTGAAATGTTTGTCTCCAGTAACAATCTTCTCTCTCTAACGACTCCACATGTATATCTTTAGCTTTTCCATTAATATATTGTCTTCATTAGAGTTCGAGTTTTAGTAATTAGCTTCTCTGAATGGAATTTAATCTGTGGTTTATTTTAAAGAATTGAAAACATTTCCAAAAACATTTATATTCCATGCTTTCAAATCTGTTTTCAATCTTTTGAGTTGGCCCCAGAATCTATAAATAGGATCACCCAGGATATCTTTATTAAAATTCTTGCTCACCATATTCATAAAGTCATCATGTTTCAACCACATATTTAAGAACCTGAAATAAAATTTAAATTGATTTTTAAAAAAAGACTGCAAGGTTTGTGAATGATCAGAGCATGTCCTTGCAAGGTTCTTAATTGAGGTGTTTTTAAAGAAGTCAGCCCAAGCTGGGTTGTAAAGGACCCTTTCAAGCCTCCTCAATTTCCTACCATTAGTCCAGGTGCATTTCCCATACACCACAAAGACATTAAAGCTTTTGTTTAACATACTGGGTTTCACCTTTAAATGAAGAAACTGCTCATTGTCAAAAGTAGTATTCCCCTCATAATCCTCACCCCATAACACCTATATCTTATTATTTACATTTCTAATACACCCTTTGAAATTAAGCTTGCTGGAAATGACCAGCATATTTGTATCTGATATTAAGGGTTATTGAAGAGCCATAAACGATATCTTTTTCAGATTTCTTGATAGACTTGAGTCTGTTGATAGTCAATTTATTCCCTATCACTCTCAGATTCCAGCGAAAAATAGAGATCGTCATTTTGAGCTAGTAGGAAAGGTCTTAGTAGTTTCTTTCATCTGTAATAACTTGGTAGAAAATAAAACTTTAGCCTTCCAGCTTTTTGGTCTTCTTGGTTTTTTTCTCCATTTTTAACCTCCTTTCTGGTCTCAATTACTTTCAGTCTAGGAGAACTTGGATGACTGCCAATATTATCTTTCATAAGAGAATAGCTTACTCTTTGACCATCTTTATTTTCTTTGATAGTACCAAATAGTGCTTCATTCTCTATTATCTGTAAAGCTTCAAAAATGTCAGAGTGTTATTGTTTTTTGAGGACTTCTTTTAGAAGTCTCTTCAATCTGGATTGAAGTAGTGCAAATATTACTATTGATCTCTTCATGTTTTTCTTTGTTGTGTTTTCCATTAATTAAGATTTGATCTTTACTGCCATTTCATTCTTTTGATCTTTAGCAACAGTTCCAGATATTACCATGGATTTTACATTTCTAACATTCCTGCTCTTTGTAATTGTAATTTTGTTATAAGTGTTGCCCATAGATTGGTTTCCTTTGTAATCCAAGTTATTCTCTTCTTCAAACCTTTCTTCTACGGGTTTTATCTCTTGATTTTCACTGAGTTTTTTGCATTAATTGGAATCATGTCCAAAGTGGAAGCATGTAAGACAGTATGCTTATAATGCTGATTGATTTTGTTTTCCGACAATGGAACCAAAATGTATTGCACTTGCTTTTTATTTCTATTTTTACTATTCACTCTAATTTTTCATCCATTTTACAAATGAACCATTAAATCCTTATATAAATTCTTGATTTAGAGGAGTCTTAGGTTGGTTTCTCCTCATTTGTGAAACCTTTTATGGTCATCCAACGAATTTATCAAAGAGAGGTACGTTCTTGTGGCTGTTGCACAGTATAATAATCGATGCTTTATCTGTACATTGTCAGAAACGGTTATGTACATGTCGTATGTGGCTCTTTATTCGTACTAGGATCAAGTGTCTTGATATGATAAGGGTCGGTTAGATGCACCCTTAGTTAATTATAAATTACCCTATAGGGAAAATATTTCGGTCGCGTATCGTTGCACAAGCATACTTCCTCTATAGTCATGCAATAGGGAACGACCAACCATTTTGGGATGTGACCACTTGGACAGATCCCTCTATGTTGTGTAGTATCGGGCGATTAGAGAAGTTGGGGCCTCACGCATGTATTTTATGGTCTTGCAGTGCTGCGCGATTAGAACATGAAAATCCTGGTTGTGCAGTATTGCACGACCATAAATGATATAGACGCGCAATATTGTGCGCGTAAGTACATTAGGTCTTAGCCAAATGGCCAAGCCTCGTTCTTATCGTGCAACGCTGCACGACCTGGTCCTAATGGCGTTATCGTGCAATGTTGCACGACCAAATCCTTTCTGGTTGAGCAATGTTACTTACTAGACCTTGTGGCTCATGGTCGTACAATGTTGTAAGATATGGCACTTGGAGACTTGGCCACTTGACCAAGTCTCTTCTGATCGTGCCTCAGTGCACGATCAAGTGTAGTTGGGTCTTTGGCCTTTTTAGTCTTAAGATCTTAGCTAGCTTGTCAACTTACAATTTATTTGTAGTGTATGAGTGATTTTCATAAAGTGGAATTTGAACTATAGTGTTTTTGGGATCCAAATGTGACATAATGATTAGTCTAGTCTTTTTTTAATAACAATTATATGGTTAAAGATTATAGACATTTTGTGATGTGTTCATAAAGAAAAAAAATATTATATAGCATTGATATCCTGAAAGCTTATATCGAGATCTCACATACTTAATGTTATATAATAGTGATGTGGAAAAAAACTTACACCAAATCAGTAGTACAACTCTTGATGGGGAATCATCATAAAAATGTTGGAGAGGATAAAACCTTGAGAAATGTGTTAAAGAGGTACTATTCTCAAACGCAATGTCAAGATAACGAAAATGGAATTCTGGAAAGAAGTAGGGTTTCGAAAATAATATAATATATCTTATATATCAAATTCAGTTTCCCAACCTATAGTCGAGGTTCTTCCCTTCTTTTATATCGTTTGGATACTAGTTTCTCTCTGTGTATTGAATATCTATTGATTATATATTTGAACATGTCAAACTGCTCAAAATGATGGTTATGACTCGTAATAGATACTAAGACATGTACGCATCATAATATCGACATGCACTATCTCATCACAACCACTTGGGTGTTCTGTATGTTTCCCTTGTATACTCGTCTCGGTCCTTGTCTGCGTTGGTTTGTTTACATCATATCATATTAATTGTTACCCTCTTCTGTGTTGGTTTGTTTCTCTCAGTTTATATTGTTCGTTACCCTCGTCTCATTCATAGTCCTAGCCTAGTAGTAATCGTTTACCCTCTTATGGTGTACATCTATTTTGTTATATGCTTCGTTTTTGTGTTGTTCGTCACCTTCTCATTTGTGTGTATCTTTATTACTTTTTCCTTCTATGCAGTATCCTCGTACTTAGGGTATTTTCCTCATATTGTACCTGTCATTTACCTTTTTGTTAGTATTTTGTGTGAGTGTACCTTATCAACGTAAATAGCATATACCACGTGTAGAATATAGCCTTATGAACACGTATGACTATGCTTTCCAAAAATATTAATTATGGTTACCTATATTGCAAACCTTTATGAGGAATTTATTTTGGGATATAACAAGATTTTAGATTCAGATGACAATCAGTTAGAAAATAAGAATCAAATTTGACATCGTTTGAATATTTGAAAGAGATTTCACGTAAGAGAGATTTTGGTAGATTTGACAAGAATGTGTTTTCTTTTTTAAAGTATTATTTATTTATAAAGATTATCAAACATTTACAAAGTGTTATAATGATTAAGAAAAGTGTAAGTAAAGTCATACCCACATAAGACACCATTTCGTTAAATCCAATTTTTCCAAGATCATATTGTTTCAGATTTGGTCACTACCGACCCTATTTTGGTAGCGGCAAACGTCCCGCTGTATGAGTTATTCAATGAATAACTGATACGTTATGAGTTTGATCGCGTTAAAAGTGACTTTACAGCGATTAGCCCTAGGATGATCACGACCAAGGCGAGTAAATAAATTCAGAAAATGGTCTGTTACTTATCGTAAGATTTTTCATCTACTTTTCCCCCACTCTTTAAAGTAGTTTATGTTTGATTTTCTTCCTTCCCCTAACTCATGGAGACACTCCGAGTTTTAGACGAATACAATTACAAATATAATACTATATTAAAATAACTTCACCCCATAAATTAGTATGTCGTTTTGTATTGTCATTAGCCTCTCGATCGAAGTTTTATTTTTGCGTACAACCTATCTATTTTATTAGAACGTGTAAAACATCGAACATTGATAAATTATCTCATTTTTCTTAATTAAAACTAAAAGATTATCCAAAAATATTCCCCACCTTGAAGATCACAAAACCCTTTGGTCATCCTATACTTCACCGAACTCCGATTCTTTCATTCGACCTTCAACGTTTAACCAAATGTTACTTCCGTGCATAACGTTAAATACCATTACGCAAGGAATAAGTTTGATTCTGACCAAAACATTTAATTTTAAGGAAAAAAAAATGTAACATGCTAACCTAATGAAGTTTTAACATTTTATATTAAAGAGATAGTATCTATGGACTAACATGTACCTAGCTAGCTGGACCAAACAACTATAAAAGCTTTCCTCTTTCACTCATTTTAACATCCTCCACTGCAAGTTCTGTTTATAGTTTCCTTTAAACTTATTATCTTCAACAAAGAATCCCTTCCCCGTACTTGAGTGTTTCAACATGACCTCCTCAGGAGTACAAAAAGTTGGTCCTTTTGGAGAACAACGACAGGGATCGCCAGCGCACTACTATGATGACCAACATACCGGAATCAGACAGATCAAATTGGTGTTTTCAGATACAATCAACTCTATGACTACAGAGTACGATAACAATGGAGTTTCCGTGTGGGGTACAGAACGCGGGATGGGATATATTGACGGAGTCGAAACAATCTCGGTTAGAAAAAAATATTTCATTCTATACATTTTCAAAATTTATGTCAACAGCTATTTATTTTAAAAATCGTTCAGCAGAACTATAACGAGTTCTCACAAATTATTTCACAAACTTAACTTAATATATCATTTGTTTCAAGTTCTATCGAATTGTAGATCTTAACTATTTTTATATTATATTAAGATGGTGTTTTTTTTTATCATAAAACATGGTATCATAAACAAAGTACAGTATTGGATAAGTATGTAGAATAGCACACAAACTCTTCGGTTTTAGCATGTATATTCGTATCTAACAATTATGATTTAGTGGCTTTGTTTGTACAAGCAAAGACTGATTAGTTATAAGGTCAGTCTAGGATGGTGGTTTACGCAATGCAGAGCCCAAATAGTTCTTGTCCTAATTTTGTTCTTATCAAATATCTACCATAATATGTACTGGGGTTGTTGACATTGCAGATCAATTTTTCAACAGAGGATGAGTATCTTATTTCGGTTTCTGGACATTATGGTGACTGGAAAGGTTATATAGTAATATTTTCGCTTACATTTCAAACCAACAAACGAGTTCTTGGACCTTTCGGAACTGAATCTGGCACAAAGTTCTCATTTCCTCCATCTAATGGTAAGATAGTTGGATTTTTCGGAAGGTCTGGCCAAAGACTTGACTCAATTGGAGGTTACTGGGTGGCTATTCCTCTATCTATATCTACTTCAGCTTGGCCTTACAAAGATGA
Source organism: Limnanthes douglasii subsp. nivea (assembly GCA_036936605.1). Taxonomy (NCBI): domain Eukaryota; kingdom Viridiplantae; phylum Streptophyta; class Magnoliopsida; order Brassicales; family Limnanthaceae; genus Limnanthes; species Limnanthes douglasii. The sequence goes on from JAUPFV010000003.1 coordinate 163,465,076, forward strand.
GTCAGTTGGTGGCAAAACTGGAAGTGCTTGGGATGATGGAGTACACACAATGGTGCGAAAGGTAAAGATTTGGTACGGGGATGTGATCAACGCTATTAGCTTCGAATACGATAACAAGGGAAATACTGTGTTATCCGAAGTACACGGAAGTCCGGTAGGAAAAACATACACGGTCAGAATTCTAATCTCTCATAACAAATTATTTTTTAATATCTTCTGCCTGGATTAGTCTTTGAGGGAGTAGTAAATTATGATCAAATTTCAAGTCAGGCAACGCAAATAACCTGGGGTGTAGTGCTGTTACATAGTGTTTCCTAATTACTATTTTTATTAATGATTACAGGTGGTACTAGGTTATTCATATGAATATCTAGTTTCTGTCTCAGGCTTCATCCGTAATGAATCATCACCTAATGTGATTCGGTCTCTAACATTTGTTAGCAATAAGAAAAGTTATGGACCAATTGGGGGTTCACAAACTGGGAAAGATTTCGTGTTCTCAGCCAGGGAAGGGAAGATAGTTGGTTTCTATGGAACCTCTGACTCGGCACTTGTTTCAATTGGATTATATAGAGAAACTGCTGGTTTTGAAACTGTTGGACCATTCGGAGGTTCAGGCGGTGGTCCATGGAATGATGGAACTCATGCCAATGTAAGAAAAATAGAAATATATGTTGATGATTTCGTTCAATCTGTTCGGTTTGAATATGTTAATAGTACGGGGGAGTTTGTATGGTCTGATAAGCATGGTTCAAGCAATGCAGGTGTCATATCTGAGGTTCGTTCACTAAAATTATATAAATTTGTTGACTGAAATCAAATATTTACACTAATAAAAAAAAACATTAATTTTATCATGTCCAACTCTTGCAGATTCAGATCAATGATTCCATCGAGTACTTGACTTCAGTTGAAGGTTTTTATGAGACACTAACAGGTTTCACCACTCCCCTTATTATGTCACTTACATTCAAAACCAACTTGAACCGAACCTTTGGACCTTATGGCACGAACACGGGGACTGAGTTTAAGCTTGGAGAAGGAGATGGCAAGATTTTAGGGTTCTTCGGACAATCTGGACAATACCTCGACACGATTGGAGCATATGTTAGGATTACATCCAATAAATAACTTCGACAAAGCACGAGTGCCACAAAAATAAATGGTTCGGTCAAATTGTTCTGTTTTGATGTTTTGTTTTACGTCTTGTACTAATATTTTCGACAAAGCATGAGTGCCATGTCTCTTTGTTTTTAATATTTTGAGTTTTGTTTGGACGTTTTAAGTTTGGAATGAACTATAATTTTCTTGTTAAAACATATCTCTCGCCAGTTCTTTCCCCTATTTCTACCATTGTTACAAAATGCATGTCTTACACAATGAATCGCTGATTTATGTTCAGTGGTAAAAAGGAGTATTTCGAAAAACACATTTATTTTTCTTTTTCATATGTACCCATAACTTTGTTAATGCCATGATGTCCAAATGATGTGATACACGCTTCACGTACAAATTTAGTATTACTAAATGAGAAGAAACGACCCATAATAAATCGGAATCTCCAGAAATCAAATTTACATAAGACTGAGATATAATGATAGAAATAAATATAAAGTCTAAATTACCCTGTTATATAGTCTTGGATATGTGACTCGAAGAAAATAACAATAGCTTAAATTCACAATTTTTTTTTCTTAGAGTTAATAGAGATCAAATACATTTCCTAAATTCCTTTTTAGGAATACACACGATGTATGTTACATTCCCTCAACGCAATTGTTAATTAACAAATATATTTAGTCGTTATATTTAGATAGCAAATTTGGAGATTATTCTTTAATTTTTTCTTTCCAACAGATAATCTATTTGGCTAGTTATATTTAATTGCGTAATTTTAGGTAGGTATATTTAGAGTGGAAGTTACCCACTATCTATAATTATTCTTTTTTTTATCTTCCACCTGTTGAAAAAAAAACTACCTTAATTATATAATAGCTGTTGGATTATATGATAATCTAAAATTTTATAGTATCAAAATCCTAGATATATTTACCAAATTTTTAGAGTAGCTCTTGGGATGCTCTTAGACCGTTACTAAACAATATTTATAAAGATCGGTATTAATTGTTTTCTCTCTTGGAAAGGATTTCCCATTCCTATGTCAATATCTTTACTTTAATTGTTAAACTCGTTGTACATTCACTCACTAGAACAAAAATTCCATCTGTAAATAATAGTATAAGAGCATGTACAACGGAAATGTTAAATCATGTGTTAATTTAATTTCTAGTTAAAACACTAAAAAATCTACTCGAGTGAACGTGTTAAGATTGAAGTTAGATGACGTGGAAGTAATTTTTGTTAACTTGTTTGTTAAATTTCCGGAGTTAGCAGATATATCCCTTGTATTTTAACGGTTATTTTTCCTTTTTTTTCTCCTCCGCTCTTTTTTTTGTTATTTTATTCGTTAACTAATATCTTTTAATATATACGACTAAAGCCCATTTAAATTAGTTAGCTAAAAAATAGGCAATTCATATCTTTTTATCCTACGTATCACTAGTTAACATATAATTTTAACATGTACCACTGTACATGCTCTAACATATTAACTTTAAGTATACTGTTAACTTCCAAAAATTGTCCCTTCTAAATGGAGAACGTGGATTGCATCATAACCTATTCTCCATGTTCTAAATGGAGAACGTGGATGGTATCCTAACTTTAAAACTCAATGCAGCCTTTTGAAACTAAAAGAGTTTATTTCCATTCTTCAAAATAAACACCCTAGTAGTAGAGCAACTAATAATTGCCAGAAGATATATATAAAATAGAATAATTGTCAAAATCACATATACATAATTCCTAACCCAACAAATTCATAACCCATAAAATACTGCGAAAATTAAAAAAATCAATAATCTATAAATAAAAATAATAAAATTATTCATAAAAAAAATTATATTATCAAAACCTAAAATATTATATCATATCAAAATATGATATAAATATGTATTTAGAAAAAATAGTTCAGAATTACATAAACACAAATAACATGTTTGTTTTTTAAATATGAAAAAAGAATGTATATCAACCAACCAACGTGCTAATTGAGAATGTTATTTTGATAGGAGAAATTTCAAAAAAAATCATCTATATCACAATGTTAGTATAATACATAGTCAATTATAATAACTAGAAAGAAGAAAGATAGCTAATATATCATACGTAAAGAATTTGCCATTAGTTGCCATCAAGTCGTGCAGTGAGTGAGAATCATTTTAGTGTTGAATAAGAGGCCCGTCAGGCTTTGGAGAGTTATTGTTCCCTTGTTCGTAGAAATTTTGTGAGAGCATTTTCTTTGGCATGCTATTGTTCCTCTAACGCATTCGAAACCTTGTCTTCGCGAAACTTCACCAGTAATGCAAGAAGTCAAAGCACTTGAATGCAGTGATAGTATGGATCCACATCCTCCAAACCTATCGCTTCCACAACCATAATATATATTTTATACCAATAATTGACAAAGCTGCTGAGCGCATAATGCAAAGTTCACATGTTACATAATGGATGCATTTCAAAAATCTTTCAGCGATCTCCAAATGCGAGATTCCATCTTTTTGCCACTACTCGAGAAGCATTTTATATAGCTTGCATATCTGCATGTCTTGTTGCATTTCTGGTTTCAATCGTTCGAATTTCTCGTTTGAGTTGTTCGAATTATTCCTGAAGTGATTACTTTTCCATCCTCAAGGATCACACATCTGTTGAAAAGAGAGACCCGTGCATGCAAGAGTATTTGGATCATCCTCTACTTGGATAAACCCCATATTTGGTAAGACTCTTACTTTGTCATTTCTTATTCTTATTCTTTGTGGTCAGAGTATGGAATGGTTCGAAAGAGATAGATCCTCATTGTACTTTCAAAAAAAAAAATTACAACCACTAAAGCTGTATAACACACAATAAAAAAACTACTAAAACATCCTAACAAAGAATATAAACCTAAATACATATCTTAGCTTTGGTAAGCAGTTGATCCACATATATTACTTCAATTCCATGAATCTCAAAACGTATCATCTATAACACAGAATAAAAAAATCTAACAAAAAATATAAACCTCGATTTTATAGAAAAAACCATAACCAGGGCCCTGTCAATGATCCAGAAAGGCACCTAGATTCATACATTAGTTTTCGCAACCATTTGATCAAATATTATGGCGAAGAACAATAAAAGAAAGACCATAATTAAACTAACACATATTTATAATATTTATAAATATATAAACCAAAAATAATTGTATTCAAAATATAATTTTAAATTGTTGGCTAATCTTATTAATTTTAGTACTAAAGTGATTATAAACTAATAAAATTGATGTATTATTTTGAATCTATTCAATTATTGATTTTATAAATTAAACATATAGTGATAAGCCTAAATATAAGACAATATACAATTTATTTATGACAAATATACAATTTATTTATGACATATATTAATTTATTTTTATTATTGTGATTTTATATTTGGAAACAAATATTTTAATATCCAATGGGCCATAAATTTAAATAAAAAATGTTATTAAAGAAATGAAAATAAATAAAGAATAATTACCAAAATTTTAATAATTTATTTTGACTCATATAATCAATACACTAATATATTAACTTTTTTACTTTCTATCTGATAGGTTTAATATTTCTATTTTCCAAACCGAATAAAATCAATCAAGAGAAAAAAAAAAGTAAAAAAAAGGATGAGAAGAAAAGAATTCAAAAAGTAAAAGACATTTATGCTGGCATTGTCTAAACTATTTCAATTTAAACTTTTTCTAAATTTTTAAATCTTAGTTTAAATTTGTTATAAGTTCCGTCAAAGCATTTTTTATCCATTTCTAACATTAGTTGATGCTAGATAAAAAAAATTAAAATCATAATATATATTTCAAAGTTAGGGAAGTGATTATGTGTTCAATCATTTTTTGCACAAAACATATATAAATGCGCATATATCGCGGTTAATCATTCATTTATATCAAAGCATACCAAAATAAATAAATATAAACTAAAACTAATAATACGTTTTGCAGTCCTGATAGAAGTATGAGAGTGAGATTCTTAACCGTTTTTTAATAAATATTTAAAGACACAAAACATGCGATTTGTCATTACAATATAATTTTAATCATTTTTTCAAACCATTAATTTTTTTTAATACGGAATAATTTCATATAATAGACATTGTTTCCAAACCCGAAAAGGTGAAAGGTGATTGACCTGAAAAAGAAAGTTGAAAAAAATGAAAAACAAAACAGCAGAATGAAAAAGAAATATCAAAGGAAGAAGAAATGAAAAATAAAAAAAGATGAAGAAATGAAAATTGTTATTAACTTATCAACGACACGTTAATAGCACCTGTCAAACCAAAAAAAAAACTAAACATATTACTAAACATCTCAAAATTACATGATAATGTTTCAATTTTTTGGCTAGTAATAGTTTTTTAAACACTACTGATTATAATAACTTGTAAATTTGTCTTGTGGTTGTCCTATAAGGGAAGAACCACAACATTCAACCCACCAAAATAATATCACCGGAGGTTATGCTAAAATTCTCGACACCTACGAAGATTATGTGGAAGATATGACCGGTGAAGAGTGTCGTGCCGCCTTAAGATATTGCATTCATATAAGCAAGACGTATACAACATGAAGATGTTTATTTGTTGCTTGCTTGTCATTTCTGTTGGTTGCTGTATTTAACGGATGATGTTTCTTTGTTTATCGGATGTTGTTGCTTTGTTTAACGGATGTTGTTGCTTTGTTTATCGGATGTTGTTGCTTTGTTTATCGGATGATGTATGCTATCGTTGTTTATTTTATTTTGTTTTTAGTGTTTAGACATTACAAAACCAACAACTTTTAATATATACTGGGACATTGCACCTGATTCCGAGATGGCCACTCAGAATCAGGTGCAACGTTTTTTTGAACCTATTACAAACAAATAAGGAGACAGAGACATTGCACCTGATTCCGAGTGGCCATCTCGGAATCAGGTGCACATTTTTTTTTTGAAAAATTACATCTAATTCCGAGTGGCCATCTCAGAATCAGATGTAATTTGCGAATAAAAAAATTGCACCTGATTCCGAGATGGCCACTCGGAATCAGGTGCAATGTCTTTGTCTCCTTATTATGGTTGTAATTTGTTCAAAAAACAACTGATTCCGAGATACTGCCTCGGAATCAGTTGCGTTTTACCCAGAAATGCAAAAGTTGAGAATGCAATATCAAAACCAACATTTTCGAAGTGATAATCTCAAATAACTGTATTGTAAAACAAAAAAACGAGATTAAATTACATTATTCGTTGCTTGAGTGTAGTTCTCGTGATTGGTATGAGTTTCTTGATTTTCCATGGTCAATCTTCAATAAAACAGATGTTTTTTGGGTTTAGGGTTAATTTTAGTTGCAAAAATCAGATATGTAGGATTAAAAATGGGTAAATGATATGTATTTTCACAGTAGGGCTGTCTATTTCAATAATGACACGTAATATTAAATTTGAAAACAAAATAAAAGTAAACTAGTAATATCATGTTTCAAATATTTTAGAAATTTCAAAATACGGAGGAAATAAAATTTCTCATGAACAAAATAGCTCTGACCACCATTAAATACCATTAATAACTTAAAATTTAACTCTTAATTAAAATGTACTCAAAAGTTTACGAGAGCTAAACCTCAGCGGATCCTGGGCACTTATATATATAAATAATCCTTTAAAATTTATGCAATCAAAGGAGAAGATCAGACCGAGGAGTCAATTAAAATATGAAATAAAGTACTAAATTATGCCAATCAAAGCTTCGAGAGATGCATGGATGTTTATAAAAATAATTAAGAAAGCAATCAGTGAAGCTGGCACTATAACATGAATAAATGTACATGCCAATAAAGTATAATTTTTTTATTGATTCGGTCCTTTATACCACTCGAGATCCACGGTTCCATATTTAATTGTCATCAGACTGCCTGAAGCAACCGGCAAAAATGATTTTATAGATCTTAAAGGCATCTTCTTAAGTGTACACTTACAAATTTGACTATATGTAACATGTAATTATATTTAATAACATATATATATATATATATATATATATATATAACTGTTAACTAATTATATTTTATTCTGATGGGTGTTAATAATTGTCAGGTTAAGTATAAATAAACGGTAAATACATATAGGAATCTCATCTTAGATCATCATATTTTCATCTCCAGACGAAAATCTTATTTTAATTAACCGGCTACTATTAAACTTCGATAGTAATTTAATATTTGTGTGTGAGACCGTGGGAGACAACAGTGATCCACGATCTCACTCGCAAATTATACTATGGGTTTCAATATTTATCTCACACCCAAATTAGCGTAATTTTTAAATATGCATGGTTGCTATTAAAGTTAAATATATTTAAATACGTACATCTAAACAGGTTTAGGTAGGATTTGAATGGAGGTACGCTATCATGAAAATCTTCGCTACAAATTCATTCACATAAAACATAATGGAGGTATGCTATCAAAATCTTAGCTACAAATTCATTCATATAAAACATTTTGAAAAATATAGGATATATTCGAACAGAATATTAACTTATTCTTTGTCCAACGATTGTGACTTGCTGGATTCAATATCATTCAATTAGCTGCTATCTCAATAGATACATGTTCTTGTTTCACTCGAAACTCAAAGACAAGGAAAATTCAGAAGCAAGAAAAATTTAGAGCTTTGATGAAAATAAAATATCGATTGGATTAGCAATTTAGTTTTGATGAAGAAGAATCGTCTGTCTTCTCATGAATGTCAGTCTATCTACGAAGAGATTCGCTAATTTGAGAATATTTTCTGTTTTAGATCTTATTGACCTGTCCTATTGTTAAGACTAAAGCTACAAGTGCTCCTAGGACTGTCACCGGCGACGATGGTGACAATTGGCGAAAGGCCGAAGAACAGGTGAAGGAGAAGAGACTGGTCTAGGGTTTTGGTCTGAGATCAGAGTCTCTCTTCTCCCTTGAGAAACGACTGTCTCAAGAGTCGTTTCTCACTCTTTTATATCGTGGGCCTGGATCGAAGCAGCCCAACCAACCAGGCCAATTCAAGCTCATCAAACAGCCTATCACACATGAATAAGTCGTGTGACCAATTGGTATTAATCAGGCCTCATACAAATGATTGTCACATGTTTAAATCAATAAATTGTACTACATGTAATACCTTATCCACAATTCTGTTGTAACAAGAAAGATTCCCCACTGCTGCACTAACTGTGTATAAATAGCAGCAGTGGGAATCACAAAAGTTTAAGGAAAAGAAATACAACAAAATCTAAAATACATATCTCTTCCTTCTTCTCGTTTCTTCATATTTCGACTTGGTATCAGAGTACACTAAGCCATCAATGGAAAATCCTGATTCCCCATCACTCAACTGTGACTCTCTAGGCTCTGTCCTTCCAAGCAACTTCACTAGCAGCACCAAAAACTCCAACCTGCACAACATGAACAACAACAACAATCACGGCGTTAGATTGGACATAAACAACTACTTGCTGTGGAAAACTATGGTTCTTCCTATGATCAAAGGGAATAAACTAGGTGGATATATTACAGGGGACAAACCCTGTCCAGGGAAATTTATCACTAGTCCTGAAGGGAATGTAAGTGATAATCCTGAATATGAAGAGTGGATTGCTAAAGACCGCAAAGGATCTCTCGGAAGCTGCTAACAGGCTGTCTGGCTCACAAACTAGAGCCAGAATTACCTACTTAAAGTCTGAGTTTCAGAGAACTCGAAAAGATAACACTCCAATGCATGACTATCTTAACAAAATGAAGTCTATAGCAGATAATCTACTGCTTGCTGGGTGTGGTGTATCTATGGATGACCTAATTACTCAAGTCCTAGCTGGTTTGGACTCTGAGTATACACCTATTGTGGTGAGTGTAACTGATAAGGAAGACCTCAGTTGGCTGGATCTACAAACAAGTCTGCTCACATTTTAGAGCGGACTTGACAATTGCTGAGTATTCAAAGTAATATGTCTAATGTCAGCATAACCTCTCTGAACTTTACTCAAAAGACAGATGGAAAACAACAACAACATAACAACAGCACTAGAGGGTTCTATGGTGGCTTTAGAGGACAGAATAGAGGGTATAGAGGCAGGTCCTACTATCCTAACAATAACAGAGGCAGAGGACAGTTCTACAGGGGGAGAGGAGGCAGATCGTTTCAGAACAAACCTACCTGTCAAATCTGTAGTAGATTTGGACACTCAGCTCCAGTGTGTTACTACAGAGATGATCCTTCTGTAATGGGAAATACACCTGCAGAGCAAACCAAAAGTGAAGGCGATCAGACAGCTTATATTACTACTCAAGATACTGCAGTTGACAATGCATGGTTTGGTGACAGTGGTGCTAGCCACCATGTCACAGGCAACTCAGGACTCTTAACCCAGAAGTCTGAGTATACATGTACTAAGAGTGTTATGGTTGGTAGTGGTAAAAAACTCCCAATAAAAAACATTGGTAACTCTAAACTCTATTCCAACACTAAATCACCTATTTATTTGTCTGATGTTCTACATGTACCCTCAATTAACAAAAATTTACTATCTATTTCCCAATTAACTAATCATAACAAAGTTTTTGTTGAGTTTCATAGTGGTTTTTTCTTTGTGAAGGACAAGGACACATGGATTATTCTTCTCAGAGGGATGTCTGAAAAATGGGCTATACAGATTGGACAGTTACCCTAAGTCCCAAGAAAGTCAGGCCTCTTCTAGTTCACCTAAAGTTTTTCAGTCCAATGTTCATGTTAATGTTTCTAATTCCCTAAAAGATGGATGGCATAGGAAGCTTGGCCATCCATGTCTAGACATTTTAAATTATGTTCTCAAGCTTTGTAACCTCACTACCACTGGAAAGAATGAATTGAGTTTTTGTGAGGCTTGCCAATTAGGCAAGTCTCACAGTTTGCCCTATTCTGTGTCTAGGTCCTATGCATCTAATGTTCTGGATCTCATACACACAGATGTATGGGGTCCTTCTCCTACTGTCCCTACAGAGGGACACATATTCTATGTGATTTTCATTGATGACCACACAAGGTATACTTGGTTCTATCCCCTAAAAGACAAAAGTCAAGTGTTCAACACATTTAAAACATTCAAAACACTTGTTGAAAAACAATTTGAAAGATCAATTAAAGTTGTCCAGAGTGATTGGGGTGGTGAATACAGACCCTTTCACTCTTTTGCTCAAGAAAGTGGTTTCATACTTAGGAGATCTTGCCCATATACCTCAGCCTAAAATGGCAGGGCTGAGAGAAAGCATATGCATCTTGTTGAAACAGGTCTCACTCTTCTAGCTCAGTCTGGGTTACTTTACAAGTTTTGGGTCCATTCTTTTCAAACAGCTATCTTTCTCATTAATAGATTACCAACACCAATCCTTTCTCACAAATCACCCTATGAACTTCTCTATCACAAAATACCCAATTAGTTTATCCTAAAGACATTTGGTTGTGCCTGTTACCCCTGTCTAAGGCCCTACCAGTCACAAAAATTTCAGTTTCATACTACTAAATGTGTTTTCTTGGGGTACAGTCCACATCATAAGGGTTATATCTGTTTGGATCCTAGGAACAGGGTTTATGTGTCTAGAAATGTCAAATTCAATGAAAGGGAGTTCCCTTTTCTCCTAAATTCCTTCTATGGTCAACATTCTGATTCTGTGTCAACTCGTATTTGGCTTCCTAGTCTGCCTACTTCTCTTGTGACTCCTGGTGGTCTATCTTCTACTGCAACTCAATCTCATGACTCATATGATGAGATGATCTCCTCAACTCCTAGTTCTACTCAAGGTAAGATCACTCCTCACACTACTCAAACTCCTGATACTCACACTACCATATCTACTAATTCATCCTCTCACACCAGAACTGCTCATTCATCTCACAGTGACACTATACTACCCCTTAGTCCTAACTCAGCACATCCTAACACTACAACCACTTTCCTCCACATGAATCCTACACTATCCATACAACTACCCATTGACCCTCCTGTTTCCCCACAACACCAACCTCCCTCTCTCAAAACTCACACTATGAAAACAAGATTCCAAGATGGTACACTTAAACCTCAAACACCCTATGTAGGCTCTATGACCACTACTACCCCTCTCACTCTTGAACCTACAAAATGCTCAAAAGCTTCTACCAATCCCTACTGGGTTGCTGCCATGAATTCTGAGTTTCAGGCTCTCATGAATAACAAGACCTGGACCCTAGTTCCTTGGTCACCTAAACTTAATGTAGTGGGCTACAAATGGATCTTTAAGGTGAAGTATAACATGGATGGTTCAGTGCAAAGACACAGGGCAAGGTTAGTGGCTAAAGGATTTCATCAAACTCTTGGAGTTGATTTTTCAGAGACGTTTAGTCCAGTCATTAAACCATCTACTGTAAGGTTGGTCTTGGCTATAGCAGTGTCTAAAGGGTGGGAGTTACGTCAGTTAGACATAAACAATGCATTTCTTAATGGTTTCCTAAGTGAGGATGTTTATATGGCTCAACCAGAGGGATTTAGAGACTCTGTGAATCCTACACACATGTGCAAACTTCACAAAGCTCTGTATGGGCGAAAACAGGCTCCAAGAGCCTGGTACTCTAGACTTAAAGACACTCTACTCAGCTGGGGGTTCAACAACTCGAGAGCATATTGCTCTTTATTTTATTTTGTCTCTCACTTAACTGTTATTCTAATACTGGTTTACATGGATGACATTATAGTGACAGGGTCTCAATCTACATGTCTAACTCAGTTCATTCACAGACTCAATACTTGTTTCTCCTTAAAGGACATGGGGTCACTCCATCTATTCCTGGGAATAGAAGCTCATCGTGACCAGATTGGAATCTACTTGACACAACAGCAATATATAACCAACTTACTTGCAAGCAAGGGACTCTCCATGTCCAAGCCATGTCCGACGCCTATGGAAGCTGGGGTGCATCTTTCTAGTTCTTCTGGCACACTTCTCTCTGATCCAACACCTTTTCGAAGCTTGCTGGGGGCCCTTCAGTATCTCACGCACACTCGACCAGACATTTCTTTCGCCGTCAACAAATTAAGTCAGTATCAGCAAAAGCCTACTACTATACATTGGCAGTGCTTGAAGCGAGTTTTGAGATACTTATCTGGCTCACGGTGGACTGGTCTTCACATCAAACCATCCAGCCATTTGTACCTTCATGGATTATCTGATGCAGACTGGGCCTCTTCGATGGATGACAGACGAAGTATTGGAGCGTATTGTGTCTACCTTGGGGAGTCACTGATTTCTTGGTCTTCAAAGAAGCAACATGTTGTTGCACGGTCCTCCACAGAGTCAGAATATCGCGCTCTTGCTAACCTATCCTCCGAATTGATTTGGCTTCGCTCCGTTCTGACAGAAATCAAACTTCCAGTCACACCACCGTCTGTCATATGGTGCGACAATCTGGGTGCCAGCTCCCTTGCCTCAAATCCAGTGTTTCATGCACGAACGAAGCACATCGAACTCGATGTTCACTTCGTTCGTGACCAAGTCCTTCAGGGAGCTTTACAAATCCGATACGTCCCCTCTCACGATCAACTTGCCGACTGCCTCACGAAGCCATTAACTCACTCCCGATTCGCTTTCCTTCGAGACAAACTCGGTCTCGTAAACTCACCCCTTCATTTGCGGGGGGATGTTAAGACTAAATCTACAAGTGCTCCTAGGACTGTCACCGGCGACGATAGTGACAATCGGCGAAAGGCCGAAGAACAGGTGAAGGAGAAAAGACTGGTCTAGGGTTTTGGTCTGAGATCAGAGTCTCTCTTCTCCCTTGAGAAACGACTGTCTCAAGAGTCGTTTCTCACTCTTTTATATCTTGGGCCTGGATCGAAGCAGCCCAACCAACCAGGCCGATTCAAGCTCATCAAACAGCCTATCACACATGAATAAGTCGTGTGACCAATTGGTATTAATCAGGCTTCACACAAATGATTGTCACATGTTTAAATCAATAAATTGTACTACATGTAATGCCTTATCCACAATTCTGTTGTAACAAGAAAGATTCCCCACTGCTGCACTAACTGTGTATAAATAGCAGCAGTGGGAATCACAAAAGTTTAAGGAAAAGAAATACAACAAAATCTAAAATACATATCTCTTCCTTCTTCTCGTTTCTTCATATTTCGACTCCTATAAATTCTAGGGATTAATATGGAGTACTCATCTTTATAAACTTATCAACTAAATCTTAATAAAATCTTTGAACTTAAAAAAATATTTAGAAAAATTTCAACAAAGATATCTGAACTCAACTACATTATTATTATACTTAAATAGGCTGTCATTTCATATTATCCTAAATACTATCTGTTGATGTTCATGGGAGGACAATTTCCATTCAATATCTATTTTTTATAATATTATTTTAAATACTATTTACCAACCATACGATGTTTTTTAGAATTTGTTTCCCCCTACTCAATTTTAAAATTTGAAATTGGATAGTCTTTTTTTTCTAGTATTAAATTTTTATCTACTACAAATTCACATCTTTTTTCTCATTGGTGGTTTTCCAAAATCGGATTTCTCGATCAGTCTACTACATATTAGTATGAAAATGTTTCGTAAGCATCAAATACATCGTACGCGTTTTGGTTTTTTTATTCTTTTATATGAATATATAACCAGACTCATCGGCCTATGACTTTTTAAATAAAATATTTATTATTTATCATTGTTAAGATATGTTTGATTTTCAGGTTTAAAATAAATAAACTGTATATATTCAAGAATGTCCCACCTATTTTCATCTTTGAGGCGACATTATTATTTCATCTAAAGGGCTTTTATTAAGCTTTGATATTAATTTAATATTTGTGCGTGAGATTGTGGGAGGCACGAGTGATCCACAGATGAGGATCATTGTTGGTTCTTGTGGGAGGCACGAGTGATCCACCGACGAGGATCATTGTTTGTTCGAGTTTTGACGCAACCAACCGAATTTTTAACATTTTGGTTCTAGAATTTGCAACATGACCGAATTATTAAAATTTTGGTTTGGTATGGGTTCGGTTTAGTATGAATTCGGTTTGGTTCTTTTTTTTCCATCTAATCTGTTTCGGTTTGGTTCATTGTTAAAAAAATTAAATTAATTATAATTTGATTTGCAATTTTTATATTTAAATAAATGAAATAAAAATTTAATTTTATAAATTAATTTTTGACTTTATTAATTGGTTTTTATCTAATAATTTTGGCATTATAAGGTATAAAACAAAATAAAAAAATATAACCAACTCGACAACTGGTTTATCGATTTTGTATCAATTCAACCGGTTTATCGATTTTATTAGTTTGGTTTTGTATCGATTCTATCGGTTTACCAGTTCTATAGGTTAAATTCCAAAAACCTACTATTGTTTAATTTAATTTTAAACAAATTTATTATTTCAATCCTTTATCCGTTTCCGTTTTCAGAATGACTACTGCGAACGGTTTGGTCCGGTTTTTATTAGTGCAGTCCAAATCCGATTCTCCGTTCTCAAATACTATAAAAAGAGATCTATATCCACTATCTCGAACAGAATAACGGTTTTAATATTTTATCTCACACACGAGTGACTATCGTTTTTAAAATATATATTGATGATATTAAAGTTAAATCTGTTTAAATATGTAGAATTAAGTGGAAGATTTTTTTACATAAAATATTTTTTTACTATCATTTGAACACAATAACGGTTTTTTTATTATAGCAGAATGATATTTGAATTCAAACCTTAAAACTAAAAGGGTTCTCTCTCTAAAGAACCCATTTTTTTACTTCTCAAGAACAGAGTATTTCTTTGATTTCTTTAGATGAATTCAGTCACTGGTCTTAAAGCGATGGAAGAATTCCCCGTTCTTCAAACTACTGGAGTTCATCAACAACAATCAACAAAGAAATTCACTGATTTATTTCAAAAATGTGACGATTTGGAGACTTTAAACCCTGATTTTGTCAAGAAAACAGAGGACCATTTTTCGTTGCAGTATGGTGTTAATGTCAATGATCATATAATAAAGAAGGCTAGAACTACTTTGATAGCCAAATTCAGTAATGGTATCCCTAAGAAAGTAAAGTTTGAGAGTTTTTTTGGCCACACTGAAGTTCAGAGGACCATACTGTTACGAGGTATGGGATTCTCATCATATCTTTTTTGAGTTTGAATTAAAGGAGGACGTTGCAAGATTCTGGACGCGTAATGTCTGGAAATTTGATGATGTTGTTATGAGAATCTTGAGGTGGAGCCAGGACTTCAATAGAAAAATCGAAAATCCTACTGTCCTGACCTGGGTTCGTTTCGAGAATCTACCTGAGTGTCTTTATGATAAGGGTATAGTTGGTGATATGGCCTCTGCTATTGGCCCTACATATAGGGTGGTAGTTCCCAATAAGAATCGTGCGCATACGAATGCTTGTTATGCCCAGGTGGAGGTTGACATCTCCACAAAGCTTCAACGAAGGATATGGGTCGGCTTCGGGTGTAATGATGGATACTGGGTGTCTGTGAGTTATAAGAATATGCCTATGTATTGTTCTGGTTGCTTGCATATTGGTCATGATTTATCTATGTGCAAGAAAGCTTATGAGAAGGTTGAGATTTCTAAAACTGTTAATGATAAATTTCAAGGTGTTGCTGCCAAAGAAAATAAAGAAGGTGTTAATGATAGTAATATGGGTCCTTCAGTTGATTCTTTGGGATCAAGAAACATGGACATTCTTAAAGTGTATAGGCGTAAACTCAGATCGATAGTTACTCAAAAAGATCAGGAAGAAAAGATAAACGTAAAAGAGGTAGATGAAGAAATTAAAAATCAACATGGTTCTTCACAAGAATAGTTGTGCAAAACTCTAGAACAGGAAAAGGTTTAGATTGAAGTTAGTTCTCAAGAGTTCAGTAAGGAGGCTATTGAAGCCATTGAAAAGATTGATGAAGATCCTGATCCTAACATTGGTAGTTGTTCTCCTTCTCCTACTCTTTCACCTCAGTATAGTTTTAATGATATAATATCCTCCAGGCTTAAATCTGCTAAGAAACGAAGGTCTTCTAGTAAGTTAACTATTAAGTCTCTTAGTTCAAGGGACAGAATGTTCAAATCCTACTCTGAAAATGATCAGAGTGATTAGCTGGAATGCTCGAGGGGTTAATAACAAACCTACTCTTAGAAGGCTTAAAACTATGGTTCATTTTGAGTATATTAAGGTTTTGGCTATTCAGGAGCCCATGTCAAAGTGTGATAAGATTTTTGTTGTTGCTAAGGAGCTTGGTTTTGGTAACTGCTTTGCGAATGTTTCGAATAAAAGCTGGGTGTTCTGGATGAATAGTATTGCTATTAAGGTTTCTCTGGATGTTGATCAATGTGTTCATATGGTTATGGAGTATTCTGGTATCTCTGATGATGTTCATTTTACTGTGGTGTATGCTAAGTGTAATCGGGTTCAAAGGATGGTTCTTTGGGATGATCTGAGGTCTGTTGGCAATCAGGATAAGGCTTGGATGTGTGTTGGAGATTTTAA
Organism: Limnanthes douglasii subsp. nivea; assembly: GCA_036936605.1. NCBI lineage: Eukaryota > Viridiplantae > Streptophyta > Magnoliopsida > Brassicales > Limnanthaceae > Limnanthes > Limnanthes douglasii. Next base: position 163,481,764 of record JAUPFV010000003.1, read on the forward strand.
TGTTATTTCGTCTCATGATGAGCACCTGGGCTGTGTCTCTTCTTGTCAAGCTGGCATGGATAATTTGAATGAAGTTGTGAGGTGTTGTAATCTGGTTGATGCTGGTTACAGTGGGTCTAAGTTTACTTGGTCTAGAAGTAACAAGTGGAAAAGATTGGATATGGCTCTTGTTAATGATACATGGTTGGCTGTTTTCAATGAAACCCAGGTCTTTCACATGGTCAGAACATGTTCTGACCATGCTCCTCTTTTAATCTCTTCTAGACTTCATAATAGTAATGATAATGTCTATAGAAAGAAGATGTTTAGGTATCTTAATGCCTGGATTAATGATAATTCTTTCTTGAGTATAGTTAAGCAGGATTGGAGTCGTCCTATTGAGAGTCATCCTAGTACTATCTTTTGGAAGAAGCTTAAAAGACTAAAAGGTTGTCTTAAGACTTGGAACAAGGATCACTTTGGGAACGTGTTTGATAAAGTGAAGGAGTCTGAGTGTAAGGTGAAGAGTTTGGAAATGCTTCATTATACTAATAATAGTATCCATGCTGTTGCTGAGTTAGCAAGAGCCAATAGTATGTACTTGAAAGCTCTTAGAAATGCTGATTCCTACTTAAAGCAGAAATGTTTTAATAATTGGATGCATGAGGGTGATGGAAATTCTAAGGTTTTTTTATAGCTATGCTACTAAGAAAAAGAAGAGGAATGAAATTAGGAGCATTAAGGATGGTGATTCTTGGATTACTGATAGAAAAAAGATTGGAAAGTCGGCTGCTGATTTCTATAAGGATATCTTAATGGCTGATCCTTATAATAACAAGAATGATCAAGATAAGCTGTTGGACACTGATAATTTTAGTTGTATCCCTTCTATTGTTTCTTCTGAAGAGAATGAGATGCTTCTTGGAAGGGTAACTGAGAGTGAAGTTTGGGATATCATCTGTAGTATGAATAATGACAGCTCTCCTGGTATAGATGGTTTTAATCTCTATTTTTTAAGCATTGTTGGTCGATCATTAAGGTAGACTTGTGTACTGCTTTTAATGCCTTCATTCAGGATAGTTACATTCCTACTGGAATGTTTTCTACTCGCATTTGTTTGGTTCCTAAGTCTTCTAATCCTGTCTGGGGGAATAGCTATAGGCCTATTGGCTTATGCACTTTTATGAATAGAATTTTTTCTGCTCTCATTAATCGTAGGTTGTCTTACATCTTGCTTAGAGTTGTTTCTCCTACTCAGTCTGGTTTTGTTAAAGGGAGGCTGATCCATGATAACATCATGTTGGCTAAAGAGCTTCTTTATGATATAAATAAAAGACCTAAAAAGGGTAATATGGTGGTCCAATTAAATATGAGTAAAGCTTTTGATAGGGTCTCTCACCCTTTTGTTCTTAAGGTGTTGCAGTGTTTTGGTTTTTGTGATTCGTTTATTAAGCTGATTGAGAATATGATCACAAACGTTCATGTTTCTTTATTAGTTAATGGTGATTCTTACGATTATTTTAAGATGAAGAGAGGGTTAAGGCAAGGAGATCCTATTTCCCCAAGCCTGTTCATCCTTAGTGAAGAATTTCTAAGTAGAAGTCTTTATAAGCTGTTTAGTTCTAATCCTGATATGTGTTTTTCTTCTAGAACTTCTATTATTGTTCCTTGTATTATGTTTGTAGATGATGTTCTTATATTTGCCAATAGCTTACCAAGTTCTATAGTTTGTCTTAGTAGATGTCTCGATCTTTATCAGCAGACCTCTTGTCAGGCTATTAACAAAAATAAAACTAAACTTGTGCTGTCTTCTAAGTCTTCTTATGTGCAGAATCTAAAGTTTCAGACTGGTTTTGAAGTGGATCATCTTCATATCTCTTATTTGGGTGTCCCCATCTCAAATCATAACAAGTCTTACATCTATAATCCTATCATTCATAAGATCAATGACAAGATTGCTGAGTGGGACAGTAAGTTGTTATCTTATGGTGGTAGGCTTTCTCTTATTAATAATGTTCTTATACATATGACTTTACATTGGATTCAGTGCTGTGAATTACCTAAAACTGTTATTTCTAAAATTGAAAACATATTCAACAGATTTCTTTGGAGAACAAACTTTAACCAAAAGTCTATTCACTGGTCTGGGTGGTCTTTCATTTGTAAACCTTTTGAAGAGGGGGGGGGGGGGGTTACATGTTAGAAAACTCATTGATGTTTAGAATGTTTTTTCTCAAAAACTGTGGTTTAAACTTAGGAAAAATGGCTGTCTTTGGTCTAATGTTATGAATGAAATATATTGTTCTAAGGTTCATCCTTTATATTATAATAAAAAAGGTTCTGCTGTTTGGAAAAGGCTGTGCAGTATTAGGCATCAGGCTGATTCTAATATTACCTGGATATTGGGCAGAGGTGATGTAGATTTTTGGAAGGATTCTTGGCATGGTCTTCCTGCCATTGCTTCTGAGAGTAATATCAACTAGTACATTGATGTTAAGGCTAAATCCTTTTGGAAAAATAATACTTGGGTGTTGAATGATGTGCAGGATGCTATTGGAACTAATAGAATGCATTTGATTGAAAAAATCACGGTTTCTGATAAGGATGATGCTATTTGTTGGAAGCATTCTAAGGGTGATCTGTTCAGTTTGAAGTTGACTTGGGACAGCTTAAGAACCACTCACACCCTTTCTGCTCTATATAAGCAGATTTGGAATGCTAAGGTTCCCAGGAAGTTTTCGTTCATTACTTGGAAACGTTTACATAATTTCATTCCTGTTGATTCTGTCATGAAAAAGAAGCATATAAGCATGGCTTCTAAATGTGTTTTCTGTGACAATTGTGAAGATAAAGAGCATTTATTTGTTAGATGTGATTTTTCTTGGCACCTTTGGAATTGGTTCGCTTGTGTTTTTAATGTGCATATTAGGAGATCCATGATTCTTAGCCATGTGTTGAGGGTTTGGTTTTGGTTCTCTAAATAAAAGTTTCATATAACTAAGCTCATTCCTCAGGCGATTTGTTGGGTTATTTGGAAATCGAGGAATTCTATTAAGCATAAGAATATGAATATAACTGTTAAAATGGCTATTGATCAGATTATTGGAATTGTTAAGGGGGTTGAAGTTTCTTGTGAGCTTACCTATAAGCATTGGTTAGGGTCTGAAAGTGCAGGTGTGTATCTTGGTTGTTTCTCTATTGAAAGGAATAGAAAGTTAAGATACCTTAGATGGATTCTGCCTGCTAGCAATCGTCTGAAAATGAATGTAGACGCACCGTGTGCTCACAATGGGGAAGCTGCTACTGGCATTTTGTTTAGGAACAGCGAGGGCAACATTATTTGGGCATTTGGAAATCTTATTGGCAAGGCTACTCCTCTTCAGGCTGAGACAGAAGCTATGCTACAAGGTCTTATCTTTTGCTTTAAGAATAACTGGTCTTGTGTGGATGCTGAATCCGATTCTTTAGTGCTTATCAAGCAATTATCTGCTGGCTCGAGTTCATTTGGTGACTCTAATGTTAATTCTTGCCGTAATCTTGTCCACAAGAGTATGAATTTATTGCATATTTCAAGGGTCCAGAATCAGGCAGCTGATTGGCTTGCCAAATAGACCCTCAAATGCAAATTAAAGCGTTCGTTTAATCACTTAAATGTGCCCTCTCATCTTCAAGACATAACTTTCTTGGAAATCCTTGGCTTAGGTTATCTGCATTATGACTAATTTGCCTTGAGTTCTGCTAGGTTTGTTTATTTGTGCAGGATTTGGAGCTGATGGAGTTCTGGTTCGAAGGTTGAAGTCTTTGGTGCATTCTGGAGATTTTTGATGGGTCTGGCTCTCCATTGAAAGGAAGATTGTGGATGTTGTTTGCAAGTGTTTGTTCTTGAAAGTGTTTGATGAAAGTCCTCTATCAAATGTCTTGGGGTTTGCATGTTGAAGTCTGTTTTCTTGTGTGGAGGGAAATGTTAAGCTTTCAATTTTTGCTTTAGGCGGGAGTGATTTCATTGTAATATGAACAAATTTCACTATGGTCCTCACATGTTGTAATTCTTTTCTTTAATAAGAGTTTTTCTTTTGATTAAAAAAAAGTGGAAGATTTGAATTGATGGACGCTATCATTTAAGTGTTCACTCAAAATTGATCTACATAGAATATTTATATAACTATACTTTTTTATTTTTTATTTATAATTTACATTATTAAATATTAAATTTTTATTATATAATTAATCTAATCCAAACCAATCATATAATTAATTTATTCAAATGTTTAAATATTTAAATAGAATAAATCAAAAAATATTTAACAGTTGGTTTGAGTGGATAGAAAAATAATGTCTACTGTCCTAAGTCCAATATCAATCAATAAATCTAACACACTATTACCGCTTACATTTTTTTTCTTCTAATTTTCTATTTCATAACATTTATTAAAATTACTTTTATATAAACTCCGATTCGGTTAGGTTTAGCGATCATAAACTATCCATATTAATTGGTGTCATATATAGAAATAGAAAAATTTATGTTTTAAAAAATAAATTAATCCAAAAATCGAAACGAAAAGATATCAAACTTGGTCGATAAAGTTTATTTGTGAGTGGACGAAGATAATGAGATGGAAGTTCCTAAAAACAGCAACCGAGTTTCTTTATGATTGAAGTCATACCAGACGAAAAGGCTTGACGATGTCACCAAATGAGAACAAGCGTGTGGCTTAGCAGTTGAGAAACGAATAACCAAGAGACTTTCTACATTTGCAGGAATAACTCATACCCCAAGGTCACATACTCAAATCTGTAATCCACACTGGCAAATATATGGTAAGAAAGAAACAGATTATGCTACGTAAGAATGTTGCACGACTAGTATGCAATAGATGTTCTTGAAAACGAAAGAGATTAGAGGGGAGCGCAAAAAAGAGAAAAAGGAATTTTTTTATGAAACATCCAATAATAAAGATCGAAGGAGACATAAGAGTCGTTGGAACAGAAGGATGAGTAAAACTCCAACATCCAAATATGATAGAAAGGAAATGAGAAGATAAAAAACAACGGTAAAAGGAAAAAAAGATATGATTATTCTGGATGATATGACACAAAAAAATTTAAGGTAAACCAGCCAAACAAAAGACCAAAAAATATGATCGGGCGACGTTGCACGACCATAAAGGACTTGGCCAAGAAGCCAATGAAATGCATGGTCGCGCAACATGGCGACCAAACATGACTGGTTGAGCCACGAAGCGTGACCAGAATGATACTGGCCTTTGTAGCATACCAAAAATCCCCTTGGTCGCGGAACTATGTGTGATCAAGGGTTTTAGCGCCTGGTAACGCGTAACCATGCGACCAGGCTCGTAGAGGCCCGACCAAATGGGCATGCTTATTTTGGTCGTGCATCCATGCGTGAAGAGATTGATATGGTCATATGGCCGCGACCATACCAACCTGTTTTTGCATACTTGCGCGACTAGGCGCGACTAAGCGCAACATGCCTCGGTCTATAGGTCAAGTCTCGTCTGATCGTGCATATACGCAGGACTAAAAGCCATACCACTTGGTCGTGCTTACTTACGCGGCCAAAGAAAACAAGACCTCGCAAACTTGACCATGTCCCAGCTGGTTACACATATATGAGAGACCAGGGCCTCCCACACATGGTCGCGTATACTCGTGCAATTAGGCACCACACACCTAGCCAAGTGGTCTGGCCCCATATAGTCGTGCCCTAGCGCACGATAAACCTAGCTAGTTGGTTGAGAAAACCTCATTTTAGTTATATTACATCGTGCGACTAGGCCACAAAATCCCACGATGCACTATGTCGCTCGCCTAGAAAAGGAATGGCTCATAGGCCAACACACTAAATCCGCTAAGGGACTGCATTCGTAACCGTTATGATCAACACCTATTAGGAATTAGGATTGATTACATTCTATCGTCGGTAAGTGTACCGAAACTATATCTAAGAACATACAGATAAAGTATTTGACATTGTATAAAAATGCAGCCGCCACAGACGTACCTCTCGCTGATAAAACGCCTAGAGAACGAGATAAGTTCAAACCAATGAAAGGAAACAACCTAAGATGCATACAAATAAGAGTCATTATTTAAGTAGTTAGTGAATCATTTATAAAACAGGTGGATACTGGAGTGAATTATAAACATATATAAGGAGCAATTGTAATCCAATAAACAAAATTAATACAAGTGTTCATTACTCATTCTTCAAGTTCATTATCTCTTCTTATAGTGATCTTCATTAATTATATTTTATTAGAAGTTAGAAAATTGTGTGATTTTTTCCCTCACTAATTTGGTTTAGTTGTCGGGAAACAAAATCAGCCACCCTTTAAACTTATCAAGTTGAAACCCTGCAACTTTTTCAGCATTATGAACTTGAGGTTCGGAAGAATGTCGGTAACTAGGCAAAAGGTATCGGAAAATGTGCCAAGCCATCCTATTGAGGTAGAAAGTATTCAACCCGAGGGGCCAACAGTTGCGCTATGCGCCCTTCCCACGCAAACGTGACCTTCATATCGTATGAAAATGATGAAGAGGATGATGGCATAGTCGTCCTTAGAAACGAGAGGATTGACGACCTTGCTCACCAAGTAATTGAGCTAGTACATGTGGTCAAGTGCATCAATGCAACTCAAAACCGAGCAGGACGACCATGTCCCGTACCAGAACGATTAAGGAAGATGCATTTGGACCTAACCTAAAACGGTTTGGCTTGGGAAGAACAGTGAATCAATCCTGTGACATGCCACCACCAAGCGCTAGGCCTAGATCCTTTTTACCATTTTGAGGTCCAACTTAGGAGAATAAACCTTGGACAACGAGACCCCCACCGACGAGCGAATAAATACCATTGACCTACGACACAGGGTCATAGTGAAACAACCATGGATCATTTATATAAGACCTACCAGAGATTCTTGGGGGATCACGTTTGCTTCAAGTTATGGGAGAGTTATTTTGGATATGTCCCCCTCTTTTATCGGAGAACGGTCGGTAACGCTAGATCATTTGTCAGCTATACATGCCTTTGTTAGCATAGAGTGGGTATGGAGTTCGCCCCTCTGGCCGATGATCCTTATTTGACAGACCTTCCTTGGCCTAGATATAACAAAGTTGCAATACTTCACCAGTACGAGCGACCCCAAGCATCATATGCTACACCGGTACCTGTGGATAATAAAGAAAAATTGGGACGAGACTTTGAGGGAGTCCATATCAAGTTGTGTCAACCTTGGTGCCAAAGTGGTTGACTAACATGATCACTTAAATCCATCCTTGACTTGTCAAGCACTACTCCAGAATTCTATCTTCTACAACTTAGTCAGGAACGTAAAATCAGTCACCCTGGCCGAATTGATTGCCCGAGCTTAGAAATATATCAACTTTGAGGATCCCTACACTCATAATGGGAACATAGGTGATACCCCTTAAATGGTAAAGGCAATGGTATTTTCCGAAAAAGGCTTCAACCCAGACCTTCGTGAAAGCTTTTCCGGTCGGATGAGTAGGTTGACCATCCACCGTTAAATGTGTCTAATTCCTACCTCTACAACCATATCAAAAGCACCGATCTTCTAGCCATTCGGGAAAGATGTCCTCGCACCCAGCAATCCAGAATCGCAACAAACAATGCGAGTATCAACACGACCACAAAAAGAAAACATGAGATGAGCTAGATTGACCTAAAGGTCGTCTCCACGAGAATAATAAGGCAAGAAAGCCTCATATATATATCCTAACTCTCTATGGAGAAACCAGCTGGATTGGTTACACTTATAGCTCCCGCAAGCTCTACATATGAGAGTTGACTTCATTTGTCGACCTAACTAAATCACGTGCACCATGGACATATACACCCGTCATCTTCTTCGTTGATAAAGATCTCTACGATGTCGTCAATCCACATGATGAAGCACGATAAATTTGGTGGACACCAAAGTAGTGGTGGACATTTTCTGCATCTCAACCATGAAATAACTCGATTGCAAGATCTTCTTAAACCAAACTTCCATAATGTGGTACGCTTAAATGACCAAGCCATTTTGGACGCTACTAGAAGAATCGATTGAAATAAGAAGATGGGCCAAGAATAAGGTTACAGAGTTTATGTTGTTAAAAACTTTAACCCCATACAACTCGATCTCTGGATAGTCATGGTTTCATAAATTCAAGGCTTAGTCTTCTACCTATCAACAATTCTCGAAGTATGTGATTATTGTTGAAGTAGGAATAATACTCGGCAACCAAAATCCGACCCAAGAAGGACTAGCCGACCAAGTTTCGTGTAAAATACATAAGCCCATATAGGCAACCCCTATATGAGTATTTCTCTCGACTTGAGCGTTACATGCCTCAACAACTTAAGCCTCAAGATTGCCCATTTGTTCTTAGGTGTGCACCCTCTTATCCTCCACAGTAGACTCAAGAATTTGGGATAAATGAAATCCTTTCAAGATCCTCGCAAGTCCTTCATTTGAAAATTGACCGAGGGACCAACAGCTGTCAGATAACTTATATTTCATGGCCAAGGAAGAAAGTGGCACATTAGGAAGAGACGGTGCAGTCTATCAACATCATTCACGAGGGATTGAAGGAATTCACCTCCCTTTCAGTCCTTCATTTAGTTCCGAATAAAATCTATCTCTCGAGGACTTCAGCAAGCACTAGAAATACAATTGTGAATCTCCTTGGTTTCAATGAAGGCTCCTTACATGTTAGATATTTAAGAGTCCCGCTCATCACCTCTAGACTTACTTACACTGACTGCCGACCTCTATTTTTCAAAATTACCAATTGTATAAAATATTGGACGATTAAACAACTCTCGTACGCTGGTAGGCTCAGACTAATCAAATCGGTGTCTAAGTCAGCCATGTTTACTAGTCCTCGATTTAATTCTCCCGGTTAGAACCCTAAATGAACTCTCTCAGCTTTTCCGACACTTCTTATGGTCAGGCTCGGAGATAAAATCTCAGGGGCAAGATCGTCTGGGATAAGATCAAGTTTCCTACGGATGAGGATGTCCTTATGATCCCAAACCTAAACATTTGGAATCAGGCTGCCATGAAGCTATTCTTGTCCATATTAATCAAAAAAAAATTATTCTATATGGACCCAATGGACCCTTACATAAAAATGAAATATAAAAGCCTATAAACTCTTCATTCTCCATCTAGTGCTAGTTGAGGTTGGAGAAAGATTTTAAAGCTGCGCAATCAGGTTGTGGACATTTATAAAGTTCTCGTTGCAAATGGAAATGACACTTCCATCTGGTACGGTCCATGGCTACTTCCAACCTCCATCATCAACCGTTTTGGCCCCAAAATTACAAACTTGACTCGTATGTGCAATATCTCACGAGTCGCGGATCTCCATTTCAACAGGAGATAGGTTTGGCTCCCATGTAAGGGCCCTAAGTAGACGCATGCAACTTCACATTACCGAAATTAGAAACATGTTAAGTAATCTCCCTCCTGATTCTGAAGACGATGAAAGTTTTCTCTGGATCCCTAACAAGTCCAGACCGTATTTTACCATCACCATCACCTATACTGCTCCCAGACCATCTAGGGATAAAGTGGCATGGGCTTCTTTAGTCTGGAACAAGTACTCTATCCCTAGCCACTCCTTTATTACCTGGATGACCATTCACAACAAGCTCACTACTCGGGATAAACTTATTGATTGGGGGCTTGACACTCTATCTGAGTGCATTTTTTGCTCCAACTATCAAGAAACGCTTGAGAATCTTCTCATTCTCTGTCCTTACTCCTCCTCTATCTGGGAGGGCATAGCTCGAAAGCTTCTCATCAACTCAAACCACCTCCTCGGCCTCTTGGCTTGAGAAGGCGAGCGCTTGGACTACATCTGACAACGGAAAGGGCCACCTATGGTGAACTACTTTCTGTTCAATTATCTACTAAATCTCGACTGAAAGAAATGCTAGAATTTTCAACAACAACCAAATGTTGAGCTCGAGTATCACTTATCATGTTCTTTCTGACCATCATTATCGCTACAATGGTACGAATGTCAGTTTTCTTTTATAATAGGTTACCTATGTATGTAATATTTTCGTTACCTGGTTTAGGGATTAGTCCTGATTAGTAATCAAGCCCACTCGGCCGTCCTAATCACTTGTAAACAATTTTTACATAAATTAACAATTTGTACAGTTTTATCTCTTCTAAAATAAAAATGAAATTTGGATGGACGTTACTATATTAATTAATTTTTTATTTTTATTTTTATTTTTGAGTTACTCTAAGATTTTCATGAGAAAATTATCTATTGAGTTAATTATTGAGGTAAGATTCTAAGTAAACTTTTAAACATAATCTAGATATTTAATGAAAATTTAAGATTCATGATAACTTACAACTTGTTTTAGATGGAGATAATACTAATTTTATTTTCTAATTTTAATGTTTTATTTACTTATTTAATATTACATAATTTGTTAAAAATTAAAAAATAATTTTTAGGAAAACAAAATTTAAATAGTTACTATGTACATATTTAAATTTTCCCAAATCAACTTAAACAAAACTTTATATGTGGTTTGGTTTATTTTGGGCTTGGGGTATTTTGCTAAAGTTTTTTGTGAAGTTTAAAGTGTTTAGTGTTTAGTGTGGAAAGTAATGAGATAATTAAGCAGCCTGCTTGTATTAAATGTCTCATTAATGAGAATGGTTGGGGTATTTATACTCTTAATTCATGATCCATGGGCTTATGAGTCAAGTTATGAAGCCGAGTCAAGTTTAAGGACTCATTAGTTGTTTACGTAGATTAGCAAATAACTTAGTCAAAAGGTGTTTTACTTTTGTCATGTCCGGATATTTTAGTGGTGTGTCATTGTCAGAATTATGCAGTGGTCTGTGGTTGAAGTTTCCGAACTCATCAATAGCCCTTTTTTAGGCATTGCCAAATATCTTTGATAGGGCTAAAAAATCCACTAAGCCAGTCTCAACTTTATCCGATCTGTCCATGCAGTTCGTACTATGAAGTTTGCTTTTAACATCAACTCAGTTCGAAGTTTGTCAGAACTGGTTTCGCTTTCCAGAATTCTAAGAGTTTTCTTCTTGGATCGTGGGACACATGTCGATATTTGGTTCAACCTACCAGCCATTATTTTTCCTAGACCGGCGCGCCGACTAAGTCTAGAAAATTACCTAGGTCTTTGATTCTTCACACGTTTGGGCAGCCTTTAATCATTACTAAAATCCTATTCAACTTCTCCTAGGCAACAGTTACTTTTTACTTTTATATAAATTCTCTTTCATTATTTCATTTTGGAGAGATTTCCATTTTTACCTTCACATTGTTCTTGAGAGGTTTTATGTTCACGACCATAAACACACTAGTTAAAGGCGACATGTTAAATTTATCAGAGTTAGAAAGAGAGAATCGCATTGCTGCCGGCCTTCAGTTTCTCTAAGTGAGAAAACCAGTCAACCAACCCACGACACCGATCAAGGGTCTTCTACTTCCAAAAACCATAGGCCCAGACCACTCTCATTTTAGCCGAACCTTTTACCCCTTCCCTCAGGCCCTTCTGTTCAAGAGTCTCAACCTTCTGTACCTAAAGAAAAATCTGTTTCAAGTATAAAAAAACCTCCCCCTTCATTGCTTTGGGTTCTAATGCTGAGAAGTCTCTGGGAGAAGAAAACCCCTCGCCAGACGACCCGCCAAACGACCCACCAAACTAAAAATCAATCCACACCTTCACTGTCAGAGCCCTCCGGATTGGAGGTATCTAAAGCAGCCCCAAGGGCCAAGCCCTATGGATCCCATCATCAACCGGACACCTGACCTTTAGAGACAACAATTTCTCAACCATCCGAACGGCCTTCGGTGCCAGAAACTGACCCCATTCATTTAAGGAAACTGATAAACCTTCCATAGTTATGGAGGAAATAATGGAAGATAGTATTGAGGAGGCTCCCTTTGAAACTGAAGCGTCAGGTCAAACTGGGGATGCTGATTCTGATAAGAAGGGCTAAAACAAGGTTAAAGTCTGTATGACTCATCCAGACTCTCTTCTGGAGTGCCTAGAGGGAAAAGTAGGCCCTTGCTTCAAACATGTTAGTGTTAAGTACCTGTTGGCCTTACAAAACATAAATTACATCTATACCCACACTATTGAGTTGGGTCGAATCCGGGAAAAATGGGAGATTTCAGAGTCAGTGAAGGTAAGAATACCTATCACTCCGGAGACTCTCATGGACTGCAAGCTTAACGAGGTGCTGAACTGGGGACTTCGGTTCCCATTGGCCCTTAAACTTTTCAGGTACTTCAACTTAGTTAAACGCTGCCCTAGCCAGCTAAGCCCCAATGCCTGGTATTCTCTCCTTGCGTGCATCATGGCATCAAGCTTGTCAAAAATCCCACTTTCGATGAAGCAGTTTGCTGCTGTGGCAAGCTTGTGAAAGAATCATCAGATTCCATTCTACTATCAAAATATGGGGAACAACTTCAAAGTGGTGGACGACTTGCTAGAGTCCGAAAAGAACTAGAGGACACAATTTATGTTTATCAGTGGGACATGGGAGAACAGCAGGAAGATTAGGGCCAAAACCAATCCTATCATGTTGACTAGCAGGTGGAAAAGTACTGGTAAGTTCCTTTCCTCTCTTTGTTTTTCATGTTTTTTTAATTATAAGTGTTTCCATTCTGATTAACTTGTTATGACTTTTTAGTGCTACCGAAGGAGTTCACCGGACACTTGGAGGAGAGGGAGAAAACATGTGCAAAACTCAATGCCATGGGCTACGGAGTATTGGGGGAATGCCTTCCACAACTGTTTTATATCGAGCAATCTTGTTAGGTCCCATCTATGGAACACCACAGGCCGGAGAGACCTCACGTGGGAATAACTGACTACCCTTCATCCTCCCGATGTAATTCTCAAAAGGACAGAGGCCAAGGATGGAAAATATTTCTTACCCTCCAGATCAAAGGCACCCAACAAGATGAAGAATAAGAAGAAGAAAGATGCAACAAATTAGGTCAATCAGCCACAAAGGGAACTGGTTCGGGGAACCAAGGGGGAATTGATGCTGTCCTGCTTAAGGTAGTAGATACTAAGACATTGAAGGAGGCTGGAGAGTCACAAAACCCACCAAAGCCTCATAAGAAGAAAATAAAACGAAGGGCCAGCAACGATAATAAAGCTGCCAAGAAGAAAAAGGTCACCATGGGAGAAGAAATAATTCTTCGCCCTTCGAAGATCCAACCTCCACTAGCCCATGTTGATCCCACATTGCAAGAGAAAATCTCAACAGATTTGTAGTCCGGAGAGATTTCCGGGGGAGGGAACGAAGAAGTGGACATTAATGCCCTTCAAGACATTGATTTGTACTTCATTGATTCCGAGAAGGATGACTTCACAGGTCTCTACCGCCCCTCCAGTTCTGCCAATATGATGACCTTTAATGGTAAGTCTTTCTCTGTTTCCGGAGAGCAGGACATCCTGAGCCACTCCTTCATTGTACAAGAAATATTTATCAACCAACCTCTTAAATGCTAACCAATTCATAGAGGAGGTGAAGAAATACATAGAGGTATTGAAGAAGGATAAGGAGGCCACCAGGACTGAGTTCCAGACTAAGTATTTTAACTTAGAAAAAGACTTCACATTGCTGAAAGGGGAGGTGTAGACCAAGGATGGTGCCATTCAAAACTTATCTGATGAGAAGGTTAATTTGGAGAACGCTGTTTCAAAACTGATCCAGGAGAAGGAAGACTTAAAGAACCAACAGGAGCAAGCTATCCAATAAGGTATTGATAAATATACCAATGAGGTGATAGATTCCTTGGAGAAAAGAGATGATCAAGTCAAGTCTGACATGGTGTTGCTCATTCATGAGACTATTCTGAAGAGGACCCTTGGTCCCTTATGGAAATATATGGAATATGAAGAACTTCCAGTTCACACCATGGCAGATGGCGACAAGGACAACTACTCCAGTGGAATCAATTCCACTACTGATGATGAAAAGGGAACTGGTGAGAGTTCGAGTGCCGAACTCAAAAGTCCTAAAAAAGATAAAGGTGATGATGGAACGTTCGAAGGGAACAAGCCCTAAGGTCTTATATTATTTTTTGTCTTTTTTGAACAGTTAAAGTCCTTGGATGGCCAAGGCATATTTTGTAATATTTAAACACCTAAAGTCCTTGGATGGCCAAGGCATGTTTTGCTTTCCTATTTGGTTCAAGTCCGAATAGGTTTAATCTATCAAACCTTCTTTTATTTAATACTTTCTTTCTTCTAAACTTTTCATGTCCAATATTTAAGTAGCCCCTAGCATTTCATAAGTATTATAGTGAAAGTGTTTAATATCTCTGATGACGTGTATTAAATAGTCATCACTTTACCCGATTTTTCCGATCTACTAAAGATCCAAGGTGTTGAACAAGTGATTTCTACTTGAATTGAATTGTAGTAAAACCACTCAGAATATTTTAAGAAGGCATCACGTATTATAAATAAAAAACCGGACACCCCATTAAAACCTCCCCGCGCCACCAGGGTAGGAGAGAGTATGCCCCCTAATATTTACATTGATATCTAACAAGTAAATATTTACACAAATTTTATTCTAAATATAACCTGAGATGTTCAATATTCGATGAGTGCTTCAAAACTCTTCCTCATATGGGCCTTTCCAGTTCGGAGCTAGCTTCCCGAACTGCTTCTCCTTGGTGTGCAAGAAGACATTTATTAATACCTTGTCTCCTGGTTGAAAATCTCTTCTCTTGACTTTGGAAGCAAATCTACTCCTCATCAAGCCTTGGTAGTGAGCTGTTCTTAAGTGAGCTTTAACCATTGTTTCTTTTATTAAGTCCAACTGATTCCTAATTTCTATCTCATTAGCTTGTTCTGAATAGCTGTGGACCCTGTATGATGGTAGGGTAGCTTCTATGGGGGTAATTCCATCCATCCTATACACCAAAGCAAGATGAGATTCATGTGTAGCAGCCTGAGGAATAGTTCGGTACGTCCACAATACTTCTTGCAAATAACTTGGCCACTTCCCCGCAGCTCCTTCTAGATTATTTTTTAATCTGGAAACAATAATCTTGTTAGCAACTTCAACCTGACCATTTGATTGGGGATGAAAATGAGAAGAAAAACAATGTTGAATTCCTCTGGAAGCACAAAAACTCTCCATATCCTTATTATCAAACTGTGGCCCATTGTTTGTGATAATCTTTTGAGGGATCCCAAATCTGCAACATATATTGGATAAGATAAATTTAATGAAATCCTTCAAAGTGGTACCTTCCAAAGGATCTGCCTTTATCCATTTTGAAAAGTAATCAATCACATCTATAATAGTCCTGCACCCCCCGGATGTCATAGGTAGAGGTCCAACTAAATCCAAACCCCAACGAGCAAAAGGTACTGGCTCAGAAATAGACTCCATAGGTACTGCTGGCACATGAATTTCATTATCATACCTTTGACATGGATCACACTTCTTTACCATTTCTTTAACATCTTCCATTATGGAGGGCTAATAGTACCCAACCAACAACACTCTCCGGGTTAGTGTCCTGTACCCATAATGTGTTGATTCTTCTCCATCGTGTAGTTCAGATAAAACAACTTGAGATTCTTCAACCCCCAAACAATGCAGGAGAGGTCTACTGAAAGTTTTTTTATAGAGAACTTCTCTTATGATAAAAAACCACGAGCCTTGTCTTTAACTTTTCTTGCCATAGCTTTATCCGGAAGCAAAACCCCGTCTGAAATATACTGAAGAAGGGAAAACCTCCAATATTTAGGTTGAATCATCTTTATGCTCAAGCTTTCCTCCCCTTCTTTGTTTTGACTTGGTTGTATGGATGGGAATTCTTGTATATGAATCAAAGGGTAAGACTCAGAATATGTTATGGTTGCCAAAGAATCTGCCAGTACATTCTATGACCTAGGAATATGCTCATAACAAACATTTTTGAAGTTGGCTGCCTCCTCTTTCAGGATGAATAAGTATTTGATCAGCTCCTCCTTCTTAGCCTCAGACTGACCTTGAGTGTGATGGATAAGAAGCTGAGAGTCACTCATTAACTGGACTCTCTTAGCCCCACATAGGAAAGCCAATTTAAGACCAGC
Source organism: Limnanthes douglasii subsp. nivea (assembly GCA_036936605.1). Lineage (NCBI taxonomy): Eukaryota > Viridiplantae > Streptophyta > Magnoliopsida > Brassicales > Limnanthaceae > Limnanthes > Limnanthes douglasii. The sequence continues at coordinate 163,497,887 of JAUPFV010000003.1, forward strand.
TATAGCTACTTCATATTCAGACTTATTGTTAGAGGCCTTGGACCCAAAGAATATAGCTTGGTACATTTTATCACCATATGGAGAGGTTAGGAAAACTCCAGCCCCACACCGCATGGTGCTTGAAACACCATTAATTTGGACTACCCACTCTTTATTGGCTTTCTCTTCTGAAATTTGTTTAGAGTTTCTGTACGAATGGAATTCTACTAGAAAATCATCCACTGATGGAGCTTTAATAGCTGTTTGTGGGGAAAATCAATGTCGTAATCACCTAAATCTAGTGACCACTTGGTCATCTTTCTTGACATGTCTACTTACTGAAGAACATTCTTCAATGGGAAAGATGTTCGGACAACGATGGAATGAGACTGAAAATACGTCCTTATCTTTCTTGCTGCAGTCACCAAGGCTAGTGCCAACTTTTCAAGTTTTAAGTACCTCTTCTCAGCATCTATCAAACTTTTGCTGATATAATACACAGGACAAGGGTAGTTGTCCACTTCTCTTACCAATACTGCACTTATAGCACATTCTGACACAACTAAGTACACATAGAGTGTTTCCCCTTGAATGAGCTTAAACAGAGTCTTTGGTGAGGATAAGTGTTTCTTTATTTTAACAAAAGCTTGGCTGCACTATGGAGACCAATTAAAATCTTTAACATTCTTCAAGGTTTGAAAAAACAGAGTACACTTGTCTGAAGACCTTGAAATAAAACGATTCAAAGCAGCCAACCTCCCAGTGAGCCTCTGTACTTCTTTAATACTCCGAGGAGGATCCATTTCTAATAGGGCATTAAGCTGGTCCGGATCAGGCTGTATTCCTTTCTCACTTATCACATAACCCAAAAAAAATCGGATCGAACCCCAAAGACATATTTTTGTGGATTCAGTTTCAAATTCACAGTTGCCAGATTAGCAAATGTTTCTTAAAGGTAAATTATGTGCAAATCCTCCTCCAAGATTTTAACCATCATGTCATCTATGTATACCTCCATATTCCTGCCAATCTGACTAGCGAATGCTTTGTTCACCAACCTCTGATAAGTAGCCCCAACATTTTTTAACCCAAAAAGCATCACCTTGTAGCAATGGAGACCTCAATCTGTTATGAAAGTTGTATGATCTTGGTCATTTGGATCCACCTGTATCTAGTTGTACCTAGAGAAACCATCCATAAAGGACAACAACTTATTTCCAGACGTTGGGTCCACCCAGTGATCTATCCGGAGGACTGGATAAAGATCTTTTGGACAAGCCATGTTGAGATCAATAAAATCAAGACACATACGCCATTTCCCGTTCTTTTTCTTGACCAACACCAGATTGGAAGTCCATAAAGGATAATGGGATTCCTTTATGTGTCCCATCTTGGTAAGCCGATCAACTTCTTACACTATTACATAAGCTTTCTCGTTAGAGAAAGCTCTCCTTTTCTGCACAACAGGTGCGACATCACTCCGGATTGACAGCTTTTATGAGAAAACGCTTGCAGGTACTCCGGTTACATCACCATTGCACCAAGAAAAGACCTGCTGATTATTCAATAAAAAGGACAACAATTTGTTTTTCAACTCTGGCGCCATCTTTGATCCAATCTTAATACTTTTACCCTCTGGAAGGGAGTGGGTTTCAATTTCTTCAACCTGTATTATAACACTAGGAGCCTCCCTGGGGTCATTAATCTCACCATCTCCCTCATAAGGCCCCAGTAACTGCTAATCTTAATTAATCCGAACTGCTCCCAAAGTTTTAGGAGCAAGTGCAGTTGCATAACACTCCCTTGTTATCTTCTGACTACTTCAGACAACGCCTACTTGCTCTTGAACTGCATACTTCAAACACTGGTGGACTATTGAGGCCATAACATGCATCCTAGAGAGCAGAACCTCCCAAAGATCGCATTGTAGCATAAGGGGAAATCTACCACAACAAATAATACCCTGACCAACTTTTTAAAGGACCTCTTGCCTAACAACACCTCTTCCTCAAACTCCCCGATTACATCAGTAGAGCTCCGTGTGAAGCCCACAATGGTTATGCTTGAACTTTGAATAACGGCCGGATTATTCATATGCTTCTAAGAGCTAAAAAAGAAGATGTTTTCCAAACTTCCCGTGTCTATCAAAATTCGTTGGATATCATTGCCCCAATAGATGCTTCTATTACTACAGCATCCTCATGAGGTTCAGAAATATTTCTCAAATCATCCTCATCAAAAAATATAAATGGAAAAAGGGGTTTGGCACTGATGAGAAGACATGCCCTCTTCCAACTGTGTAGCCAAACTATGAACATGCCTATTTCTTGATGAAAGATTGGGCATTGTCATAGTATCTCCTCCAAAGATGGTGAGTGACTCAAAAAACCTGATCAGTCCAGACACCGTCTTGGTCTGCTCTTTTATAACCCCTAATTTATTTCGAGTTGGGTCAGGATCTAGATACTCAGAATCAACATCCAATCTTTCAAGGATCACCATTGCTCCTTCTTGAGAAGATGATCCCACATTGTTTGTAGGGCCTGCCCGATGAGCCTTGTCAGGCCTGTTTCCATTTCTTCTTTTGACATAAGCTCCCAGCTTGCCTCTTTCAATAAGATTCTTCACTTCTTGTTTCAAGGCTATGCAGTCTTGAGAATTATGGCCTATATCATCATGATATTGGCAAAAACAAGTATTTCGACTCTCTTTAGGAGATTGCAGTGTTGATGGTTTCCAGAAAGAGACTTCCTCCTTAGTCTTGTCATATATTGTGGCTATATTCTCTTTTAATTCTGCAAACCACTCCGGTTGAACCCAAGGAACTCTTTTACTCCTTGAATTTTGGCACTGAGATTGATTCTGGTTGGACTGAGTTTGTCAAGCCCTATTGGACCCTTTTCCGATCTCCTTAGCCTTATATCCGGACTTGTTTTGAGCTGCTGTGGTGTACCTCACTTGACGGTACACCCTGGGTTTCTTGGTTTCATCTGCATTAATTTGCTTTTCCACCTGATTGAATAAGCCACCCCAAGTCATGGCTTTCTTCCTGGCCACCGAATTAGTCAGATTCCCAGGGTTCAACCCTTGTCTCAACGAAGCAATTTCCACCTGTTCGAAGCAATCAGCTAATCCGTTTTTGGTATTCACAAATCGACTTATGTAGTCCTTTAAGGGCTCATTTGGTTCTTGGGCACAATGGATAATGGTATCTCCATTTCCCTTCACCTCCTTACTTCCCACAAATTTCCTTCGGAGGACAAAGTACCGGAGCCGAAATGAGGTGTGAAGGAAAAGAAGGTTCCACCACCAGTAGTGCAACTGATGAAAAATTTCATGTATGGTCCTAGGTCAGGGGAATCACTAGTAAATATTTTGGTGCCTGAAGATCCTCATTTGCAAAGGTCACAAGGAGTAGAGGATGGGCTCATCAATTCGAGCAGATGCCACAACCTTCCGCTATGTTGGTGATGCATGCGGCCTTTCAAATGATCATTGACCAATTTCGACATGGCTCTAATCTATCGTTTTATGATACGATACCGATGAGTGAGATTCTAAAATATCAATTAGAGTTTGCATTTGAGGTAAACAATGCTAACTTATATGATTTTGCTATGTAGTTATTTCAATTCATATCTATTGGAGAAGGCATTCGTATCGAAGCCATTTGGTGTGTTTTTGTGCAGATACAGTATAACCCACACGTTCTTGTATATCAGCGTATGTCGTCAGTTGATGTCTGAATAATGGAGAAGTGGAAGCCATAACCTATGTTTTTTTATCTCGGTGCGAGGCATGACTACCGAACTAGCTCAGTTTAAGAATACCTCTGGAGTGGCGAGGCAGCGGGCGAATAAAGCACAGAAGGAGAACGATGAGCTGTTACGTCAACTGGGTAAAGCATGCGCTGAGAGAGATGCTGGGAACAAGCATTTCTTGGAGATGATGAATAGCACCACATCATTTTCCGCCCAGAATAATAAATTGCTGAAGAAGAATGAGTCATTGATTACTCAAAATTCCCAACTGTTGGAGCAAAATGTGGGCCAGGCAGGCTAGGTAGAGGAGCAGGCTGTTAAGGTGGCCGATCTGTCGGTTGAACTGGTCGGGGTGAAAGTGCAACTGGTTGAGCTACAGAAGGAAAGAGAGGAAAGGCGTGGTGAAGTAGCAGAGCTGAAGAAGAAAGATGTTGCTTATCTTGAAGCCAGGGAGCGTCAGGTGATGCAGGTAGCCAGGGGTAAGATACAAAAGGAAAAAATGAAGCTTGTGGCGGAGTTGATGGCGTTGAATCCACAAATGGATCTCGGTCCTCATAAAAAATTGCTCAATGTGGTAGAGAAGGGGAAACCATATGCTGTGGAGGAGGCTGCGGCGAATCCTGCAAAACCTTAAATTGAATTTTTTTGTAAATACTTATTGTTTTAGGGCCTTAAAGACCTTGTGTTGGTGTTTGTAGAAATTATCTTTTTTGGATGATCTTTAGTAATTGCGTATTGTGTGTTTATATTTTTGACTTGTTCGTATTTAGAACGTTTTTTGTAAGATCGATGAGAGTAGGGTTCATTGCGTCACTTATGACTAGTAAATTAGACATAGTTAAGTCTGTGGAGCGACTGGTTCTGCCATTTGCGTAACCCATTGGACTTGGAGTAGTTCACGATTATAATACTGAAGTGTGGTATTGAGCACAATATGGTCTGTTAACATAGCCCAGTGGGTGTGGTCATTGAGCCCGTTTGTCATTTTTTTAGATCTTGCCTAAGTATGACATAATATAGCCCCTTTTGCTTAGCCATTTAGGAGTGGTCATTGACCCTATCGTAGAGTTACATAAAATAAGTATAAACACAATAATGGAGAAAACGATAAATGTATTGATAATAGTAGGTGTATAGATGCCTCATTAAAAAACCCTTTCGCTCCCTCGGAAGGGAAAAATAGCGCATCTAAATTTTTGCATCCCAGTATGATATAACTTAAGGTGACTGATGTTCCAAGGATTTTTAAGGGCATTGCCTCCGCATTTGCATGTGGGAATGCTCCATGACAGCCTTTAGAAATTATTGTGTACGACCTTTCCCAATTGGGACCGAGCTTCCCTAGCTTATGGTCGCCAGTTCCTAAGAAGACCTTTTTCATGACGAGGTCTCCGGTTTTGAAAGTCCGCGGTCCAAGTCTAGAGTTAAAGCGGCCTCGCATCAGACTTTTGTAGTGCTCTGCTCTGATGCGCACTTGATCTCGCCTTACTTTAATTAAGTCGATATTCGTTGCTCGCCCGACGTCATTGTTTGTCCAACGAGGTCGATTCCTCACTTGTTGAAGGGGCATGGAATAAGGGTCGCTGTCATGGGCTACACCGGCATATGCGTGGTGTTAGCATATTTCTGGCAAGCGTGGCATTACTGGACTAGGAATTCAGCATCGGCAGCAGGTTCATGCCAATAATACCATGTGAGAAGGAATTTGCGGATAAGGTTGCGATGGCCACAGTGTGCCCAAGAATCTTCTGCATGTAGATAATAAAGAACTGAAACAGCTTCCTTTTTACCTAGGCATCAAAGCAACGACCTGGTTGTACTTTTACTTTATAATGTATTTTTGAGTAGATAGTACTTGGTTGCTTTGAACTTGAAAGCGCGGGCGAGAGCTTTGTCTCTCGGTAGCATTCCTTGGGTGAAATATAGTATCGAATGACACCACCAATCTTGGGCATTGTCGATTGAACATACCACAGACGTGTGGAGATAGTGAGCTGTGCTAGGGAGTTCCTCAGTTATGAGAAGAGGGTGGTCAGCTACCACGACCGCTTTAACTAATGCGTCGGCGTCGGAATTTGTGAGGCGGGGTATTTGTTCATACTGGGGAAAATGAAAATTTGCTTCATATTCCTTACGGATCACGATATAAGTTTGAATGACCTCCTATTTTGCGTCAAAAATTCCATTAGCCTGGGTTATGACTAGCTGGGAGTCTGAGCGTACGTGAAGATTATTATCACAACAGATTTGTGTCAAACGTATGCCCCCGATGAAAACCTCATATTATGCATCGTTATTAATTGCTGGAAAATTGAAACAGATTGCGTATTTTATTTTCTCCCCGGCTGGTGACTTTTATCTGAGGCCTTTGATATGAAGCGGGATAAAGCCACGAGGGGTACGGTGAGGCATTGAACTTCTTTGATGTTAGACGGGGGCTCTATTTGTAGTATCGCTTGTAATTGAGCGGGGTCGGCCTCTATGCCTTTTTTGCTAACTATGTAACCTAAAAAGTTTCCTATTTGGACACCAAATGAGCATTTTAATGAGTTCAGTTTTAGGTTATACTTACTTAATATTGCGAAGACGTTGCTCAGTGCTTCTAAATGCATGTCGAGGTTATTAGTTTTTACTATCATGTCATCAATCCAAGCCTCCATGTCGCGGCCTAATTGGTCTTTGAAGATCTGCATTCTTCAGCCCAAAAGGCATAAAAGGGTAGCAGGAAAGGCCTCGCTCGGTTTGGAAGACGCTATTCTCCCCGTCTCTTGGCAACATTCAGATTTGATTGTAACCTGAATATGTGTCCATGAATGACATATATTCACAGCCGGATGCTAAATCTACTAACTGATCGATGCGTGGCAGAGGGTAAGCATCTTTAAGGCACACTTTATTTAAGTCGGTAAAGTCAACGCACATGCAACAATCAACGCTTTTCTTATTTCCCATGATTGGGTTAGAAATTTATATTGGATATCGTAAACGGACAATGTGCCCGAGCCCGAGTAGTTTGGCGACCTTTGAAGTGATTGCTGCGTGTTTCTCGCTGCAGAATACGTTTTTGCCGTCCTAGTTTAGCGTACCTATCGATTGTTTGCTCATGAAATATGATAGACGGGTCGATTCCTGTAACATCCTGAGTAGTCCATGCAAAAAATCTAAATTATTATACAATTAAGTTATTAATAAGGTTTTGAAACCCGAGTCCAACGTAGCCCCAAGGCGGAGGAAACGTCCGCATGCAAGGGTTTCGTCGATGATGCCCTCTGGCTCGACGTCTTGCTTCTCACTGCCTCGGGGGTCGTCCATGAGGTCCGCCAAGGGAGGTTCTTCTGGTGGCTCATTCCCCCCCCCCCTCGTCGGCTAATTACTATTTGATCACGATCACCGAGTAGAAAGTTCGTGTCGCTCCTTGGCTTCCGTGGATAATACCTATCGAATTGTCGGTGGGGTACTTAACGCATTGGCGAAACATGCAAAGAGTTGCTTCCCTTTTGTGTAAACAAGGGCGTCCTATGATCGCATTGTAAGGGCTTGGGGCGTCAGAAATAAGAAAGACGGTGTTGAGTTCCTTTTTTGTTGCTCCATGCCCTGCCTTCAGCAGTAGCTAGACTGCCACTACACATTGGGATGTTTTACCTTCATACCCAGTTAGAGTGTGCTGCGTGGGCTTATATGGGGGAACTCCCAGCATTTGGTCATAGCTAACTTTGAAAATAATATTGGCCAAGCTACCCCCATCGACCAATATCTTTGTCATCATTACACCTTCAACATCTAGGGTTACTGTTAGGGCGTCCTCATGAGGGGTGGCTACTCCTCGCATATCACCATCGTTAAATACCAGGTTGGCTACTGCTTCCCGATAATGACTGTACGAGGGTCTGCCTACAAATAGCACATGTTCGTCCTCCTTTGATCTCTACTTTACTTTATGGTCTGCCTTAGTTAGAGATCCCCTTCCAGATATTACAAGAATCCATTGCTTCTTTCTTGATTTATCGGCTTTATCCTCTTGTCGGTTAGCTAGCTCATTTTAGCATGGCTATTCTCATCTAGCATGAGAGCCCTCTAATGTGTTGTCCTGAAACACTGATTCTTGTTATCGGACGAACTGTATTTATAAACCATTGTCTACCAACCGTTGTATTTCCTCCTATAGTTGGCAGCAGTCATTGGTTGCATGGCCGTGGTCATTATAGTACGCGCAGAAATGTCGGGTCGACCTTTTGTAACTCGAGATGGACATTGTCCGGGAGGATCGGTATCGTATTATTTCCTGGGTATGGTCATAAATAGTAGAGATTGACTTTGTGATTTGGGTGAATTGTCGTGCAGTATTTTCATAGGCCACGGGGCGCTGGTTGGTTATGACCCTCGTGGATTCTCTTCAAGATCTGTCATTGCTTCTCGAAGATGTCCCTCTATACCCGTCGGTACTCCTTGATGATTTCCTGCGCGGTCCCTCTTTGTTCCTTCTGCTATCATCCGCAGATTTTTTGGTGACTGAAGTAGTTTCCCCTAGCGGCAGTGGAACCTTGGCAGCGTCATCTACTTTGATAAACTGAACCACTCGAGCCAAAAGGTCACCTATTTTATCACATGGAAACATGATCAAATCGGCTTATAACTTGCCTTGCCTGTCTAGTCCCCACTTTAAGGAGGCTACCACCATGTTTTCTTCCAGATCGGGGAGCTTTTTCATGGCATGGACAAATCTCCGGATGACAGACTCCCACCTTTTTTGGTAAAGGTCAATGATGAAGTCAGGATCCTGGCGTAGCTCTTTGTTACCCACGAACCGATTCCTGAATGCACTCTAAAGTCCTGCGAAATCACTTATGGTACCCTTATGGAGGCTACTGAACCATTGTATTGCGTTGCCCTTGAGGGTCATGGAAAGAGCCCTACACAGCATTGCGTCGTTTGGGTTAAGCTCAAGCATCATGTTCTTGAAATGTTCCAAATACCTTTCGAGGTCTCTCGATCCATCATATGCTTCCAAGCGAAAAGGGTCAAATTTCCATGGGAGCTAGACGACCATGATATTTTCTACAAAGGGCGATTCCTTAAGAACGTAGGCAGCTATAGTCGGGCATGCGTGATCGTACTGTTCAATCATTCATTCTTTCTCATACTTTAGGGAGGTTTTCCTCTGGCACTTTTTCCCGCCCCTTTCTCTCGTTCCTTCACCATGCTTGTCCTTTTGCGATGATCCTTCTTGCATCGATCCTCGGCTTACCTTGACAACGGACTTAGCAAGACGTTGGTGCTCGTCCGTTCGCAGCTTCGCTGTCAAAGTGCTAACTGCTTCTTGCGGTTCCGCCATGGTCACCTTATTTTCCAGGTCTCTGACTTCCGGGTCTCGATCAGCCTTACCTTGCGCCACCTGAATTTTCAGGATCTGCTGCTTCAAACGTCTTACTTCAGTTGCGTCCTCTGGGAAGCTAGGTAGAAGAGGGTGATCGGCCAACTTGGTAACCAATTCCGCGATAGCTGGTGCAACTGGTGGGCCCACTGCAACCGGGAGTTTTCTCTGCAAGGCATCTTCCAAGTTTCCCACGTTTGGCTCAATCACTTGATTAGGGTTAGCCATGGTTATACATCTTTTGTTAGGTTTAATATCAATCCTGGATATTGTTACTACCATTGGTGTTTGTAAAAAAATGATTTTTCTCACAGACGGCGCCAAAAATGTTATGGAAAAAACCTAAACACTCATATACCAAGATAATAATATTATTGATCCGGGAATATTTGTGAACATATCTTTTTTACATCGTCCTTAGCTCTTATTTATACTACTTTTTGCAGTTACTTTCTTATTAATTACAAATTATTAATACAAAGAGACTTAATTTAAAATGATTGTTGAGTCTCTTCCTTAATCAACGGTTTTAAATGTTTATGATTGTTGACTGTTTATCTTTGATTAACCGTCTTTAATGTATGCTTCCATGTTGATCTCCATAAATTCTAGCAAGCGGTAAAAACAGTTTGTTTGACGACTTTCCGAGCAAAACAACTTTCAACAGTTTACTCGGTCGATTTTTGTGCTCGCCCATTCATGATCGAGTCGAGCTCGGTCTTATATATTTTGTCTTTAGAATTTCCGACCGTGCATACTACATTTTCTATTAGCTTAAAATTGCACACGCTCAATCTTGTTCCTGTTCTGTTAGGTTAAGCGATGAGTGTGCTCGGTTTCATATCCGCTATGCTCGGCTTAAACGTTCATCCGCTCTTCCTTGTTATTCATTGTGTGCTCGCTCTTCTTATGCTTCGGCTCTCCCTGGATTTTCCATTTGTTCTGTTCTGTTTTGACACTTCTCCTTTATATTGGTTGTGGGTATTTACTACGTTATCATTCTCCGATTATAATTTTGTACAATTTTAAAATTAATCAAATGAATATCAAAATTAAGTTTTTAGATAACACCACGTGGAAATGAAACAATCTAATAGATTTATGATCTCGGTTAATAAATAAAAAACCTAGAAATCTACGCACTCATTATATTGTCACATAAATATTTTAATCATGACATAATATATGATCGGATAAATACATAATATACCGGCTAAATAGATTAGCGTTATAGTTCCAATGACAATATTTTCATATCTAAGTATAAACCTAGTTGATTTTTCAAATTAATTGATAACATAACAAATATGTTCTATATTTTGCCTAAAATTAATAATTTTTAGAAGTTTACACGGTGGTAAATGGTTCTGGAACTGCGGGAAAAACTTGAGACCTGTGAATAACCCGATGGGTAATCTGTGAACCTGGTTTGTTATACCTAAAATCCAGATTTGTTTATCCGTTAGACCTGCATAAACAATAATCCGGTAAACGTGCAACCTGGCAGTCCTGTTTAAATATTATAAGTATTGTAATTATTTTAAAACCAAAATCACATTTTAAGTTATATGTAAAAAATATTTTTATAATGTATATGATTATAAATTTATTATTACATTTTGGTTAGTATTAATTTGTTTTGGTTATTAATATTTGAAGTGTTATAATGATTATATAAACCAAAATTTTAAATATTACTTTTAATGCTATTATTATATTTTGAATATTATTATTATGTTTTGGTTTTAAATATGAGAAGTGTTGATATTATGTTATAAACCAAAACCATATCTTATTATGTTAAAATATTACAAATTTTATGGTTATAATTTTAATATTACATTTTCAATATTATTATTGTGATTTGGTTATAAATATTGCAAGTGTTATTTATTGTTTTTTAAACAAAAATCATATTTTATCATGGTAAAAGATTACAAGTTATGTTGTTATACTTTTAATATTAAATTTTGATTTTGATTATTGTGATTTTTAGTCTCTTGTCGCTCGCCTCTTTTTTTAAATGCAACACTTTCTCAATGGTAACTGTTATATGTAAAGGATCCATGAAAACTTGTCATCGAGTCTCACCATTAACCTTACTTAACGCATCAGCAATCAACTCGACCATCTTCGTCTTCGTACTAAAACTTTGTTTAGGAACAACGGTCTTACTCTTAGTTATAGTCGGGTTTCTGACGCTTCGTGTCATCTTATCGACCATGTTAGAACTAACAGTTTGTTTGGCGGTCTTACTTACAACCGTAGGTGTAGTGACAGGTTTGACGCTTCATGTCACCTTATCGAACATCTTGGAACTAAAAGTTTGTTTGGTGGTCTTACTAATATTCCTAGGTGCAGTGGCAGACTTGACGCGTCGTGTGACCGGATCCCTCTCGGGTGGAGGAGAGATCATAATGGAAGAAAATTCCGAAAATTCAGTTTTCTTGGTTGCTTGTCCTAACCTGTTGAAGCCAGAAAATGTCATTCAGATGATCGCAAATAACAACTAATAAGAACTATTTTTCGAAAAACAAAAATCGAACTATTTCGAAAGTAAAACTACAGTATGTAAAATAAGAAAACATAATTTTATAAAAAATTTAGAACTAGTAGAGAGATTTAGAGCGATGTAGATTAGATTTGAGAAATGGTGAGTTTGGAGTTGGGGTCTCCTCTATTTATAGTGGAGACCCATTAAAAAAAATAAAAAAATTCGAAAAAAATCAGGACCATCCGGACGATATGTCCGGATGGTCCGGATTGATGACGTTATCGATGACGTCATTGTAATAGTAACTTTAATTTATTTTTTAAAAAAACTATAAATTAAATTAAATTAAATTTATAATGTATATAAATTATGGTTAATTATTTATTTCTAATTATATATTATCCATTTATAATATAAAATTAATTATTTATATATATTTTAATAATTAAAGTTAATATTTTCAAGGATTTTTCATCGATAGGTCGATTCTGGATACAAGTTCATTCCACAATATCAAAATAATATTACAAGTATTTTGTTTACGATATATATCTTAATTATAGAGTTTTAATTTTTTTATACTAGTATAAATATTTTAAAAAATATAATATTTTAAAATGAAATTACAATTAGATGTCTATAAATATATATTATTCAATATCAACATAATATTAATGAAAATATCTAAAATATCTAACTAGAAAATTAGATATAATATAAATGAAAATTATTTGTTTTACTCAATTCAATTATTTTGTTTATTATTATACATGTTTTGATTATTAAATTTCAATTTATTTAAGACATACAAATTATTAATTTTATATTCGTAAAAATATTTTCGATAATATAACATTTTAAAATCAAAATACAATTACATATCTAATATGTACAATATCTACCTAATATTAAATAAAATATCTTAAATATCTAAATATAATTAAACAATATCAAAATCATATTACAATTATCATGTTTAAGATATCTTGTTCAAGAGAATCAAATTATTAATTTTATAATCGTAAAAATATTTTAAATAATATAATAATTTATACTCAAAATATAATTAAATGTGTATATATTATTTAATATCTATCTAATATTAAATAAAATATATTAAATATTTAAATATAATCAAATAACATCAAAATCACATTATAATTCTATTTTTTACGATATAATTTCCTTGATTATAAAATTTCTGATTTAAATAATTTATATTCAAATTAAAATACAATAAATAGCATAATTATTTCATTTATGTTGTAGATATCTCAATTATTAAAATTTGACTTAATTAACATATACCAATTAATTTGAAATAATATTATAAAATACTTGATAAGTAGTGGCTTAAATGGGTAATGTGCATAGTTTACCTGCCAAACCTGTAAACCTGCTAGTCTGTGGCCACATTGTGGTGCAAATGCGGCCCATCCAGCGACTACCGTGTGCCAACTTGTAAGGGTCTTACAAACCACCCCCACCGGGTGAGTCCAATGTCCTCATCGGAGCCTTGTCCATGAATTGCATAATTCGATCTTCAAACTGCCATAGATTTCCTGCTTGTACCAAAGTTGCATCTTCTAGGCTTTCCCCTTTCCACCGAATCAAAAAATCCCTCTTCCTGTTTAGCTTGCTTTCACCTCGTGTGCGCATCTCTAGAATCGTTTCCACATCCTTCGTATATTCTCGACATATAAGTGGACGAGCTTTCTTCCTTTGTGTTCGACTCGGATCATTATCTTCATAGAAGGGCTTGAGAAAACTCACATGAAATGTCAGATGTATCTTCAGTCGGTCTGGAAATTGTAACCTATATGCTACTTCTCCAACTCTTTTTGTCACGACAAAAGGACCATCAAAGCGTTGATTGAGAGCTTTGTGATACCTCTTATCAGTTAGCTTCTTCCAAATTTGAGGCGTGAGTTTGAGCAGCACCTTGTCACCTTCTTTAAATTCCAATAGCCTTCGATGTTCATCCACATATTTTCTCATACGTCTTGATGCCTTTTCAAGACTATCCTTTGCCAGGTCTATGAGTTATTGCTTGTCTCGAGAAAAACGATAAGCAGCCGGACACCTGCCTTGTTCTTTTTGTTGTGCCACTTCCAACGGTGTAGCCGGTTGATACCCCATCGCTAATTCTACGGGACTTAATCCAGTTGATGAAGATCAATGAATATTAATGCGTTCGGTCTGTCCATCCGTCTGTGGATGGTTGGTGTGGAAAACTTCAAGTCTGAGCCAAGTAAGGTAAACAAAAACGTCCAAAACTTACCAGTAAACCTTGCATCCGGTCGCTAACTATGTCGCATGGTATGCCAAATATCTTGACTATGTTGCGATAAAATAATTCAGCGGTCGTCTCTGCTGTGAAAGCTTGTGGTGCGGGTATGAAGACCGCATACTTCGAAAACCTGTCTACCACCACTAATATTGACTTGAATCCATTTATCTATGGGAAACCAGGAATAAAGTCCATTGAAACCGAGATCCATGGTTTCTCAGGAATGGGCAAGGGCTGTAATAAGCCTGCTTGCTTCTTCCCGAGAAAAGAAGAAGCAAGCAGGCTTGTTACAGCCCTTTCCCGTGCCATAATTTGATAACTGCCTTATTTAGTTATTATCCACCTCCCTACAAAGTTTGGGAACGTTTTCACGAGTGGTTAAAAATTTAGCACATGATTAACCTTGGATGTTAGTGGAAATTATGGGCAACTGCCCACTATTGCCAAAACCACGTTCACCACTAGATGCGGTTGAGAAAATCATCGAAAGTGGCCCAGGAGTTTAGGAGCATGACACGGAAAAATCGGAAGTTATGGTTGAGCAACTGATCATCGCACAAGCTGGCACAGGCTGGCACACCAGAACAGGGCCACTCGGTCCAGTTTGGACGGCCACGTGTGCCTGGTTTTCAGGATCTCCAGGCAGATCACTACTTTACTCGAGCCAAATTTTAACCACGTCTAGAATAACTATATGGAAGTTACATGGTGAAATTTCAGATCAAATGGACAAGATTTGATATGGGAAATCCAAGGGCTAAGATTCTGCCACATGGCCATTTCGGATTTTAAGGAAGTAGTTGGCTTTCCTTGTCTATAAATAGATTGTAATCCATCCTTAGAGAGGAGGGACGTGACTAGAGATATTGAGAGGCTTTAGTCTAAGAGTGTAAACACTTATTGTAATATCTGGAGGTATTACTCATTTATTAATGCAAAGTAAAGGTTGGGGCCCGAGTCCCATAAACTTGTGTGTTCTTTATCTTATTGCCCGGGCCCCATAAACTTGTGTGTTCTTTATCTTATTGTCTTGTCTCATATATATTGTTGTGCAACTCTTGAAACACTTACTTGCAGATCTGAGTTAAGTGTTAAATTGTCAAACTCACTTTGACAAAGGGTAGAAGGCTGACTAAAGTAGGGACTTTAGGCCGCCACCTACAATCTGTTATATCTGCAACCTATTTAAAATTATTAAATGGGTCTGGTGGATGGTGGGTTGATGTATTTGCCACCACTACTAGTGTTAACTTTTTTCAAAGTTCGAATATTCATCATTTTTTAATTCTTTTGTCGACATTGATTACCGTCCGTCACTAATATTATATTTAACGTTCAAATTGATGAGTAGGGTCGAACCATAGGTGTATTAGTAGGGTAAACTAGGGGTGACAAACCCAGGACCCGTCAGAACCATTTAAATATTTTTGTCGAGTTGCAGGTATAACGGGTCACGTTCGCAGGTTACCAGCAATAAACCTATTTAAGGCACCGTTTATTAAGTATTTTATAATATTATTTAAAATTAATTTGTAAGTGTTAATTAAGTCGAATTTAAATAATTGAGATATCTACAATATAAACGAACTAATTATGCTATTTATTGTATTTTAATTTTAATACTATATTATTTTAATCGAAATTTTATAATCAAGACAATTATATCCTACAAAATATAATTGTAATATGATTTTGATATTTTTTTTATTATATTTATATATTTAAAATATTTTGTTTAATATAAAGTAGATATTAAATAAAATATATACATTTAATTATATTTTAATTATAAATTTCAATATTATTGAAAATAATTTATTTAATATAAAGTAGATATTAAATAAAATATATACATTTAATTATATTTTAATTATAAATTTCAATATTATTGAAAATAATTTTATGATTATAAAATTAATAATTTGATTGTCTTAAACAAAATATAAAATATGGTAAACAAGATAATTGTAATATGATTTTGATATCCTAGATTATATTTAGATATTTAAGATATTTTATTTAATATTAAGTACATATTAAATCATATATACCTATTAGACATATACTATTAGACATATACTATTAGACATATACTATTAGACATATAATTGTATTTTGATTTCAAATTATTAGATAGTTGTTTAGATCTTTCAAATTATATTTCAGATTATATTTAGATATTTAAGATCTTTCAAATTATATGTACAATTATATAGTTGTACATATAATTGTACTATTAGACATATACTATTAGACATATAAGTTTAGATGATTTAAATAGTTTATTGTATTTTCGAACTATTTAATATATGAAGTATAAATTTAAACTTTTTAGAATTGTATAAGTATATACATAAACATGAATTACTTGTAAATAACAAAATAAAAATTGAAATTGAAAGAGATTTAAATAAATTTTTATAAAAAACAAATAGTTCGAATTCCCTATTCATAGAGGCTTTTTTTAAATAACTGTTAGGATGCAATGACGTCATCCATCCGGGTCATCCGGACAATTGTCCGGATGGTCCGGATCAGCCTAACGGCTAGTTTAAACAACTAGCCGTAGCATAGTCTGGGGCATCCGGACAATTGTCTGGATGGTCTGGATGGGTCCATTACGATCTGCGCCATCTAGAAAATTGTCCCGATGCCCCGAATTTGCAATCCGGGCCTCCGGACAATTCGTGTGGAGGGTCCGCATTCGCAATCCGGGCCATTCGGATGGTCCAGACTTTTTTCTTTTCCCGAAAAATTTACAACGAAGAATCATGTATGGTAAAATACTGGAGTCTGTTTCTATGTCTAGAGTATAGATGCCTTTTGATCTACATAAAAGTGGGTCATTGAGTAATGCTCTACACTCAACCAAAATTGAGGATTGTCTCCCATAATATCTTTCATACGCCACCAGATTACCAGTATGATGCCAAATTATTCCACCACCTGATGCTTCAACTGTGAAGCTGCTAGCACCATAAAAGTTTAGTTTATACATGTTAGCTTTAGGATGGTTCCACTTTAGGGAAAGAGGTATTCTTGGCTTGTTTAGATGATTAATATATATAATGTATGTAGAAATTTATGAATAATTTCCCCAGTGTATTCTCTTGAGAATGTTAGCTTGATCTAGACCCGATATTATATGTATCACATGATCTATCATTGATCTGGTTGTGAAAGATTTATTGTTGTGTTTTTTTTATTTCAGGTATACCAAATAACCAGTAAGATAACAACGAGTAGAATAGTTGTAATCTGAATGCCTCTGTTTGAAGACCAAAACCAGTTCCTTAACATGTGAGTATATGACATGTTTTTTTGCTGATAAATATCTTGAACATAGAAACAAATAAAACCATACATCCCAAGCTTTAGAGCATTGAATGAAGACGTGATTAACTGTCTCCAAGTTCTCACAATGCTTACATTTGGAAGCCCTTTTAAATACTTTCTTTTGTAAGATTAAGTCAGTTGACAACCAATTGTTAATTGTTCTCCATAATAGAAAAGATCATTTCTTTGGGGTAATAGAATCCCAGACTTTCTTGAAGAGATTAAATTTGTTATCTCTTGTTCTAATAACATTCCAAGTGTCAGTTGTTTTGTAATTTCATGTTGAAGAAAGAGAACATTTGATTGAGTCTTTTGATGAAATCAATGTGACAATTTTAATCTTCTCAATGTTGGATGTAGAACATGTTCCTTCTAGATTGGACATTATCCAGCTACCACCAGTCCAAAATTATTTCACTTTCTTAAGACAATACCAAATTTTGTCTTCAGGTGAGCCAAATAGAATAAAAAGATATGGAGAACACCAACAATCTATCCAAAATTCCATGTTTCCTTCACTAATCTTCTAATAAAAATAAGTCGCATCTTTATTTTTGATTTTGATTAGTCTAGTCCACGACTTAGAGCATTTATTGGGTTTATGAGCGGTGAGAGGATGGTACTAGTTGTAGTGTATAAAAGCCATAAATTTAGCCCATAATGAGTTTTTCCTCTGAAATTTAGCCATAACTTGTAAAAGAAAATCTCATGAACTTCTTCTAAATCTCTTTTTTATAGGCCTTCTTAATCATAAAGCATGCATAGCTTAGACCATGAAGACCAGGAAATATCTTTTTATTTTCTTTAGAGACCTACAATAATCTATTACGTAAGACATTGATTCTCAGGATTGTAGACTTAGGTATTATAGAATTCTGCATTGTGTAGGTAGGGATAATGCTAAAAAGCAGCTTGAATAAGAGTAAGTCTCCCACCAAAATGAAAGGTGGATATTGTCCCATTATATTATCTTGGATATGGCTTTATTGACCAGTTCCTCAAAGTTACTGATTTTATTATTGTTTCTGATTGTGACTCATAAATAGTGAAGAGGCCAATTGTTGTATTCGAAATCTAGAATTTGCTCTCATTTTTGAACTATAGAAGGGATCATTTTAGTATGAACATTTATTTTTTATTTCTCCATGTTGATTTCTTGGCCTGATCTTCCTTGGTAATGCTTCAGGAAGATATTAATCTCGGTGATTGAGGCTGAAGACCCATTGCAGAATATTTTAAAGTCATTTGTGAAAGCCAAACAAGGTATATTCCAGGTCATTCTATTCTTGTATCTTGTTTTAAGATCATTAATGGTTAAATTTTTAATTCCTCTTATCAATTATTCTTTTTCTATTATAAACAAACTTGAAGACACAGGGTGTCCCTGTCTTAACCCTTTTGAAGACTTGAAAAAGCCTTTCAATTCAACATTTGTAATGGTAGATGAATAACTATTCTTGATATTCTTTAGAATTAGATTCAAGAACTTACTTTCAAACCCAAAAGGAGAAATAATCCTCAACATAAACTTGTGGGACAGTTTGTCGAAAGCTTTAGACATATCCAATTTCAGGAGTGTATTGCTCCATCTGGCCTTGTAGTTCATATCATATCATAGCTCTTCAGTGATAATAATATTCTCATGAATATATTTTTTAACTAAAGTATTTTTCTCTTCGGAGGTGATTTTTGGAAGGAGTGAAGCCAACCTATTGTTTATCACTTTAGAGATAATTCTGTTGAACATAGTTGATAAAATGATAGGTTTAAAAGTCTTTCCAGATCTTAATGAATTAATTTTTTGTAATAAGACATATTGAAGTGGCATGAACTTCAACATGAATAGTCTGTCCTTTGAATACATCCCCCATAGCTTCACATAAGTCATTGCTTATTATCCCCCAATTGGTTTGATTTAATTTCCCATTAAAGCCATCGAGACCCCCAAGACCATTAATGTTAAGAGAGTTAATAACATTAAGAATTTCTTCATTTTGAGTAATAAACATTAGCATTATGTTATCCTCCATAGTTATAAGATTAGGGATCCAATTGAATAATTCATCATCTTCATTAGGATTATGAGGACTAGTCATTAACCTTTTAAAATCGTTCTCTGCAGAATTCCTATTGTGGTCGTAAATGGGAAGCTCCTGACTTATGTGAAGTCACAGGGGAGCTGTTGGAAAAATAACGTAGTGTCAACTTCAAAGGCTGCACCAGCTGAGAATTTGATGATTTTAGATTCAAAGGTTGAAGAATTTGATGCTTCTTCGGAATATGTGGAGAAGGATCCGAACATGTTGCTTTTGATGGCAGTTGAAGAGCCAATAGAAAAAGGGCATGCGTGAGACTTATATAATTTTTTTAAGTCATTAGCCATTTTCGGAAGTGATTCGATTACTGGAAATTCAGATAGTTTAATGAATAGACATTTTGTCAACTTGATAACTCAAATTGAAGGGAATATGTCTACACATTTGTATAGAAAAAGACTATTACTTTTATTTTATTTGACGAAGATGATCTGCGAGGAACAGCCGAGCCACATGAAGATGATGTGGTTATTGGAGCAGAGGTGGCTGGCGTCGAAATTTGACGTGTGCTTATTGACACTAGCAGTTCTGCTAATGTTATTTTAAGTCAACTTATGATAGAATGACAAATCCACCTCGGATTTGTCAATTAGATCGGACAATTATAGGATTTACGGGTGTAACACCTCGTGTTGTTGGGGAATTCGAGGGAGAAGTAAGTTTGGGAAAAGTACTGTTCAAAAAGAAGGTCCAGGTGCTTTTTGTGGTGATGGACTGCCCCATGAGTTACAATGCTATTTTTGGAAGGTCATGGCTTTCTCGGAATGTATGTGGTTGTATCAACATTTCACCAAAATTTCAAGTATGTGGTTGTAGATCAGATTGGGGTCGTTCAAAGCAACCATAGAGTAGCTAGAGAATGTTATGCCACTGCATTCCGGATCCGAGGATCCGAAAGTGGGGATTGATGCATGAGTAACAGTTAGAAGGGGTGCCTTCGGATTTAGAAGAAAGAGTTGAAGATCCGAGGGAAACCCGAGGGTCTTTAACGGTAAGTGAAGAAATTTAGGAGTTTACTTTTTCGGAAGGAAGAATGCTTTGAATTGGAACCTTACTGACCCCACTCTTACGTAAAAAAGTGTTAGATTTTTCATCTATTAATTTGGATGTTTTTTCTTGGAAGACAGAGGATGTAGCAAGGGTACCAATTAAGGTGGTTCGACACAGCTTCGCTATTGATTCAAAGGTGAAGCGAGTGATTCACAAAAGAAGGGAATTTTCCTCGAAGAAAGTGGAAGCAATTTTTTCTGAGGTGGACCGGTTATCCAAGGTCGGACACATAAGGGATCCACAATATCCTTTGTGGACGTAAAATCCGGTAGTGGTAAAAAAAAGAATCGGAAATGGAGAATGTGTGTGGATTTTATAGACTTTAATCAAGCTTGTCATAAAGATCCATTTCTTATTCCTCGAATAAATCAGCTGATTGATTCTATCTCAGGAAATAAAATACTAACTTTCATGGATGCTTTTGCAGGAGATAATCAAATTCAAATGGATCTAAAAGATCAAGAATGCACAACTTTCTTAACTGTTAGAGGCTTGCACTATTATAGGGTTGTACCTTTTAAATTAAAAAATGATGGAGCCACTTATCAGAGGTTAATGAATAAAGATTTTGCCACTGAGATCGGAAGAAATATGGAGGTATATATAGACAATATGATGGTAAAAATTTCAAAGGATGAAGTGCATCTTGATGATTTAGAGGAAGCATTTTTGAATTTAATGGCAATCACGTTGAAGCTGAATCCTGAAAAATGTACCTTCAGAGTTCGGTAAGGGAAGTTTTTGGGTTTTTTCATTAGTGAAAAAGGAATAGAGGCTAACCAAGAACAGTTGAAATCTTTGATAACAATGACTTCACCTCGGTCTATTAAAGAAGTGCAAATTCTGACAGGAAGGCTAGCAGCACTTAATCCATTTATTTATAGATTTTCTGACATATGTTTTCCATTCTTTCAAGTTTTACGAGGACCAAGAAGGTTTAAATGCACAAATATATAACATTTATTATCATCACTAGAAATATTGTCTAAACCTCGAAATGGAGAAAGCTCTTTTTGTACATTGCGGTATTATATTTTGCACTAAGTTCGGTGTTAATCATTGAAGATTCAGGTATTCCAGATTCGGTGTACTATATTAGTAAAAGTTTAGTGGCAACATAAAAGAGGTATTTGAAGTTGGGAAAACTGGCATTAGCATTGGTGATTGCTGCTAGGAAAATGCGCCCATATTTTCAAGCTCACACTATTGAAGTTCGAACTTCATTCCCTTTGAAAACTGTTTTACAACAACTAGACATTTCAGGGAGAATAACCAAGTGGTCAGTGGAATTGGAGATTATGATATTTTGTTCACACCTCAAACGGCAATAAAAGTGCCAGCGTTGGCAGATTCTTTTGTTGAATTCCATTCGAGCAGATCGGATGTGGAAGAAAGTACACAAGACGCTCCAGTAAATTCAAGGTGGGTTGTTTGAACAGATGGAGGATCTAGTGTTTCAGGGTGCAATGATGGGGTTCAATTAATAGCCCAAACTGGAGAGACAATGATTCAATCTATTAAATTTGGTTTTCATGCCTCGAACAATGAAGCTAAATACGAAGGTGCTTCGACAGGTTTAAGATTGGAAAACATTAGTAGAGGAACTTCAGTACTCTAATAAACGGATTCTCAGTTGTTAGCAAATCAAGTATCTGGATTTTCCGAAGCAAGAAAGAATCGTTTAATTTTATATCTTCAGGAACTTCAGAATTTAATGCTTATTTTGATAATGTTATTTTTTGGTATATTAGTCGAGGGAGTAACATGGTGTCTAATTCTTTTAGAAAATATTGCATATAACGAGGAGTATCTTTGGATTTTGCTACAAGAAAATCCTTTAATTGTTACTCAATCTAGTCAGTGCGCATGGATAGAGGAGTTCGTTGTCACATCTGAAGTGATCCGAGGTAATTGGCGAGAAAATATTCTCAATTTTTTAACTCAAGGAACATTACTAGATGATTTGAGGTTGGTCAAAAAATTGAGAGGTAAAGCGTTCAGATATATAATTTTATAGGGAATATTGTATAAAAAGGCATCTAGCAGACCATTATTACGATGTCTAGGCAAGCAAGAATCACAAGAGGTGTTATCAGAATTGCATGATGGTGATGGGTCAGCTCATTATGGGTTTAAAGCTCTATCACAACGAGTTTTACTTGTAGGATTATATTGACCTACAATCATGAATGATACTAAGAATTTAGTTTGAAGTTGTGATGCTTGTCAAAGATTTGCTACTGTTATTCATAGGCCATCAGTGCCACTTATTTCTATAACTGAGGCAGTCCTATTTGATAGATGGGGGGTTGATCTAGTAGGTCCTTTGTCGATGGTTTCTGGAGGAAGACAGATGATAATCGTAACAGTGGATGATTTTACAAAGTGGGTTGAGGCAGAACCGCTATCAGAAACAAAAGAAAAAGATGTGAACAAAATTTGTTATCATTTTGGAGTTCCTCGGAGGATTACAATAGTTAATATCCCTCAGTTTAATAACAAAAAGATGGATTCATTTTGCACATCGAAAGGCATTCAACAATTCTTTTCCAGTCTTTTTCATCTTCAATCTAATGGACAAGTGGAGGTAACAAACAGAAAAATTTAAGATGGTTTGAAGAAGAATTTGATGGGGACAACAGGAAAATGGCCAAATTATTTGCAAGAGGTTCTTTGGTCTTATGGGACAACTCATGGGGAGGGAACAAAAGAGACTTCTTTTGCTTTATCATATGGAATAAATGTAGTCAGCCCCATGGAATCTATGATTTCATCTTTTAGGATAAATCAATATTGTGAAATATCCAATGATAAAGTTGGAAGGACGAATTTAGATTTCATTGAGGAGAAAAGAGTTCGAGCTCATTTGAATGTAATACATTATAAAACTCTTATGAGGAATAGATATGATTCGAAGGGGAAGAGAAGAGAATTCAAAGAAGGTGATAAGGTTTTGAGAACAGTACTTCTACATACAAAGCAGAAAAGCCTCGGAAAAATGGCTCCAAACAGGGAAGGGCTTTATATGGTTGTTGATAGGATAAAGCCAAGGTCTTATCTTCTTTGTGATTTCGAAGGGAGGATGCTTCAACATCGATGGAATACACAACATTTGAAACTTTATTGGGAATAGATGTGTCTTTGTATTTAAGATTTTTCACTTTTGAATGGCGCACTCTTTCCTACCCTGTTGGCCCATGAAGTTTTTAACGAGGCGCTATGTACATATTCAATATTATCAATAAAATTTGTTTTTGGCCAATGGTTGTTTACAAGTGTTTGCTTAAAACTATCTTAACAACTTCTCAAAGACTGATCATCTTTGAGGTTGGCTAAGAGTAGAATGTTCCGAAGTCTCTATTACACTTTTCAAAGAAACAACCATTTCAAGGTATTATGTTTGATGAACACATTACAGTTTTTGCAAAGTGCAACTCTCAATAATGCACTGTATTTTTTCGAAGTGTAATGTTCAACAAATATGCTACCAATAATTCGAAGTGCAATAATGTTCACCAACTTCACAAAGGTATTTGAAGTGGTATACTTAATATTTATAATTATATATTGTGAGTTTCAAAGTACTTATCATATCTATTTTAGAATTGTTAGCATCAGATAATATATGAAGATGATAAATACGAAAAATAAGCAAAATATTTGTCATCTAGATTAATTCTTTGAATTACAAAAAACAAATTTTTAATTTGAAAAATAAAAATAAAATATGTGTTTAAAGAGAAATAAAATTATTCAAACGACTCATCTTCCTTAGATGATTCTTCTTCTGAATACGATGAGTCGGGGATAGGATCGAAGGCTTCACTTGGACTCTTTTTTATGGGAATGTCATTCCAGAAATTTGTAAGGTTAATCATTGGATAAATTGCATGAAGTTCTTAAAGAATAGTGATGGTTGTTTCTTCTTTGCCATTGTTAATGGCAGCCAACATGTCTTTCGAAAATTCAGCGTCGACCGCAGCAACAACAACAACGTTTTCCTCCTCGAAATCTTTCTTCAATTTGGTTATGTCATCAACAACTCTTTATCTTTTCTGATATGTCGATAAAATACATTTTTCGCTAATAAAATAAAATGGTAGATTTGGTAGCAAAGTATACTTTAAGATCGATAAAGTACACGAATTTCAATAACTTGTATGTATAAAACGAGCTCAAAGCAATTTCTTTCCTTGAGAGAAGTGGCACTAGTTATTTGAGAAACAGAGAAGATGATTTAGAAAGAATGAGCTTGAATCGACATTGTTGAACATGGTGAAAGCTGAGAAGGCCCTGAGTTTTTGTTTCAAGGTTGAAGATGAATGTTAGGTTTGAAATTCAAATTTTCGTTACACTCTTGTATTTCGTACTTTTCAATATTTTGATACCCTTGTACTTTCAAAGTTTATTAATAAAGTCCAAATATTAGTGAAAAAATAAAATAAAAAATCAAATTAATTCATCAAAAGTTTATTAATAAAGTCCAAATATTAGTGAAAAAATAAAATAAAAAATCAAATTAATTCTGCAACAATTTGTAATCTGTTGATAAGGGTGATAAACAAAAAAAAATTTGCGACTAAAGTAATTAGTCGAAGACGAGTTTGTGTTACAAATATCTCCACCAACTAATGTGATATTGTCCGCTTATGGCGATTAGTCCCGCAAGGTTTTGCTCTTGGTTCACTCCCAAAATGTCTAATATAAGTTGAGATATTTCATTCACTTATATATTGTAAGTACGTATTCAGTCTAAGCGATGTGGGATAAAAGATCAAGTTTACTCACTCTTAACACTCTCCCTTAAACTTGATCCGTGAAATGGCATATACACTTTATGCATTCCGCCTCACTCAATACACCCATTGCATGGCTTAGAACACAAGTTTCAACCTTGCTCTGATACCATGTTAGAAATGTCTCCGCTTTGGGCGATTAATCCTGCACGGTTTTGCTCTTGGCTCACTCCCAAAAAGGTTCATATTAGCTGAGATATTGCATTCACTTTATATATTGTAAGTACTTGTTCAGTCTAAGCGATGTGGGATAAAGGATCAAGTTTACTCACTCTTAATAGTTAGTCCGTCAAGATGGATGTACAGTTTTGATTTATTTAAAAATCAATCTTTTTTAGATAATTGATTGTCGATGGTAGTTCCTAACTGTTTGTTGATTTAAGTAACTAATTCAAATTATTGATCTTCTCTTTAGGTTGTCTTAACATTTGATAGTTCAATTTATAAAATTAATTACTAATTTTGATTACAAGTGATTTTGATTATTTTATTGATTACGATTTAATGAAAAGAGGAAATTTGATGCATTATTATTCATGGCTCCTCCGATTACTTTTTTTTAGGAAGCAATAAGTTAGAATTGATTCATTTTTGCTTGAAATTTTATTTTGATTTAGAAATCGGTATTCGAAATTAGTTGTTGTGATGTTAATTTTTTGTTTCACGAAGAATCGTGTTTATTTATTTCTATTAAACAGGTGAATTGAGGGCATTGAACAGTAAATCGTCCCTCGACTATCGCGTTTGGTGGCAGATAGTCCCTTGACTTTCAAATGTCCGTTCACAGTCCCTGGACTATCGCGTTTGGATAAAGTTAGTCCACCAGATCCTCTGATCCATGAGAGGCTACCACCTGTCACCATAGTCCCCAAATTTTTGTATCACCACTAGTCCTTTGAGTTTAGGTCAAACCCAAAATGTAGAATATTACGAAAAACTAAACTCAAGGGACTAGTGGTGATAAACAAATCTGGGGACTATGATGACAGGTGGCAGCCTTTCATGAATCAGAAGATCTGGTTTACTAACTTTATCCAAACGCGATAGTCCATGGACTGTCAACGGACATTTGAAAGTCAAGGGACTATCTGCCACCAAACGCGATAGTCGAGGGACGATGTACTGTTCAAAGCCTGAATTGAATGTAGCAATGTTGATTTGAAGTGATTTTCAACTTGAGCTATATATTCGATTTAAGTTTCCAAAGATACAAAGCAATTGATTTTCAACTTGTATCTGATTTAATGAATGTGAAGATTGACACAAGAATTAAGTAACAAAAATTCGTAACAAAAATTCATTGGTTAGTTCTTTATTTGATCATGATATACATTAGTGTGATTGAATAGCTGGCGATGGTTAGATGTTTTGATTTAGAATTGTATACTGTGTTGGTATCGTGACCACTAGTTCATTATAAGTGTAGCATATATTGCGATTTAGATTGATTGGTTAGTAGTAATGTACATGTGAATACATATGGACGACGATAATAATAGATGGAGACTGTCTTAATATGTTATTGATGACGTTGGACAGTACGAGTAATAGACCACAGAATAACGCCGGTTTTGAAGAGTAATCCATGTCTAGATTATCGAATCCAGTGAAAGATAGTGTTTGGATTTTCAAAAATCCGCCCTTGAACCCGCGTATACATAATGTGTATATTGATTTATGTATGTTGACTTCAGTAAATCAAATACAGAAAAAAGTTCAAATTGCGGGTACGGGAAGAGAACAGTTTGATCTCATCTTACAAGATTTATTGAAATCCAGATCCTAATACGCATGATATCTCATTTCATTCTAAGGATGACATTTCGGACTTACCAAAATACAAAAACAAATATGTTATTGATCTAAACATTTATGATTTAGGCAAACTGATTCAGTGTATTATTTTATTTTCTTCTCTATTTCCCCATTACTCTAGTATTATAGTAATAATTTTCTTCATCATTATATTTCTCTATGACCATTATGTTTTTTATTCTAAAGATGATATTTCATCCGAACAAAGTATTAAAACATTATTCCACTCATGCGATAGCTATTTTATACTCATGGTATAGCAATTTTAGGGCTTTGAACAGTACATCATCCCTCGACTATCGCGTTTGGTGGCAGATAGTCCCTTGACTATCGCGTTTGGATAAAGTTAGTCCACCCGATCCTATGATCCATGAGAGGCTTCCACCTGTCACCATAGTCTCCAGAGTTTTGTATCACCACTAGTCCCTGTCACCATAGTCTCCAGAGTTTTGTATCACCACTAGTCCCTTGAGTTTAGTTATATGTAATATTCTACATTTTGGGTTTGACCTAAACTCAAGGGACTAGTGGTGATACAAAAATCTGGGGACTATGGTGACAGGTGGCAGCCTCTCATTGATCAGAGGATCTGGTGGACTAACTTTATCCAAACGCGATAGTCCAGGGATTGTCAACGGACATTTGAAAGTCAAGGGACTATCTGCCACCAAACGCGATAGTCGAGGGATAATGTACTGTTCAGTGCCCAATTTTAGTGTGTGGTTGATGTATTCCGTGTCTAGTATAATGGCGTGTAATTATTTTCACAACTGCAATTGACAGTGTTTGAGAAATCATTAATATACGGACAAGATTCGATCCAGTCCTAACAAGGCTCACTAGCCCAATTTTAAAACCATTCAGTTGAAGCAGTGACCAACATTTGGCGAACACCTACCAGAGAGGTCGTAAGAGGTGATATGAGCTTCGACTTTTATCTTAACTCAAGAACAAAGTTAACAAGAAAAATATAACATAGACAATCGCATAACAAGAGATTTAACGTGGTTCAGATCGTGAAGAAATCCTACAACCATGAACAATAGACACTTCTTATATATATAAGTAGGTTACATAAATACTCTCAAACACAAAGGACTCAATCACTCTTTATAACAAAAGATGTCATGATTCCGAGAACCATTTCTTTAGTGTTTATCTCTCACCTCACTTATCTTCTAAAAAAAACCTAGAGCTAATTTGCTCTTTATGAAGAAATATACAATTCACATCTCGTCTCCACACACATTGCAAAGCAATATCTTCTTCTATTTATAAGTCATCTCTGATGAATCTTAATCCATTAATTAAGAAATCTAATTATTACAAAAAAACTAAATTAATAGATAATTTAATTAATATATAAGATCAAATTAATAGGAAATCTAATAAATTTAGGACACCAACTTAATATAAGATTTAATTTAAATAAAAAATTCAATTAATATTGAATATCTAATTGATATAGAAATTTCAATTAACATATGATATCTAATTAATATAGAAATATAATTAATATAGAATATCTAATTAATAAGAAATCTAATTAATATAAGAGATTGATTTAGAAAAGAAGATTATAATTTGCGTTACTTTTAGTCTACGTTTAATAGTTCTCTACCTAGGCTTATAGTAACTCTAATACAAGTTACCCCGATGCTTCAACTACTCATTGGAAACAAAATATCTACATGCACCTCTGGAATGATCAATTCATATGCAGTTTGAGAACTCTATCGAGGCAATACGTCATCACAATAAACTAGTCTCTCGACCTTGTACATCTAAGAAAGTGGTAGTAACATCCACCTGACATATCCGAAGACCATACCGAGTAACACTTGATAGATGCTCCACAGTTTGAACATATGAAGCCTTTGACCCATCAAAATTCAAGTTAAAACCCAAACCCCACAATGATTGAACTTTATTTGCGAGGGCCAGACATGAACTCAGCTTCAAAAAAGATTCATTCGAGGAATCCACATATCCACCCTTATGTTCAAAGTCCATCTCAACTCTATCTCCACCTTCGACGCCTATTACTTCTTCATGACGAACGAAAGTCAAGGGGCTCCTGTTGACGACGATAGGTGTTTAAAATAGCTCCTTCATTTGATCTGCTATTCTATCCAACTGTAAAAAGCATAACCCTTACACAAAGTAACCTATGACTCATCTTCTCAATTATTCCACACTTTAACGTACTCTTCAAGATTTTGCGCATATGCATATCTAAATTTAGAGCAACATAGTTCACTAATATCATGCCACTGTCAGTCCTAAACCTCTTTAGGTACTTCATTGGATTGAATCTCCGTCTGCTTTGACAAATCTTTTACTTCTTCCATCCGAATCCCAACAGATTCATTCCCCATACTAGACACCCCTTCTACTACGGACACATCTATGACTAAAACACCATTAGTCTGATTAAACTCCATAATAGTATGGGATTCTTGTACGAACATAAGTCTTCCATCTTTACCTTTATACTGAAACCCTTCATCATCTAACATACCTATAGATAGAAGGTTACATTTAAATTAAGGACATAACTCAAATTTATTAGGAAAACCATAAATATCTGAACACGATCTAACCTAGCCATAACAAGATTCATTAGGCTGAATCTTAGCCACTCAGCCCAATTAGTGAGAAAAAGTTAGTGAACACCTACGAGACGCTATAGGAGGTAATACGACGTTCGGATCCTACCTTATTTCAAGAAAAAAGTTAAAAAAAGAACATAAAGTAAATCAATCGCACAACAAAAGACTTAATGTTGTTTGGATCGTGAAGAAATCATACATTCACGGGAAATAGGCAATTCTTTTATAAATAAGTAGGTTACAAAAAGACTCTCAAAGACAAAAAAACCCAATCGCTATTTGTAACAAAAGGTGACATGATTCATAATAACCTATTTTCAGTGTTTATCTCTCACATCATTTATCTCTCAAAAAGACATAGAGCTAGTTTTTTCTCTATGAAAAAATATGCAGCTCCATCGTGCCATGCCACAAATGGCAAAACTAAATTTTCTTCTATTCATAGGGTAGCTATGATAAATCTTTATCCATTAATTAAGAAATCTAATAAGTATAGAATACCAAATTAATAGGAAATCTAATTAATGTAGAAGACCAAATTAATATGAAATCTAATTAATATAGAAAATCAAATTAATATAAGATTTACTAAATATATGAATCAAATTAACAAGATATTAAATTAATATAGAAAATCCAATAAATATAGAATATCCAATTAATATTGAATATCTAATTAAGATAGAAACTGTAATTGATATATGAAATCTAATTAATATATGAAATGTAATTAATATAGAAATCTAATTAATATATGAAATCTAATTAATATAAAATATCTAATTAGAATGGAAATATAATTAATATAACAGACTTATTTTGAAAAGAAGATTATGCTTCACATTACTTGTAGTCTACATTTAACAATTCTCCACTTAGGCTTATAATAACTATCCACTGGCACGTTTGGATCGATCAATTCCTATTCATACTAGTTTATTTGTAGTTTACTGGGAGGAGCCCTCTAAAATCATCGATATGTCTGTTTCGAGTATTTTGGGTTTATAATTAGAGAAGACAAGTTATGAAAAAAAAATTAGGTTTTGTGTATTGTTCGTAACTTACATACATGTGAAAAAAATCGTAATGAACATGACTTCAGAGACTTCATATTTTATTGAAAAGTGAAACTATGATAACTTTTCTTCTAATTTACAAGTCCATAGTTAGGCTTGTCTTGTAAAAGTGAACATCACTCTCGTAAGTCAACTATGATCACATTTTGATTTCATTAAAGTAAACGTCACTATGTCATGTCTTGCAGAATATTTGTTGGGAATATGATTACATATATAAGTAAGAAAAATCCAATCTCAACACTAATATTAATTGTCCACTTTTGATCAAAATGCCACACAAATTTGCTTTTGGTCCACTCATGAAAGATCTCATAATAGTTGAGATATTTGATAAGGCATAACCCTACGAAGGTATTATATCCATCCACCAGGGCAAGGTACGTTCGATTAGACATAGTAAACAGAGTAGTACCGGCTAGCAAAACGCAGCTATTAATGTCGTATATGTAGAGATCGAGCTATACATCAAAGCATACATATAGTATTTCCGACCAAGGGTTGTAACTGACAGGAGATATTTCAGCGAACGAGGCCACTAAAAACATTACCAAGATAAAATGAAAAATGTTGGAACAGAGAATTTACCCGCGACTGGACACAACTAAGAGTGGAGAATTACTATGAGATATTGAGATAATTTATAAGATTTTATAATATATAAAGGGGTCAAAACCCAATGAAAATTTAAGATGTTTCAAATATAAATAAGAAAACAACACATTTGTTCGTTTCGATATTCTAGTTATTCCTCATCACTAAAATCTATCACCAGATTTTTGGACTGCCTGTGGGAACGAGTGAGATAATTCATTGTCATAACCTTTTTTATGGTGTTAACTAGGTCAGGAATTGAAAGGGAAATCATGAGAGCCCCATATGGGCGAAGTGGACTAGAAAACCAAGTTGGCATTATGAGGATCCTAAAAAATGCATCGAGCGACAAAGGAATTATTGGAGCTAACTTGATAGATCATCATATAGTCTACACGGTGGCGGCCAAATAAAACGATCAATCTCAGTTAAACATTGAGGGAACTACCAAAAAAATAGCTCAAAAGGATAATCCTATTAACCTAGGTATGTCATCCTACCCCGTCTAACGTGTAAATTTTGGAAACTCACATAGGAGAGGTCAAACAGTAAAAACTTAAGATCACATAGAAATAGTATGAGAGGGAGGAAGAAGCCAAACAAAACCTAGAGATGATAACTAAAATCCTTCGCCAGCTAAGCGAAAATCTCCTATCTAAGGACGCGGTCAAGCAGAACGCTCATCGAGAAACTTGTAAGGCCGAGAGTACCGATAGAACTAAATAGTGTACCCATGCGAACCCACTAGTGAAAGAAAAAATTTAAAGAAAAAAAGAGTGTCATATTATAACCGGGACAACCTGTCTACCAGCGAGGCTACTCATGACGGCAAGGGTCTCGAAGTAGTGGAGTACGACTAGGTAAGGACAACTACGGTCTATTTTGTTTAACTAGAGTCCCCGTCCATCAAAGGAATCCTGGAAAGAAAGCTTCCTAAAAAATTCAATCGTCAGAAGTTGGATTCGAAAGATGGATCATGAGATCCCTAGTACCACCTAAATTAGTTCAGAAACATGATGTTGATCTTCAATCCAGATGAGGTCTTACTATGTAGAGCTTTCTCCATGAAATTTAAATGAAACGCCATCGACTGGTTCAAGAGCCTCCAACATAGGTCGATTAGGGATTTCGAAAGGACTATGGTTCGCTTTAAGAAACCGATTCGTTGGAAATAAGGATCATAAATGCGATAAGGATACTATTATGGACTTGTACCAATGAAGAGTAGAGAAGTTGAAAAGCTATTATAAAGGTTTGTCAGAGAAATTAATTCTATCTCAACGTGTGAAGAACCAGTGGCTGTAACATCTTTTAAGAGATGATTGGATCGAGAGTGAACCCTCTTTATAAACCTCATCCGATTCCATGTCAAGACGATAGGGGATATCTTGGCTAGTTCAAACCAGTTCATCTGAGTAAATGACTTGGAAAAAAATGGACTTGATACTACCCTCTCCTTCTCCCGACAGAAGCCTCGAGAACTCAGACCTCTGAGCGGTGATAAGAGGCGTTATGAGGAGGTTTCCTGCACTAATTTGTTTAAATCTCAAGCAATTAAATCACAAAGGATTGGCTAGGTACCAAGCTCCAAGAAATATGTTTACAACCCCTAACAATAGGTCCTCTTGTCACTTTTGTGCGTACCATAATGACCACGGTTACCCAACCGACGAGTGTTGGCAATTAAAAGAAGAGATCTAGATGATGATCGATAATGGATACCTCGTCTAGTTTTCAAGAAGAAGGAGAGCCTAACGACCAAGGACCAAGAGACCTGCGACCCAACTGATGATGCCTCTAAAAAATCAAAGGAATCAAAGGACAAACAACAGTGGCTATGCACCATCTTTAGGGAAGATACCCACTTAAGAATGATCTATAATTCCACTTGGTGGGTAATGCTTCATACCACAACTATCGGTATTCTCGTAGGAATAAACAAGGGCAATAAAAAACCCCCAAATATTTTCATCTTTTATCTAGAGATCATATCTCATTCATTGGCCATTGAAAAAAATAGTCTGATCTATATGACAAAAGCGACGAATTTTATCCCTGAATAAATCGGAGCAATCATTAAAGATGTTGAAAAACTAATCAAGATTTGACACATTCGGAATGACCAATACCAAACATGGATAGTGAACCCATTTTAGTAAAAAAAGAAGAATGAGCATTTGCTATGTGTGTAGACTTCACCAACCTCAACCGGACATGCCCGAAGACGGGAAAAGATTTGTTATCATTTATGGATGCTTATTCTGAATACAACTAAATACAAATGAACCCCACAAAGGAGGAGCACATTACGTTCCAAACTGAACGCGGTCTTTACTGTTACAAATTCATGTTATTCAAATTAAAGAATACGGAGTCGACGTACCAAATTATAGTCAACAAGATATTCGAAAATCAGCTCAGTAAAAAAATGGATGCTTACATTGATAAAATGATCTTCAAAAGAAACTTTGAGGAACGACAACTTGAAGTACTTTGGGGTATCTTCAAAAATGTACGTCGTTACTATCTTAAACTCAACCCGGTGAAATCCTCTTTTGGTGTGCTGCAAAAAATTCATAGGTTTCACTATTAGTAAAAAATGGATCGAGCACCATAACCCATAGAATTGCAACACGGGATTTTAGGCGTTAAAAGAATATGTGACATAGCCAGACACTATAGAATCTGTCTATTTTACTTTTCATTTTCGAGCTATGCAGTAAGGGGCATACGGGTACGAGAAATGACAAGATAACAGAACTCAGTATACTATTTAAGTAAAAGCTTAGTGGATGCCAATACCAGATACCTCAACGTGGAAAAACTAACAACTGGCAAAGTATCGGTTGCCAGGAAAATATACCCGTACTTCCAAATTCATATGATCGTCTTGTGCATATTATTTCCCTTATTAATCGCAGTTAAGAAACCGGATATATCCGGACGACTCACAGTATAGTTAGTCGAACTCGTTGCATATGAAATCATATAAGACTCATGAAAATGATAAAATATTTGGCGATAACTGGCTGCATCAAAGAATTCGTAGGATGTAGAGGACCAGACAATAGCATAAGTCAAGAAGACGAGGAAATCATCCATGAATTTAGGTGTGGATTCGGAGTAATAAACAAAACAACAAAACATGAAGTTCTACTAAGCGGGTCCAAAATTGGCTCACGCCTGCAGTGTTAAAAACAATTACTCGTCGGGTTTGACTGAGATATAGTCGTTGGTCAAGCCATGGGATACTTTGAAGCTAAAGAAGAAAGTACATATGGGTAGCTCAGAGCTTCAAGAGAATGGGAAACGAAGTTCCATAATGTTAAGGATGAGCAGATACCTCCCCAAAACTGCTACCCAATTGGAGAACACCAATGGTCATCATCCAGGTCAGTCCTGGTGTGGTTTATTATTGTCTGAGGGTAAATTTGTAACTTCTGTTTAGGATTTTGTGGAGTTTTGTGAGTATTTAATATTTGGGTAAAATGTAGAGGGAGAATTAAGCGGCCTGGTTGTATTTAATTTTCATTACCCTCATTTAATGTTGGTGGTTGGGTATTTATACCCTTATATTTGGGCCAAATGGGCTTTTGGGTCGTGTTTAATAGACTCGAGTCGAGTTTAAGCACCCATTAGTTCTATGTATGGGAGCAGGCAACTTAGTCAAAAAGTGATTAGGTTTTAAGTACTTTAGTCCTGTTCAAACAGTTCAATGGATGATGGTGTCCGAGCCGACCCTGGCCGGTCAGGTGGACATTGTCCTCAACTAGAAGTGTTAAACCGAGGAGATTGTTTCAAACCAACCTTTCTCCTATTGTTTCAGGCTCATCGATTCAAGAATTAGAGCCCACTGTTGAACCAGGGAAAGCAGTTACCAGCTTCAAAAAGCCTTCCCCATTTATCGCCATGGAATCAGATGCAGATGTCTCTCCCAACAAATTAGTCGATCGAAGAAAAGGTCGTATGGTAAAAGGGAAGGCTCAAAAAGGTACACCTTCCAAGTTAGAGGTCAAGGGCAGTGACAAAGGGTCAGAGGCACCCATGAAAATACCTAAGGACAGGCTGTCCGGGTCGGAGGTCACTAGCTCAAGCCTCCGAAGAGAAACCACCACATCTGAGCCCTAGCCGGAGGCCAGAGTCCAGGAAAGCACTGAAGCTCAACAATCCGGAGGTCAGACTGAACCAACTTCTAACTCCCCCCTCCCAAAAACAACTGAAAACCCCTCCTCGGTAATGGAGGAAGTAATGGAGGATTCTATCGAAGAGGCTCCGTACGAGTCCGAACCATCCAGACAAACTAGTAATGTTGTTGCTGCCAAGAAAGATAAAGGCAAAGAAAAACTATACCTTAGGCACCCAGATCTACCAGAAATCCTCAAAGGAAAAGTGGGACCTTGTTTCCACAAGGTAAGTGTTAAATATCTTCTTGCCTTACAAAACATTACTGATGCTTTCATCCATACAGCCGAATTGGGCCGGATGCATACAATGGACTGCAAGCTGAGTGAAATAGTTATCTTCACTGAGCTTTTTAACTGGGGGCTAAGGTTTCCCTTAGATCCGGAGATAGTTAGGTACTTCCACCTTATCAAGCTTTTCCCTAGTCAACTGAGCCCCAACGCCTAGTACACTCTTATGGCCTGCATCATGGCCTCCAGGCTCTCTAGAATTCCTTTACCAATGGAGGAATTCGCAGCTGTGGCCAGCCTCTGCAGAAACCACCACATTCCATTCTATCACTTCAACATGGGTGATAATTATAAAGGAGTGGATGACCTACTTGAGTCGGAGAGAAATTGGATCACTCAATTCTTGTTCTTGAGTGGTGCTTGGGAGAATGGGAGGAAGATCAAAGCCGGAGTCAACCCGAGTCTCCTCACCAGCAGATGTAAGAATCCCACCTTACATTCTCATTTTTATTTTTATCAAATATGTTTAACTGACTGGTCTTGTCTCTTTTCTTGACAGAGCTGCCCAGAGACTTCAACGATTATTTAAAGGCCGGGCAAACCACTTATACCAAGATCAACACTTGGGCTGCTGAAAAGTGGGGAAACCGTTTCCATGACGCCTTTACCGGAGGCAATCTCGCAAGGTCCCATCTCTGGAACACTACTGGCCGGAGAGACTTGACCTGGGAGGAACTTACCACTCCACCCCCTCCGGATGTAGTCCTTAAAAGAACACATGCACCGGACGGGTCACTGTATTTTCCAGGTCGAGCCAAGGCCCCAAGTAAGATGAAAGGCAAAAAAGGGAAAGGCAAGAAGAGTGTGGTTGAGGCTAACCCTGCCGAAACGGAGAAAACTGCTCCAATAAACCAAGAGGGGCCAGTTCCAAGTGAGATTGATGCTGCTCTACTATAAGTAGTAGAGCATGAGAGTGCTAGGGAAGAGGCAGGATCTCCAAAACCCCCAAGGGTTCCTAAGTGAGACCGGAAACGGGGAGCAAAAAGCAAGGAGAGGGAGGCCAAGAAGAAAAAGACCTCCAGGGGTGATGAACTTTCTCTCCCGCCTTCGAAGCCCTTCCCTCCTGTTGACCCTACTGATCCAACAAGAGCAGAAGAGATCCCTCGTGACTTTCAAACCGATGAGGTTGGAGGAGGAGACATTAGTATCAATGGTGTTGACATTACAGGGCTTGATGGACTTGGTGACTATTTTGGAAACCTTCCCAGAGATGACTTAGCTGGGTCTGACCTTCCTCCGAGCACTTCGAACACCTTTACCTTCAATGGTAAAACTTTCACAGTTTCAAGTGAAAGAGAGGCTATAACTCACTCTTGGAAGTCCTTGGAAGGCCAAGGAATTTTTGTAACTGTGTCCGGTGTTTGATCGGACAGATCTGTT
Source organism: Limnanthes douglasii subsp. nivea (assembly GCA_036936605.1). Taxonomy (NCBI): domain Eukaryota; kingdom Viridiplantae; phylum Streptophyta; class Magnoliopsida; order Brassicales; family Limnanthaceae; genus Limnanthes; species Limnanthes douglasii. The sequence continues at coordinate 163,535,009 of JAUPFV010000003.1, forward strand.
TGTTCTGAAAACTTAAAGTCCTGGGATGGCCAGGGCAATTCGGTTATTTTAATAGATGTCTTTATTTTGCACAGCTCTTGCATTCTTTCATAGTTTGTTTCAACTTTGGTGGCTAGTGTTTAAACAACCCTTAGTTATTTTATAAACATTCTAAAGCGAGAGTGTTTAAATTCTCCGATAACAAATGTTTAAGTACTCATCATTCCTTTAATTCAATCCGGCCGGTGTTAAACAAAAATTTGACAAGAAACAAAGTAAGAAGACTCCGAATTTTTAAGAAGGCACCAAATTTTATAAAAGATCCCGGACACCTCATTAAAACCTCCCCGCGCCACCAGGGTAGGAAAGAGTATGCCCCTAAATATTTACATGGATTTTTAAACAAGTAAATATTTACATAGTTTCTACTCGAAGTACATCCGGAGGTGCTCAATATTCCAAGGGTGATTAAAAACCTTTCCATCCTTGTCTTCTAGCCAAATGGTTCCAGGTTTAAGCCTTTCAATGACCATATAGGGCCCTTTCCAAGTTGGGGCTAGTTTGCCGAGCAGCTTCTCTTTAGTGTGTAAGAAGACTTTCCTTAACACCTTATCCCCCGGCTGAAAATCTCTTCTTTTAACTCTGGAAGCAAACTTGCTTCTCATCAAACCCTGATAGTGTGAATCTCTAAGGTGAGCCTTAACTCTTATTTCCTCTATCAAATCGAGTTGACTTCGGATAGTCCCCTCGTTAGCGTTTTCAGATAAGTTATGAACTCGAAATGAAGGGAGAGTTGCTTCTATGGGAGCTCTGACATCAATCTCATAGACCAAGGCAAAAGGTGACTCTTGTGTCGCAGCCCCAGGTGTAGTCCGGTAGGCCCATAAAACCTCTTGTAAATAACTTGACCATTTTCCAGCAGCTCTTTCTAAATTCTTCTTCAATCCGGACAATATAGTTCGGTTAGCCACTTCAACCTAACCATTTGCTTGTGGGTGGAAAGGTGAAGAGAAACAATGTTGTATACCTCTAGAGGCATAGAAACTCTCCATTTCCTTGTTGTCGAACTGTGACCCATTGTCTGTTGTTATCTTCTGTGGAATGCCAAATCTGCAACAGATATTGGAAAAAATGAATTTTATGACAGCTTTTGATGTTGTACCTGCCAACGGGTCTGCTTCAGTCCACTTCGAAAAATAATCAATACCAACAATTATTATCATGCGTCCTCCGGATGCCATAGGTAGAGGTCCCACCAAATCCAACCCCCATCGAGCAAAGGGTATAGGCTCAGAAACTGACTCTAAAGGGATGGGTGGGATATGTATTTCATTGCTATATCTCTGGCATTGGTCACACCTCCTCACCAGCTCCTTAGCATCTTGCATTATACAGGGCCAATAATAACCAGCCAATAAAACTCTCCTTGTTAGAGCCTTGAATCCACAGTGAGCTGATCCTTCACCATCATGTTATTCAGAGAGCACTATTTGAGATTCATCAACCCCCAAACATCGTAAGAGGGGTTTACTTTACGCTTCTTATAAAGAACATCTCTTAGTATGATAAAACCATGAGCTTTGTACTTCATTTTTCTTGCTATTGACTTATCCGGAGGCAAGATGCCGTCGGAGAGATATTGAAGGAGAGGAAACCTCCAATCATGGGGCTGTCCCATCTGTATATCGAAGCTTTCTTCCTCATTACCCATATTGAGTTGAGTGAAAGGGCACTCCAGCACATGGATCTAAGGGTATGATTCAGTATAGGCTATGGTTGCCAACGATTCTGCTAGTTCATTTTCTGTTCGGGGTATGTGCTCATAAACAAAACTTTTGAACTTAAGTGCCACATCTTTGAGAAGAAGTAAGTATTTTATTAGCTTCTCTTTTTTGGCTTCAGATTGACCTTGTGCATGATGGAGAAGAAGTTGGGAATCACTCATCAACTTGACCCTTTTGGCCCCACAAATATGAGCTAACTTTAAACCAGCTATAGCAGCTTCATATTCTGACTCATTGTTAGAAACCCTAAAAGAAAAACATATAGCTTGGTATATTTTGTCACCATACGGAGAGGTCAACCATATCCCTGCTCCACATCTCATAGTACTTGATCCACCATCCGGTCCGGACGACCCATACTTTTTTATCTTTCACATCAGTTGTTTGCTCTGTATCCCTATCTGAATGGAATTCAACTAAGAAATTAGCCACAACTTGGGCTTTGATTGCTGTTTGAGGAGCAAAATCAATATCGAAGTCCCCAGTTCCACTGACCACTTAGTCATTCTACTCGAAATGTCTGCCTTTTGAAGAACGTTTTTTAGGGAAAAGACGTCCGGATAATAATATGATGAGCCTGGAAATAAGGCCTCATCTTCCTTGCAGCAATTACCAGGGCTAGTTCTAACTTTTCCAGCTTCAGATAACGTTTTTCTGCATCTATCGAGCTCTTGCTGATATAATACACTCGACGGGGATAATTATCCACCTCTCTTACCAACACAGCACTTATGGCACAACTGGAAACTGTCAAGTATACGAAGAGTGTCTCTCTATCAACAAGGTTTAAATAAAGTCTTGGGGGAGGCCAGATGTTTTTTAACCTCATTGAAGGCTTCATCACATTGTGAGGTCCAGTCAAATCCCTTTGCATATTTTAAAGTTTGAAAAAACGGGGCACACCTGTCTGAAGACCTTGAAATGAACCGATATAACGCAGCCAACCTCCCAGTCAATCTTTGTACTTCTTTAATATTTCGAGGAGGCTCCATTTGGAACAAAGCATTTAGCTGGTCCGGATCGGGCTGTATCCCTTGCTCACGTATTATGTACCCTAGGAATTTTCCGGACTGTACTCCGAACACACACTTTTCTGGAGCAAAATATTCGTTGGTCAAGCCATATGAAGTACATATGGAGTAATAAACAACACAGCAAAATATGAAGTTCTACTAAGCGGGTCCAAAATTGGCTCACGCCTGCAGTGTTAAAAAAAATTACTCGTCGGGTTTGACTGACATATATTCGTTGGTCAAGCCATGGGATACTTTGAAGCTAAAGAAGAAAGTACATATGGGTAGCTCAAAACTTCAAGAGAATGGGAAACGAAGTTCCATAATGTTAAGGATGAGCAGATGCATCCCCAAAACTGCAATCCAAATTGAGAACACCAATGGTCATCATCCAGGTCAGTCCTGGTGTGGTTTATTTGTGTCTGAGGGTAAATTTGTAACTTCTGTTTAGAGTTTTGTGGAGTTTTGTGAGTATTTAATATTTGGGTAAAATGTAGAGGGAGAATTAAGCTGCCTGGTTGTATTTAATTTTCATTACCCTCACTTAAAGTTGGTGGTTGGGTATTTATACCCTTATATTTGGGCCACATGGGCTTTTGGGTCGTGTCTAATGTACTCGGGTCGAGTTTAAGGACCCATTAGTTCTAAGTATAGGAGCAGACAACTTAGTCAAAAAGTGATTAGGTTTTAAGTACTTTAGTTCTGTTCGAACAGTTCAGTGGATGATGGTGTCCGAGCCGACCCTGTCCGGTCAGGTGGACATTGTCCGAATTGACCCTGTCCGGTTCCAACAAAATGTGTTGACGGAATCCGGACTCATCAGTATCCCCTTTTTTAGGTGGTGTTCAAAAAACCTTTGGCAAGACCTAAAAACAGTTTGTTCTCGATGACAGCTACATCCGGACAAATCATTCGAACTGTGTTATAGCTTTATCCAGACTGAAAAAAGTTCTTGAAACTTAACAGTTTTTTTTCAGAGTTCGTGGGACACGTGTCTCTCTCTGGTTCGTTACTTCAGCCGTTTTTTCACCTAGAATTTTGCTCCCACCTTCTCTGAAAAGCAACTTCTTCATTTAATGAAGAAGACATCAACGCCGTTCCCTAATCATTGCAAATCTTTTCGAATTTTCCTAGGTATCAAAGTGTGTTTACTATAAATTAATCACTTCTACACTGTTTTACCATCATCTTCATACTTACTTTGCCAAATTTCAGAGCTTTCTCTCTCAAACACAAATTCTTCTTTTTGGTTGTGAGTTTATGTTCACAGCTAGGAACGCTTTAATTAAAGGCGGGTGGCTTAATCTATCAGAGCTAGAAAAGGCACCAAATTTCAGAGCTTTCTCTCTCAAACACAAATTCTTCTTTTTGGTTGTGAGTTTATGTTCACAGCTAGGAACGCTTTAATTAAAAGCGGGTGGCTTAATCTATCAGAGCTTTGAAAGGCACAAAAAGTTGAACTGGAAAGGCGCATTGCTGCAGGCATACCTACTTCCCCCATCAACAAACTAGTAACCTCAAACACAGAGCCTGACCAGGGTTTCTCCTAAACTAGAAGTGTTAAACCGAGGAGATTCTTTCAAACCAACCTTTCTCCTATTGTTTCAGGCTCATCGGTTCAAGAATCAGAGCCCACCATTGAACCAGGGCAAGCAGTTACCAGCTTCAAAAAGCCTTCCCCATTTATTGCCATGGGGTCAGATGCAGATATCTCTCCCAACAAATTAGTCGATTGAAGAAAAGGTCGCATTGTAAAAGGGAAGGCTAAAAAAGGTACACCTTCCAAGTCAGAGGTCAAGGGCAGTGACAAAGGGTCAGAGGCACCCATGAAAATACCTAAGGACAGGCTGTCCGGACCGGAGGCCACTAGCTCAAGCCTCCGAAGAGAAACCACCACATCTGAGCCCTAGCCGGAGGCTAGAGTCTAGGAAAGCACTGAAGCTCAACAGTCCGGAGGTCAGACTGAACCATTTTCTAACTCCCCCTCCCAAAAACAACTGAAAAACCCCTCCTCGGTAATGAAGGAAGTAATGGAGGATTCTATCGAAGAGGCTCCGTCCGATTCCAAACCCTCTGGACAAACTAGTGATGTTGTTGTTGTCAAGAAATATAAAGGCAAAGAAAAACTATGCTTTAGGCACCCAGATCTACCAGTAATCCTTGAAGGAAAAGTGGGACCTTTTTTCCGCAAGGTAAGTGTTAAATATCTTCTTGCCTTACAAAAAATTACTTATGCTTTCATCCATACACCCGAATTGGGCCGGATGCATACAAAGTGGGGGATTCCAGAGAATGTGAAAATAAGAATCCCCATAGACCCTGAAACCCCAATGGACTGCAAGCTTAGTGAAATAGTTATCTTCACTGAGCTTTTTAACTGGAGGCTAAGGTTTCCCTTAGATCCGGAGATAGTTAGGTACTTCCACCTCATCAAGCTTTGTCCTAGTCAACTGAGACCCAACACCTGGTACACTCTAAATGCCTGCATCATGGCCAGCCTCTGCAGAAACCACCATATTCCCTTTTATCACTTCAACATGGGTGATAATTATAAAGCAGTGGATGACCTGCTTGAGTCTGAGAGAAATTGGAGCACTCAATTCTTGTTCGTGAGTGGCGCTTGGGAGAATGGGAGGAAGATCAAAGCCGGAGTCAACCTGAGTCTCCTCACCAGCAGATGTAAGAATCCTACCTTATATTCTCATTTTTATTTTTATCAAATATGTTTAACTGACTGATCTTGTCTCTTTTCTTGACAGAGCTGCCCAAAGACTTCAACGATTATTTAAAGGTCGGGCAGACCACTTGTACCAAGATCAACACTTGGGCTGCTGAAAAGTGGGGAAACCGTTTCCATGACGCCTTTACCGGAGGCAATCTCGCAAGGTCCCATCTATGGAACACTACTGGCCGGAGAGACTTGACCTTAGAGGAACTTACCACTCTACCCCCTCTGGATGCAGTCCTTAAAAGAACACATGCACCGGACGGGTCACCGTATTTTCTAGGTCGAGCCAAGGCCCCGAGTAAGATGAAAGGCAAAAAAAGGGAAAGGCAAGAAGAGTTTGGTTGAGGCTAACCCTGCCGAAGCGGAGAAAACTGCTCCAATAAACCAAGAGGGGCGAGTTCCAAGTCAGATTGATGTTGCTCTACTAGAAGTAGTAGAGCATGAGAGTGCTAGGGAAGAGGCAGGATCTCCAAAACCCCCAAGGGTTCCTAAGAGAGACCGGAAACGGGGAGCAGAAAGCAAGGAGAGGGAGCCAAGAAGAAAAAGACCTCCAGGGGTGATGGACTTTCTCTCCCGCCTTCGGAGCCCTTCCATCCTGTTGACCCTACTGATCCAACAAGAGCAGAAGAGATCCCTGGTGACTTTCAAACCGACGAGGTTGGAGGAGGAGACATTAGTATCGATGGTGTTGACATAACAGGGCTTGATGGACTTGGTGATTATTTTGGAAACCTTCCCAGAGATGAATTTGTTGGGCCTTACCTCCCTCCGAGCACTTCGAACACCGTTACCTTCAATGGTAAAACTTTCACAGTTTCAAGTGAAAAATAGGCTTTAACTCACTCTATACTGAGTACCGTTCAGCCAGTGTTGGTCCTGGAGAAGCAAGTACAAGTCATTCTTACTTTGACCAACGACAAGATCGCCCTCGAAGACTCGGTGTCCAAGGCTATAGAGGAAAAAGCTGATCTACTAAGGGAACAAGAGGAAAAAATTCAGGCCAAGATTAATGTTTATGCCAACAACGTGATTGACAGTCAAGAAGAGATGTATGCCAAGGTGAAGTCGGACATGGTCTTGCTTTTTAACGAGAAGTTTCTGAAGAGGAATCTGGGAGACTTATGGTCTTTTGTAGAGTATCCAGACCTTCCCTTTCATACAATGGCTGAGGGTGACAGGTTTGATTTCTCCAGTGCGTCCTCATCTGATAAAGAAGAGAACACTGGGGAGAGCCCAGGTGAGGAGAACGATGACCCCAAGAAGAAGAAAACAAGTGATGTTGAGCCGTCTTCAAAGGATCAGTCTTAAAATATCAATTATCCTTTGTTTTTTGTTTTGATTGAACTAAAGTCCTTGGAAGGCCAAGGAATTTTTGTAACTGTGTCCGGTGTTTGATCGGACAGATCTGTTTGTTCTGAAAACTTAAAGTCCTGGGATGGCCAGGGCAATTCGGTTATTTTAATAGATGTATTTATTTTTCACATCTCTTGCATTCTTTCATAGTTTGTTTCAACTTTGGTGGCTAGTGTTTAAACAGCCCTTAGTTATTTCATAAATATTCTAAAGCGAGAGTGTTTAAATTCTCCAATGACAAATGTTTAAGTAGTTATCATTCCTTTGATTCAATCCGGCCGTTGTTAAACAAAAATTTGACAAGAAACAAAGTAAGAAGACTCCGAATTTTTAAGAAGGCATCAAATTTTATAAAAGAGTCCGGACACCTCATTAAAACCTCCCCGCGCCACCAGGGTAGGAAAGAGTATGCCCCAAATATTTACATGGATTTTTAATGACCATATAGGGCCCTTCCCAAGTTGGGGCTCAATATTCCAAGGGTGATTCAAAACCTTTCCATCCTTGTCTTCTAGCCAGTATGTTCCAGGTTTAAGCCTTTCAATGACCATATAGGGCCCTTCCCAAGTTGGGGCTAGTTTGCCGAGAAGCTTCTCTTTAGTGTGTAAGAAGACTTTCCTTAACACCTTATCCCCCGGCTGAAAATCTCTTCTTTTAACTCTGGAAGCAAACCTGCTTCTCATCAAACCCTGATAGTGTGCAGCTCTAAGGTGAGCCTTAACTCTTCTTTCCTCTATCAAATCGAGTTGACTTCAGATAGCCCCCTCTTAAGCGTGTTCGGAGAAGTTATAAACTCGAAATGAAGGGAGAGTTGCTTCTATAGGAGCTATGGAATCCATCCCATTGACCAAGGGAAAAGGTGACTCTTGTGGCGCACCCCTAGGTATAGTCTAGTAGGCCCATAAAACCTCTTGTAAATAACTAGGCAATTTTCCAGCAGCCCCTTCTAAATTCTTCTTCAATCCGGACAGTATAGTTCGGTTAGCCACTTCAACCTAACCATTTTCTTGTGAGTGGAAAGGTGAAGAGAAACAATGTTGTATACCTCTAGAGGTACAGAAACTCTCCATTTCCTTGTTGTCGAACTGTGGCCCATTGTCTGTTGTTATCTTCTGTGGAATGCCAAATCTGCAACCGATATTGGACAAAATAAATTTTATGACAGCTTTTGATGTTGTACCTGCCAACGGGGCTGCTTCAATCCACTTCGAAAAATAATCAATATCAACAATTATTTTCCTGCGTCGTCCGGATGCCATAGGTAGAGGTCCCACCAAATCCAACCCCCATCGAACAAAGGGTATAGGCTCAGAAATTGACTCTAAAGGGATGGCTGGGATATGTATTTCATTGCTATATCTCTGGCATGGGTCACACCTCCTCACCAGCTCCTTAGCATCTTGCATTATAGAGGGCCAATAATAACCAGCCAATAAAACTCTCCTTGTTAGAGCCCTGAATCCAGAGTGAGCTGATCCTTCACCATCATGTAATTTGGAGAACACTATTTGAGATTCATCAACCCCCAAACATCGTAAGAGGGGTTTACTGTACGACTTCTCATAAAGAACATCTCTTAGTATGATAAAACCACGAGCTTTATACTTCACTTTTCTTGCTATTGACTTTTCAATACTCTTTTGGTTTTAATAAACCCACTAGTAGAGGACTGTTGAATGAAAATATTCACAAATATGTATACCAAATGGATAACTTTATTAAATCGATAAGAAAATATATATTTTACATGATTTTTATCCAATTTATATGATTCGTTGTGTACTTTCTCTTTCCACTAAATATATAACTCAATTAATTATAATCGAGGACTAATATAAATGATCATTAACTTAGTTGTGTGCAGTTATTTTGGAGTGTTGATCGTGGAACTTATTTAACACCCCTTGACCTTTTTTAAAGCTTAATATATTTTGAAATGGCAGCGGTTATGTCTCTTGGGCATCGCTGCTCATAGTCTACCTCGGTTAAACACAGACTACCCTCCGTAACACATGGTAGACTCATAGCGGTTATGATGCTTAGGAAACGCTACTTGTGAGTGACCTGTGTAAGACATGTGAACCTCTTTGTAACATGTTGTAGATTAGTAGAGTTTATGATGTTTGGGCAATAGTACTCGTGATTGACCTTGATGAATGTCGGACCCCTTCCCCATTGAATGCTCTTGGTGCTCGGTCTTTAAAGTTTTCTCGTTGATCGTCGTATTTTTGGTCTTCCAGTCCAAAAAAATTCTTTGCTTTATGACCATATCTTTCCATATAATAACAACCTAATCAAGACTCCCCCTAGGACATTTAGCAACGTGAACTATATGAGAAGGGTACTAAATGAAGTATGAATATCAAACAAAATTGGTGTGATGGTTTAAATTTGAGTAAGGTGAGGTAGCATTACGTGACGACAAAACAGATTGCATTATGATTGGATATTTGATAAAGCATGATACACATAAAAAAAATAGCAACGCTACTTTGTGACATTTATGACACAAAGGTATCATGCGTACACATTTGGGCGTGTTTCTTCGATTTTCACAAAGCATATTTCTTCGATTAATCATTGTACTAAATCATATCGTCTGTGGATTACTATGTCAAAATCTAACTTTGACAAACAAATAAATTTTACGCACTTCATTTGTTGTGAGGGTTTGTGTATGCTGCAGAGTGAAAAGAGCATACCTTTTGTAATATTCATAGTTTATTGTATGTCGGTCGTAGTGTAGTTTAATTTTCTGTCGTTATAGATCTCGTCATTAATAGGTATATATAAATTCTAATTTTATCATGTTTACGACCTTGTAGAGTATTTCGAGGAACAATTTTAGGTTTCATAAGAAATTATCTTAAGTAGTTTCTCTTTGAATATGTTATCCTAAATATCTCCCCGCGGTAGCTATTCACAGTGTAGGATAAGTTGGCTATTATCGTGTTTCATATAAGCCCTGTTGATACTTTGAAGTCACTTGTTGTTCATGATTACTCCTAAAAATGAAGGTAAATAGAAGGAAAAAACAAACAACCTTCTCGACGAATCCAAAGAGTAGGAATTCAAAAGTCCCTCTTTGTTAGAGGAGTATTTTGCTTGCGTAACCCCCAAGTATGTGCACTTAACCGAAGACGCACATCGTGAGATTAGGGTTAGATATTGTATTCCCGATGCTATCAAAACACATGTGTCGACCCCTGGTGAACAATCCTATCAGGCCCAAGAGAATAAAACTTACCTTTATACGACGTTTTTTTTACTGAGGGCTCCATTTACCTTTACCGCCTTTTATTAACACTTTTTTAGCTTCGTGCATATATGTCCCACGAAACTTACCTCCAATTAGTAGAGGGTATTTTAAGTGTAATTCTAAACTCCAAGATTTTCGAAATAATTGTGTTTTTGGCAGAAAGTTTGGTTATGGTGGATGTTTTACAAATTAGCATGCTCTGCTTTTTTATACCTCCATTTAACGGGGTAATGAGATTTGTCAATTTTCCATAATGAGATAAAAAGGGGAAGAACACTTTTGTTTATATCTCCAAAAATTGAGAGCATTATAATGTTGTAGAGAATCGAAAGTTGGAGGGGTAATAGAGGGCCAAGTGTAAGGAGAGCTAGCTTTAAATCGTATAAACAAATATGTACCTTCTTATGTGATGAGGGGGTATCCTCCGACTGACAGGAAAGAAGGTATCTGAGCAGACGAATCCACTCAAAACATATGAAACGAGCGAGTAAGGTGTAATTCCTAGCGGTAGGAAAAGAGGAAAAGGATATCGAGATTAAAGTACGAACTACATGAGAAATCATAGCCTGCCAAACTATAAAAAAGAACATTGGTGGCGCTCAGACCAGTTAAGTATTTTACTAACTCAAGATCCAAAAAGATAAGATTACCTGAAGAGTGACCGAGCGAGGCACCCAAAATAGAATTATATGATCATTTAGATCACGCTTCATAGGCACGCGAAGGAGGGGATAATTTGGATTACGCTCGGTCGGGCTTGCGGACGAAGCTGAGCGAACCCAATTCACGAAAGAAACGACCAAGGCAACAGTTTAATGCTACTTTAATGGAACCAGTCAAACGACTAACGCATTGCTCATAAATATGGTTCCCATGATGTAAATATATTTGTGCATGTTGTTAGTGGGAATAAATGTAATAACCACCAGTAAACAGTGGCAAAAAGATATAAATAAGGGATAAGATACTAAATAAATGTAACTTCTCTTCTCTGATAATAAAAGTGACTACTTGGAAATCCTTTGTTATTTTCCGTAATAAATTTGGCACCGTCTGTGGGAAAGAGAAAATCATTAAGTTACTTCAACCATTGAGGCAAGACGTTCCACGCCCAATCATTGCCTCCAATTCGGATGATGTAACTACAACCTCTGTTGTGCCAGTAGAACCAGTGTCGTAGTTGTTGCAACTAGTATGCAAGGGTCAGAACAAAAATGGCACCCTCAAGGTCTGTAGTTGCTCTTATTACGCTCGACGTGCTATGAATTAACCATGTTACAAACCTAAATTTCCAGCAGCTAGAGCAACAACATGAGCAGCTCAGTGTGACGTGTGAACGAGACGCGAGAGAATATGCCAAGCACGCTACTTTAGAAGGAATGAACGACACTCTTCATGCGCTCACGGCCAAGGTGTGGGGAGCTAGCCGAGTTAATCACCAGTCAGGGCCAGAGTAAATTCATGCTAACATGCAAATCGATCCTCCAAACGTGATGATAAACAGGAAGGAGAAGGAGATGGAGAAAGGAAGGGAAAAAAATACTCCAAGGAACAAGAGCCTATTCAAGAGGGGCGCCCCGCCGCATCAAAAAAATCATGCAGGATGAAAACGTATGTTACCAAGGAAAACATCCCACAAGTGAGACTTAAAATGTCCAACTATATCCTCAAAGATTCTTCTTTTCAGAAAAGATCCTCGAAGCATAGTTTCAAAAAATATTTGACCTCGAGCAATTCCGTAACATGATAATGACGTTTAATCCGGACAACGCTATGCTATGAAGACCCTTTTCCATGAAATTCAATGGGAACGCGATGAATTGGTTCAACAATCTGCTTAAAGGATCCATTCATGATTTTTCCGGTCTATAGAAGGCCTTAAGGGAAAGGTTAATCGCCAATAAGGATCTTAGGCGCGAGAAGGACTCGATCATGGACCTATACCAGAGGTGACGTGAATCACTTAAAAGTAATATCAGATGATTTGTTTGTACTATGAATTCTCTTTCAGATTTAGAAGAGAATATTGTGGTGCCCTCACTCAAGCGAGGTCTCGATCGATGAGAGGAAGTGTATGCCAACATAATCAAATTCCTAACAGAAGTGATGGGACACTTTCTTGCCCGTTTAGATACAGATACGTGCATTCGGGTGGAAGATGCTCGGAAAGGGGATTCACCTGACAGACACGTCTCTGAATCTAAGAGTAGGCCGGAAACAAGACGGTTGATGGCCCCCCTCGACAAGACAGTAGCCGAAGGCATCAATACTACGAGAATTTGTCCAAATAATTCACGCCGCTGACGGAGTCCATATCAGTCGTGTACAATTGAACAAAGGGTAAGACGATGTATCAAACGTCGTGGGTAATGAACGTCCCTATTTTGAAGCGATCAAATCGATACATCTGTTCTTACCACAAAGACCATAGAGACCCAACTGACGAATGTTGGCAGCTTCGGGAGGAGATCCAACAACTCATAGACAATGGCGAGTTAGTACAATTCATTAACCAACATGATAAATGTCAACAACCTGATGGGCGGAATAATGGGCGCCCTACTATCGAAGACAAATCAGTAAATAATTAACAAGCTCATGTGGAAAAACAGTAATTGTTACTCGCAATCACAGGGGGATACTCCACTGTTATCAACAATGATGCCACTTCGTCACCCATCCATATCATTGGAGAAAGATTTGAGGTTCCTAGAAATGTCGTTTTTGCGAGTCAAGATAGTTTCCCATCCCTTTTCACCAGCGTCGGAGGAAACTCAACAGTCTCACAAGGAACAACTTCCGGTAAAAGGCGCATATTGATCTTGATGTGTACGAAATTGATGCCACTACCTACAGAAATTATGAAAACCCTATGTTCAATTTAATATTTAACGATGACGACCTAGGAATTTTCCGTTGTGGACTCCAAAAGATAATTGAACTTAAAGTTAAACCATCGAAGGGTGGCAAAAATATTACTCAAAACTTAAATTTAAAGAGACCTTATGGTTCTTTTAACGACCATGTCGTCAATGTAAGCCTTCATATAATTTCCTAGCTGGTTCTTAAAGATCTGATTGACCAGGCGCTGGTATGTAGAACCTGCATTCTTGAGGCCAAAAATTATAACAATATAGCAGTAGAGCCTACTTTCAGTCTAGAACATGGTATGCTTTTTATTATTAAGGTGCATGTGGATTTGTTTGTAGCCTAAATATGAACCAATAAAGGACAAGTACTCGCATCCTCATACCGAATCCACCAATTGGTCAATACGAGGGAGTGTGAAGGCATTTTTAGGGAAAACTTGATTGAGATTGGTGAAGCCTACGCATATGTGATATTGTCCATCTTTCTTTGCTAAAACAATTAGGTTTATTATCCATATCGGATAACTGTATCGGTGAATATGCATGAGCTTGAAGAGTTTACCAAGATCCACGTTAATGTCCTCAGCCTTCTCTACTGAAAATGATCATCGCTTATGGGGGATCGGTTTGGCTCGATTGTCGATTGTTAGCTCAGAAACTATCGAGGGGTCAACCCGAGACACATTGCTAGAAATCTTCACAAAAATATCCAACTTCTGACTTTACTAAGTTAATCAAGGATTATAAAAAAGTAGGGTCTAAGTCGTTACTTATTCAAATGACGTGACTATTGGTCATTACTTATTCACTCATATTTTTTGGAGAATTACTTGTCATATCGGTTTCCTAAGGGTCATCTACCAATTCGGGTGATGGGATTGGGTTTATGGCTCGTAAATAATCGTTGTTGAAGGTGAGGTCTGCTATTAGGTCACGATAATTATGGTAGGAGGACCCTTCTATGTCGCATACCTTATGCTCAGGCTTGACACTTTTCCTCGATTATTGGTCGTTGCCGGTTATAGTCTCTTCCCTAGAAATTGTGAATAACCACTATTGTTTAACCTTATCGACCCTCTTATCCCACCACTAGGCTTCATTGTTTTCGGGCTGAATGTCGTCATTCTGCTCTTCTTGGCGGAAATGCTCCTGCTGATTGAGAAACTGCATGAGCTCTCTCATAATGTATGAATCATTATTAATCTACCATTTTTCCGTAAAATATTTATCATAGTATATTTATGTATGTTAAGTTTTTGTTTCCTTTAAATGGATTACGTTAGAATGGATTGTGTATGTTAAGTTTTTGTTACCTTTGAATGGCTTATATATGTTAATTTTTTGTTTTCTTCCCATGGATTACTTTCGTATGCCTTGTGTATGTTAATTTTTTGTTGCTTTCGAATGGATTACCTTCGAATATCTTGTGTATGTTAAGTTTTTGTTGGGTTCAAATAGAATACCTTTGGATTGCATGTGTATGTTAAGTTGTGTATGTCTTTAAGTGAATTACCTTCAAATGTTTTGTGTTTAAAGATTAATTACCTTTGAATAAAGAGTTGATAAGATATGGAGATAAGCATATATAAGGAAACAGGCTGAGTTGATAAGATGATAACAAATATAAAATGCATCGGGTGACCGAAAGATTAATATAATCCGGGGAGAATGTCATAAAATCTCTTGGCCATGCCAAAGACTTATACAAAACTTTCCAATTAGAGCCACAAAGTGTCTTGTATACAACAAGGGCTTGCACAAAAACATCTACATAAAAATTTATTAGCCTTTGCTCTCGTTCTCGTCAACATTTTCTTCTTCTTCTTCTTCTTCTGAACTCTCATTTTTTGAGTCCCCTTCATCGTTGTTTTCAGAATGATTACTGGGTGAATCTTCGAAGATACCAAGTTGTTCGGCCATGGGTATGTCAGGGGGAACAAGCTATCTGGAAGAAGTCCTGATAAAGACCCAAGGGCTAGTATAGGGAACGTTTTATGATATTTTAGCACCATATCTGATTTGGTTGATGAATCCCTCTAGTATAAAGATTTATAACCCCATCAACATATGCATCTATAGCATCATCTGCTTCTCAGGTGGATTTTTCTTTGGGATAAGCTATTTAATCTTCATACTATTTCATAAGATCTTCTTGAGTGTTCCTCTCGCCTAATAAATTCTTAATGGTGCCGATATCATTAGCTTGTTGGTTCTTCAATGAAGTAATCTCTCCATAGTTAGATGATTGCAGTTTTCCATAATCATGTTGTAGTTTCTCATGATCAGACTTTGCATTGACCATCTATTCATTGACTGATTTTACCTCTTCGGATACACGATCCGCTTTGGTTTTTCCTCTTCGGTAGAAGCTTTTAGATTCTTGTTCTTCTCTTAAAGAGAAGTGATGATTTATGTTTAAGACCTTACTTGTCTCTCCAATTCAACAATCAACCTCACATAGCTCAACACCAAATACACCAGTACATCATTCTCCTTTGAAAATTCAAAATGAACCATTTCGAACACCACACCGGTGGCGGTACTTGTAGATTTTGGGAAGTCAGTCTCAAAAGTATCAAAGTCAAACACCCCCATACCTTCTATTGGATTGATATCCCTGAACGTTTACTTCTTGGCGAGGGGAAGTAAGAGAGAGGAAGGGTCGGATATTATGGCTGATAGAGGTTCAACGGTAGGGATTGTTGCAGGAGTAATTTATGAACGAATGACTATCTCCAAACGAGTCGACATTTTATTCATTTTCTTGTCTATCTTATCATTTCCTTGCTTTCCCCTCTTGTGTGTCTTCTTCTTCTTAAGAACATGAAATTTCAAGGGCACATAACCACCCTCAATAGTGGTAACAACAACAGCTAGCAAGGTTAAGTTAATCTCGTATTACTACTCTTTGATTCCCGTTCTAGTAGCCAATTGAGATAAGCCTTCTTTATTTTTCTTATCCTTTTTATTCTCATGGCTGGGGGCTCTGTTCATTGTCGGAAGAAATAGCCTTCTATCAGTCACTTTGGTTATTTTCAGAATGGTAGAAGGCCGAGAAGGAGTGCTATGCTGCTCCCATATCAGCTCTCATCAGGATAAGTCCTCTAAAAGTGACTTCGAATAAACTTGCCATGAGTGGAACACTGATGGTAGAAATTGGACCACTTTACCTCTGGCTACTGATTTAGCCTTTTAAAATTCACTTTCATATCGGTCATATGATGTAGATAGGGCTTCAAAATGGTTGATACAAAATTTTAATTGGAAGATAAAAAATAATTTCCAGAAGATCGACTTATATTTTTCTGATGCCTGGTGAGTTGGCTCAGATTACCCTAAGAAGTGATTTTCTCCTCATTCTCCCACCAACCATTGATGATCCACTACCTTTTAATCATTCCAGGAGACCGACCTACAGGTTTTACATACTAGCTCCTGGTCAATCAGATCTTTGATAACCATGCCACTATGATACTTGATTTTAATGTGAACCATTCATGCAAACTATTTTGGTTTGGACACAATCCCACCAAACTAACATACTTTAAATGCTCAGGGTCTAAAGGAAACCAAAGGGCTCAGTTGAGGACATCGATATAAACCACTAACTCACTAGAACGATAGCTCATCAAATTCTCTCTAGGTTTTGTCGTCCTTATCCTAACTGATTCGGGAAACCCCCACGTAGCTCGAATAGTCTCCAACTCAGTTCCACGAAAGTAAGCATAGAAAATTTTATCTAGAGCGAAGAGATATTTGACACTAACCCTTGTAAAATTGGGCCCAACGCGTCCAACTAGAGACAAAGGAAGAGGTTCAGTTTATTTTATCTGGGCTTTTCTGTTTCCCTTTCCACCATGACGTTGTTGTCTCTCAGGAGTTTTTTTCTTTGAACGCCTCGAAGTCTCCCTTGCAAACTCAAGGGGGGAGTCTTTGCTAATATCTTCCGTATTTGCCTCCATAACTTTGAGAGTAGATCATGAATGCTCAGTCGGATGAGTATAAACATATTTTCTTCAAGCTGAGAGGACTAAGTTGGTAACATGACATGGTTTTCCTCTCTATTGAGATTTAATCAAAGCTCAAAAAACAATTTGTGGGTTTTTTTCTGTTTAGAATTTCGGGGGAGATTATTGGAAGTTGTTTGTTGTATTCATGGGTTTTTCCCCCTGACAGATCTAGCTTTGGCCTTTGATTTAATGGTTACTCTGCATGAGCGTGCTCTTTAGAGTCAGAACATATGACTTTGAAACTGGAGGGAATCCAATGGCTAATAGCCCCTTGAGATTGAGAGGGTATGAGTGGTTTAGGTGCATGGCTTGGTGAGGTGAACGATTGAGCGGTCGAAGAAGGTTCATAGGTAATGGTACGTTTGTTGTGAGGATACACTCCTCGATAATCAATAAACTGAGTTACAACAATGGTATCTGAAGATGCAGGAAACCTAGTAGCGGCCCCTTCTTTTTTCTTTTCCTTTTCTAGTTTGGACAAGTTCAACCGACCACCTTTGGTTAATGCATTTTTAGAACTGAAAATAAAAACACCAAGATAATGCTGAAAAAAGAATGTACGATGGTTGATGTGGTGGAAAAAGGGAAAACATCTTCGGTGAAGAATTGATTACCACCTGTGAAGAATTGTTTCTATGTGTAGAATATAGATTGTATCTCTCTAAAAATCCCTAAAGTGAAAAACTAAAAAATAAGTTTATATAGAACTGTAAGAAATGCTTGAGTGCCCTACAAGAGACGTGGAAACAATAATGATAGATAGCAAACTCTATAGAAGTGTAAATGTCTTATATTTTATTGGTGAACCTTACCTAGTGTAAAACATATTCGTGGATTCAATCAAGAAATGAAATGTCATGAAAAAGTAGCTGGTTAAAAATTGTAACTTTTAAATATTAACCGTCTTCGAGCTACGCCATCCTATGCGGTTTGAATAAATTTTACAAACAGGTTTATAAAATGCTGACAAATGAGGTCTAAAAGAATAAACTAGTATGTTTTAGAAATATATCTTTTAGCCCTTCCGAAATGTCTTTGGGAGGCCTAAACGGGCTAGTTGATGGGTTCAAATATATTTTTATTGTGATAGTCAGTAATAGGGTCAGATTTGTGTTAGAAGAAATTTAGTCTCAAAATAAATACCACACTGACACTACACTTTTACCTTTTGACTGAGCTACGTGTTAGCTATATCTCTATTTATTATATATATATATATATAGATATCCATGACCCGACCCGAGTGGCCCATTAACCCAGATTTAGCCTATAAAATCTCTAAAGAACAGCATGTAAGATGGAAGGCCATGAAAGGACTGGAACATATATAATTTTTTGACACTACAAAAGAACAAAACAAAGAAAGAGGAAAACTGCTAGATTTGTGTATTATTTAGAAAGTATACAAATTACATGGAGCATATGATCGTATTTATAGATAAAACAAAGAGCTAACGGGCTTGTGCCTTATATTTTTAACACACTCTCTCTTAAACTCATAATAAAACAGGAATAAACATTTGAGAGTTTGTTACAACAAAAACAAAATCACGCTGTTGATTGAGGCTTCGTGAAAATATCAACAACCTGCAAAGCTGATGGAAGATATGGAAGCGAGATAGTGCGGAACTGAAGATGATGTCGAGTGAAGTGACTATCTATTTCAATGTGCTTCGTCTTTTAATGAAAAAACAGAATTCTTTGTTATTTTCACGACGTTTTTGTTATCACAATGTAAACAAGTGAGTTTAATAACATTGACCCCCATATCCGCTAGAAGTCATCATAACCAAACAATCTCACACGTGTTCACGACCATAGCACAATACTCAACTTTAGTAGACGATTTGGGAGAAAACATCTTATTTTTTTCTTTTCCATGGTATTAATTAATCTCCAAGGAAAATATAGAAACCAGTAGTAAATTTTTGGTCATTAGAATCAAAATCCCAATAAGCATCGCTATAGGCACGCAGTTCAAGTGATAAGGTCAAGGAAACAAAATGCTCTGGAACTTAGTGTCACGAAGATATCTCAATATTCGAAGAACAACTCCCCAATCGACGGATGTTGGAGCAGTAACAATCTGACTAACCACATGAAAAATATAAGGTATATTTGGTCGAGTAACTGTAAGATAGACCAAGCTCCATTGAAGAGTTCGATATAGAGTTCGGTCTGACAAAGGAATACCATCAGTTGGAGAGTACCATGCATTGGCTTCAAGATGGGTATCTATGGTCTGTTATTATAAAGTTACACTCACTCGTGATGAGTCCGGAAATTTTCACCACTCACTGTAAAAACCGGAAAGGGGAAATTCGGATAAAAACCACCCACTGAACCATATGAACTAGACAAAAGTATTAAAAGCTAATCACATTTTGACTAAGCTAATTGCTAATATGCTTAACAAACTAATGGGTTTTTGAACTCGACCCGTTTTCATAAGTTTGACCCGAAAGCCCATGTGGCCCATAATAAAGGGTATAAATACCCAACCACTTTCATTAATGAGGGTAATGAACATTTAATACTACCAGGCAGCTCAAATCTATCACTACAAAACACCCAAACATTAAATACCTTTGAAACACCATAAAACACGAGACAAAATTATCCTCAGTAAACAATAATCCACACCAATTCGAATAAATAAGATATATATTTTGTTTCATAGAGAATATAACCATTTGAAGAATGGGCCACCTAAATACCTAGAAAATAGCGTAATAGTCCCAAGTTCTTCATTGGAAAACACTAAACCAAATCACGTTTTAGTGCGCCAATGCCATCAATATCAGCACATATAATGATCATATCATTTACATATATAGAAAAAATAATTTGTCCTACATGCGTATATGTGATATACAAGGCCGAATCATGATTACTAACAAGGAAACCAAGTGAAGTAATAACCATAGAGAATTTTCAAAGTAAGCACGAGAAGCTTGTTTGAGACCATATAAATCTTTCCTAAATCGAAAAAATTCTTCGGGTGGGTGACCAACAGATGGAAGAGGAGTCATGTAAACCTCATCATGAATATCGCCATTAGAAATGCATTATTGACATCTAGTTGGAAGATCTTCTATTGACGAACGGATGCAACTGCAATAAGAGTATGAACTGTCGTCATTTTTGTCACTAGGAAAATGTCTCATCATAATCCATACCATACTCATGTGAATATTCTTTTACTACAAGACGATCCTTATATTTTTCAACAGGCCCATCAGACTTTGTTTTAATTTTAAAAACCCAACAAGAACCGATTATATGCTTACCGGATGTAGGTTTAACTATATCTCATTAATGAGTTAGATAAAGAGTAGCAAGATCTTCGACTATAATATTTTTCCAAGGAGGATCACAAACAACTTCTTTAAACGACTGAAGTTCATACAAATCATGTATGTTTGCTATGAAAGAAGCAAAAGGAGATGAGTATGAATAGTACATAAAATCTGGTAGTTTACTAGACTTACTTATAAGAGTGGATCTCCTGAAAGGTGGATGATGTTTCGTTTGACCAAAGAAATAGGTCGGCTCAGGAATTGATGAAGTTGACTCAGAAATTGATGGAGCAGAAGTAGTATTAACTGTTTTAGATGTCTCGTTAGCTGGAATAGCAATTTCAAAAGATGTATCACTATCAGTTTCAAAAGGATCAATAGCCTGAAGGTCTATCTTTGACGAAATCGAATAAAATAGGATATGCTCAAGTAACATGACATGACGATATACATATAACTTCTGATTTGTGGGATCCTAACAACAAAAACCTTTTTGTGTAACACCATAACCTAGAAAAACATATATAGTTTTTTTAGGACCTAATTCGTTGCATTCAACATAAGGATGAATGGCGAAACATGTATATCCAAACACTCGTAATGAAGAATAATCTTGAAGGTATCTGTATAACTTATGAAATGGAGACATCTGTACATTATGAGCAGTGGAAATTCAGTTAATCACATAAACAACAGTCAGAATTGCTTCCCCTTAAAAAAACTAGTTGGAAATTCAACTGATAAAAACAAAAAACGAGCAGTCTCAACAAGGTGACGATATTTTCTTTCAGCAACACCATTTTGTTGAGGGGTGTAAGTACAAGATGATTGATGTATAATATCATCTTATGAATGTAAATGTTTGAAATGATTGGAGGTATATTCACCCCTTAGTGACACCTAAAGCATATTATCATAACAGAATGTTGGGTCTTAACCCATGCTCTAAATTCTCTATAAATTCCAAGAAAATCTTCATTCATTTCATCAGATAAATCCATGTATATCAAGTATAATCATCAATAAATGATACACAATATGACGAACCGCTCTTTATGGAGACATGAGATGGACCCAGACATCAGAATGAATAATATCAAATTTAGCAATAAAGAAGTGACATTTCATTAAACGGTAACACCGAAACTTTTGCTAGTTTACAACCACTACAATCCGAGATATTATAAGTGTTTAACTGACTAAACCACCTGTAAAGACTAAAATTTTCAAACTCGATGCAGTTACATGTCCCAGACGAGAGTGCCAAAGATAAAACTACGACGATGAATGATTCAAACGTAACGAAGACAAATTAGACAATGAAGTTACATGTCCTAGACGATAGTGCCAAAATCGAATTGAATACTCAATCAAATCTAAATCCAAATCAGACCGAAATAGTAATTTTTTAAAAAATCAAACCTCTTTTACTAACAAATAACATTGCATTGGTTCAACAGTGATTTATTCTTAACCGTAGCACCAAATCACAATCCAACCAGCCAGATCGAAGGATTGGATGTCCCAAACACTCTTTCTTTAATTCAGCGAAAAAGAACACGGTTTGCCTTTCGATGAGACCTTTTGATTGTGGCTGCACACAACAGATCCGAAAATCGAAAACAGTATATCTTTTGACGAAAAGAAGATCAAAATTTCCAAACAAAAAGAAGACAAGCAAAAATATATCCAAAATAAACAAAAGGAACAATCACAACCGCACATCACGTAGAAGGTACAAAACAAGAAGAACAACCAGCAACTGAAGAACAACAAAATAAACAACCAACAAGAAGAACAACTAGTAACTAAAGATAAAAAAGAATAATAAGGCAGTAGCTGAAGCACAACACGAAAAAAGAACAATTAGTACCTGAAGCACAACAAAAACCGATCCAAATAGCGAATTGAACCCGACTACGTAGCAGATCCAAACAACAAATCAGAATATCAAGACAAAATGAAATGCAAATACCAATACGAAATCGGATATTCTAAATGACGAATCAAAATCGAATACCTAACAGAAAGCATATCCAAACAACAAATTGAAATACAAATATGAAATTGAATACCAATACAAAATTGAATACCAATATGCACTCAAAACATCGAATCAAAATCGAATACCTAGCAGAAACAGGGGATCACTACGCTTCCTAGATCATATTACTCCAGGTGCTGATACCATATTAACAAAAGAACAAAACTCCTCCAAGCTCTGATACCATGTCAACAAAAGAACAAAACTAATAAAGAAAAAAACAGCTAGATTTTTGTATAATATACAAAATATATAAATTACATAGAACATTTATTCATATTCATAAATAAAATAAAGAGCAAACGGAATTAGACTTTATATCTTAAACATGATAGTGGTTAAAAAAAGATTCACCAAACAACCACCTGAATTTTAACTTTTTCGATTCAATTATAAGTTGTTCATTAATAGAAGATAGTAAAGCCAAAACAAAACATAAGCGGATTAACTCGATGAAAACTATTCAAACAGCACAGAAAGACGAACAATAACATAAATATACAATCAAAGCCTAAAAACCCCAAGCAA
This sequence comes from Limnanthes douglasii subsp. nivea, assembly GCA_036936605.1. NCBI lineage: Eukaryota > Viridiplantae > Streptophyta > Magnoliopsida > Brassicales > Limnanthaceae > Limnanthes > Limnanthes douglasii. Next base: position 163,557,876 of record JAUPFV010000003.1, read on the forward strand.
ATTAAAACATGGGAAATTACACCTAAGGTACCTACTCAACTATTTTATTGTCATCTAGTACCCAAGGTTTGACCAATTATCTCTTAATACCCATCTCAACTACCTAATTACCAACTAGTACCTAACATTATTTTAATACCCTAACTACCCTCACCCTTCATGAACAACCAAGTAACCAAAAAATTTATTTCCTACTTTTTCTTTTTTTATTTTATTTTTAAAAGATCTGCATCTTTCAAATCGGAGCTTGAAAAAAATAAATGAAAGTACCATCGCTTTTGTTTTTTTAAAATGAACAAAACTAGATCCATGGATGATATTTTTTTATTTTTTTAAAAAATAAAATTTCATCAGTAACAACTCTCAGGAAATCCTGAGAGTTGTTCATGAAATCCTGGGTTGCAAACAACTCTTAGGATATCCTGAGAATTGTTCAGGAAATCCTGAGTTGCAAACAACTCTCAGGATATCTTGAGAGTTGTTCAGGAAATCCTGAGTTGCAAACAACTCTCAGGATATCCTAAGAATTGTTCAGGAAATCCTGAGTTGCAAACAACTCTTAGGATATCCTGAGAATTGTTTAGGAAATCCTTAGAGTTGCAAACAACTCTCATGATATCCTCAGAGTTGTTCAGGAAATCCTGAGAATTGCAAACACCTTGAGGTACGAGCAGGTATATATGGTCGGGGGTATTTTTGTCCAAATTTCAATTCGACGTACCAAGTGACACTATCCAAAACGCAGGTACCACTGGGTAATTAAATAGTTGAGAATGTATTTACTTGTATTTTTCTCTTCAAACAATAGATTGAGCAAAGTAAAGTAAACTTACTCAGCCCCCAAGGGGTAGCCGAGTTGGTTGAGTAAGGCATGCTTGTGACCAGAGGTCATAAGTTCGAGTCTCTCTACATACACTTTCTCGAGTGAGCCTGTCACTTTGTGTGGTTTACCTTCTAGCGTTGTTTGCAGGCTAATGCGTCAGACTGAGGGTTTACCCTGTGCGCACTCATTGCATTCTGAATAACGGCTGCGGATTTACTCTAAAAACTCAAATTTGGTTATGAACTTATACAAAAATAGATTGGATATAAATAAGCCATAGATGAGGCATTTTCGAGCCAATGATGTTTACCAAAGCGGAAACATTTTGTCGAGAAATCACGTTTTTCATGCCCAACTAAACGGAAACAAAAAAACAAGAAAAGGACCATCCCAAGTAGGAGGTGTGGATGTGGAGTCTTTTAAAACTTATCTCGTTCCGTTTAATATAGTCTCGTTGGGTTAGTTATTCTTCCCTCGTTAGTTGATTTTTTAAAATTTTCAATTTATTTATATTAAAAATTAATTAATTTATATTAATTTAGTCATAAAATAAATTATAAATAAAATAAATTATAAACGAATTATTTAATATATATTGTTTTTTAATTTTAATTAAATATTTTAGATAATTTATTAGATCTGTTTTTATGGTTTAGTTATCATGCCGTCTTAGTAATGTTTTGAAAAACAGCTCCAAAAAATAAGATAAAAACTTTAAAAACAAAGACTTGAATCCATAGTCAAGCCAAGTTATAGGATCTTCTGCTTGCTAGTATAGAAGTTGTAGTAAATGATTCAGGATTGTAACAACTATTATCCTTAAAGGAAACAATGATTATTCATCACACTAACCCATCCAAAAATATAACAAAAATATGAAAGAACTTTTCAAGAAAGTCATAAAATAGATGCAGAGTATCCTCCCTTAGCAAAAAATAGAGGAAACAATCAAAATAACAATAAAATTTATCATTCAAGTGATAGTAAAAGATTTGAACTACAAAATAATCATACATTTGCTCTGAAAAATAAGGAAGAAAGACACGTTATGACTTCATTCACATCATACAAGAATGCGATAAAACTTACATCTAAAGAATATATTCTTGAACATTCTGGGTATTCAAAAAAGAACTGACCATATAGTCTTAGAGTTTATTTCAAAAGACAAGAAAAAACTTATTACACCAACAAAATTTATCTTAGTTGGAAAGTTCACTAAAGGTAAGCCTCAATTAAAGTATGCTTAAAATTTATTAGACTCCTTTAATTTTGCAGGTGAAGTAAATATAGCATTTTGGGACGCAAAACACATTCTAATAGAAGTCTCCACACAAGTTAACCTTTTTAAGCTATGGAAAATAAATATGCGTTTGATATGGGAATTTTCCATGAGATTTCTCAAATGGTAACCATATTTTAATCCAAATATTGAATGTCCAACTACACGATTCTCGATTATATTTTCAAATCTCGTCGAGTTCTTATATAATGAATGAATTATAAAGATTATAACATCTTTATTAGGTATTCCCATAAAGGTTTCGGTTTCCATAAAAAAAATAGGGTTAAGTATAATCGGTGCAAAGCATTGATCAAGTTAGATGTTACATTAAAGATTATCCATAATATGGCTCTTCAAGAGCCCTTGACTGATATGGAAATCCTTCAGAATTTGTTAAACATATTGGTTTTTAAAACAATATAGCGAATATTAACAATAAGATATGGTTAAAATAAAAGGATGAGTTTAAGATAGATATTATTCTGAATCACACGTAAATGTAAGTCACTTAACATTGGACAAAACGTTTCTGGTAACGATTGTCTATGATAAGCGTATAAGAGAACATCGTATATATTTTTGGAATAACTTAAGGAAATGAGCTGATAGCTCAAGCGAATGAATTTTGATGGGTGAATTTAATTTCATCTCATTTATCTATGAGCAACTTTCTTGCTATTCCTTGTGTTTAAGAAGTATATAAGAGTTCAATAATACTATTACAGATTGTTATCCAGAGGACGCATTCTACATATGAACTAAATATACTTGGTCCACTAATAGGATGTGGAAAAGGTTAGACATGGTGTTATATAACATTGTTTGGGCTGGTTATTTTAAAGAAACTTATGGCTAGAATAGGATTTGATCCTAATCCTACGTGTATCTCAATATCAGAGAGTCGTAAAAAGATTAATGTGTCCTTTATGTTTCAAAATGTCTGGGTACAATATTAGGATTTCATAAATATTATAGAACAAAACTTAAATACTGGAATGGAATGACAATCTATGTTTGTTTTTAGAATAAGCTCAAGAGGTTAAAACATAAGATCAAAGTATGGAACTCAGAGAAATTTGGTAATATCTTTGATATTCTATTACAAACTGAGGAGGAAGTTAAAGCATTGGAAAAAGTATATAAATAACAAAATGGTATTGATGACAAGATTAACATTTTAAAGGGTCATGCAGTATATTTGTAACTATTAGCCAGAGAAGAAACTTATTGGCAGGAAAAATACAATTTAGTTGGTTAAAAGATTAGGATAAGAATACCACTACTTATTATAACTATATCGATAAAATTAGAAGAAAAAATAAAATTTTAGGAGTTCTAGAAGAAAATGAATGGACTAAAGACCATTACAAGATTGGAAAATCTGCTAAATCTCATATCAAATCAATTCCAGCAGGCCAACCAAACGAAGAGGAAACAAAAGAATTAAATGTTACCATTCCTAAACTAATTACGGATGAGATACTAAAATGTTAAAAAGTTACCTTCTAAAACAAAGATCCATAATGTTATAAAAAAAACTTAAACCCTTCAACTGTTGTTGGTATTAATAGGTACAATGAATTGCTCTTTAAATTTGTTGGCATATTATTAAGAATGATATTTCTGCTACTGATATGGAAGTAAAACTTTAAGGAATAAAATGTAAATAACATAAGTTCAGGAGAATTGTAACTATGTAACATTATTGAGGACTAAGGGTAATTCACCCTCTTTTGTGTAACCGTTTTCAGATTAAGGTTAACTCTTTGCGCCTCTATATAAAGGGCAAGGCTAAACTAATAAAGGGGTTGAACACTTTTTTATCTTACTCAATTATGCTCTGACTTTCTCTCTCTAAAAACTCTCTTTCTATATTTCTCTCTCTAGAATTCACATATAACTTCTTCTTAAGATAACAATCTAAATATCTGAACTCACCAACTACTACCACATAATTTCTTTGTGGTCAAGCAATCTCTCAAGGTATAAATTCTCCCATAATATATCTTCTTTTGAATTTAATTGGCCCTCAAATCTCGAATGACTATAGACTTATTAGTATTTGCATATTATTGAATAGAATCATCTCAAAAATCTCAAATAATAGATTATCCTTAGTTATACTCAATATAATCTCTGAAGAGCGAGGAATTTTTGTCCATTGTAAGAATATCCATGACAATATCTTTTCGACTAAAGAGTTATATCATAATCTTAATAAAAATGTTAGGTGATGAAATATCATGATTAAAGTAGATATGTCAAATGCATTTGACAAACTGTCATACAAGGTTTTCGTAAAGATCATAGAGCTATTTGGTTTTAGTAGCTTCTTCTTAGACATAATTTCGTGTATAATATATCAGTTTTGTTTCTTAATAATAGTGAATTGTTGAACTCATGGATATTTTAAGCCCGCAAATGAGATTAGACAATGGGATCATATATTCCCAAGTCTTTTTATTTTAGATGAGGAGTACTTAATCAGAGGCTTATAAAATATGTTTGAAACAAGAAGTGAAATGAAGTTCAACTTTAGAAGCTCCTTACAACATATTGTCTTCAAAGAAAAGAGTCAACACATTCTGGAATGGACAAGATTGGATATTAGATAAAAACTCTATCAAGGATATAATAGAATATGTTATTAATAAGGATATGAAATATTTAGGGCTTAAATGTAATAGAACTAAGGTCATATATTATAACTTATATACGTGTTGGATGATTTTTAGACTGTTTGTAAATAATGAGGCTGAAATAAAATTAACCCATTTATATAACCGGATGAGATATACAATTCTTCACACCTAAAAATAAAGGTTAAGGACAGTGAATAAAGGGTTATGCTTTCTGATTAGACAAATCTTATTTTCTCTCTTTTACCTTCTCTCTCTGCAAACTTAATACTTTCTTTACTCTCTCTCTCTGTCTCTCTCTCTCTCTCAAGAAACTAGATTTATACTTAAAAAATTGGTGACTATAGTGGGAGTTCTATTCGATTTGTACCTTGATTTCACGCCAAAAAAATAGGAATTATAGAATATTTTTCTCAATTGTACCACTCTAGATCGATATGAAACCAGGAAACAACACTGATCCAACGGTTTGAAAAGAAATTGAAAATTTGAGATATGATTTGTGTAGGGAAGAAAGTGGAGAAGATGATCAAGCTAGGGTGCATCAAGGTCATTCAGATATGTAGGTTCGAATGAATCAATTGCTGGAAAATATAACAACATTGATGAAAAATATGTTCAAAGAGAAGAGTATATTCAGTTAGCAAGGCTAAAATATGAGGTATGACAAGTTGAAGAGAAATATGAGCTAGAAAATTAATCTGGTTGATCATATACAGCTCATTGGATTCGAAGTGATCAGATGAAAATGTATTTTGAATCTGATAAATAGCATTGTACATCACGAAAAGACAAAAAATACAAACACACACATATTACGTCTAGGGATGACGAAATTGATAGTTCAAAATTTGAGGAAGGATCATCTAAGTAAAAGAGGTATTAGGTATCTTCGAAAAGAGGAAGATACCGACCTCAAAAATCGCTGAAAGAGTATAGACCGAAAAGGGATAATGTGCCTCATTGTTTGAGGGAAACTAAATGTTGTAAAGGGAATACATCTAGCCAATACATATGAGTACTTGATTGGAATTTGTATGATATTATGGGAACATGAAAAGATGGTCAGTACGTAGAAGGAGTAAACTGGATTAACTCACATTTAACAACTGAGATAAAGTCTATTACTCTTCTGAAGCGTTTTGACATTCCTAAGGTCGAGAAATTCGATAGGATGCAAGATCGTAATGATCACATGTATTGCTATATGATAAAATTCAAAGATGATGATAGGCTGGTATGTCGAGCCTTTTCCCATACATTCAAGGGCGCAACACTGAAGTGGTAAGAGATGCGAGCAAATGACGACACGATAATACAATGTAAAAATATTGTGGGAGAGAAATTAAAAGACTATACAAAGCATTTTCTCTTAATCAAAGAAGGGTTGGATAATTGTAAAGAGTTGGTTGTTGTGGATGTCTTTCGACAAGGTTTATTGCTACGTAATTTGTCAAATGAAAAAATAAAAAGAAGATCCTTGACTTTTGGAACAATGATGGCTCAAGTTGATGATCGAATTAAAATGAATGAATCAACTAGGATTCAAAGAGTGGTTGGACCTACAAGTTATTAGTTTCAAAGACCAAGGCCAAATCAGTTGATAAGGCAAGTATCATAATGATATTGGGCATGAGACTGCAGACTACATAGCTTTAAAGAAGGAGATATATGTTTTGATGGAGAATGACAAGTTGACTTCTTTTGTTATAAGGAAAAGTAATGGATCAAAAATTATGAGCACATCAACACAACAAGCTGCTAACCCGATTTCTAAAAAAAAAGTTCATTAATGATTTTAGATTCTAAATGTGATGATTTTGACGCAACATCAGAATATTTGCATACTAATCTAGATCGTTTAATTATTATAGTTGAAGATGAGCCAGTAGAATAGGGACGGGTTCGAAGCCTATGTGAGTATTTTGAATTCATATCAATTTTTGGGGTATATTTGATGTCTGGTAATACTAATAGTTCCAGGAAAATGCATATTGTCATTTTAGCAACTCAAGTAGATGGAAAGATGTCTACTCATTTATATGGAAAACATGATACTCTTTGTATTTTGTTCGATTAGGACAATTTGGGGGGAATAGCTGGTCATCATGATGATGCAGTGGTTATATGGGGAGAAATATATGGAGTTAAATTTTGATGTGTTTTGATTGATACATGGAGTTCAGCAAATGTGTTATTCAAATCTATGTATGATAGGTATGGTTCGAAGTGACCAAAAAATGGCTAAGAAATGTTATGCGACATCACTCAGGGTTTGAGGTTCTACTTCCGAGGATCGGATGGTTGAATAGCAACCAAGGGGGGGGGGGTGACCTCGGATGTAGAAAAACTAGATTATCAGAAGGACACATTAGGTTCTTAAAAAATAAGTGAGGATATTGAAGAGAATATCTTCTCCACTATGAAGACTTTACAAATATGAAAATTATTGACTTCTACTTTCTGTGATTAGTTGTTATAATTTTTGTTTGATAACTTCAATGTTTTTTTTTGGAAAACAGAGGATATGATAAGAGTTCCATATGAGATAATATGTCATAGCCTAGCTATAAATCTGAGGATAGTGTTTGTTATTCAAAATATTTGAGCTTTTTCTATAGAATATTCAGAGGTTATTGTTCAATAGGTTGATCGCCTCTCTCGGGTATGACATATTAGGGAGGCACAATATCCTTTATGAACTGCCAACCCGGTATTAGTCAAAATGAAGAAAGGGAAGTGGAGAATGTTTGCTGACTTCACATATTTGAATCGAGCATGTCCTAAGGATCCATTCTCTATCCGTCGAATATATCAGTTGGTTGATTCTACTTCATGGAATAAAATTACTTCTTCTATAGATTATTTTGCAGGGTATAATCTTATTCAAATGGATCCTAATGAACAGGAAAGTACTACATTCATCACTAACCGAGGACTATATTGTTATATGACTATATTGGTTAATAGTTCCACGGATGGTGAACAACTTGAAGACTTATAGGAGACTTCTCTAAATTTGAGAGCCATTTATTTGAAATTGAATCCTGAGAAATGTACTTTTTGATGTCCGATCAAGAAAATATTTAGGTTATATTATTAGTGAAAACAATATAGAAGCATATTCTAAACAATTGAAGGCATTGGTGTCAATAATATTTCCTCAAACTATAAAGGATGTATAATTATTGACAAGAAGGTTAGCTGCCCTTAACTGTTTTATTTCAAGGTTTTTTTACAAATGTTTTCCTTTTTCCAAGTATTATGAAGACCCAAAGAGTTTGATTGGACACTATATTGTGAAGCAGTTTTTTCAACGATTCAAGAACTTTTGTTATCCCCATAAATTTTATCTAAGGCACGAATTGGAGAGTAACTGTTTTATTTAAGGCTTGATTAAAGAAATTTTAGTGTCTAATTTTGCTGTAGGTGCTGTTTTCATATGAAAAGATAAAGGAGTTTCAAAGCAAGTTTATTATGTTAGTAAAAGTTTATTATCAACAGAGAATATATATTTAAAACTTGAAAAATTGGTTTTGGCTTTAGTGTGGCTGCTAGGAAAATGGGCCATTATTTTCAAGCTCATACCATTGTGGTCCGAACTTCTTTTTTCCTAAAGAATGTGTTACAACAACCAGATATTTTTGGTAGAATGATTAAATGGTCTTTAGAATTGGGAAATTTTGACATCACTTTCACTCATCGACCAACTATTAAATGTCAAGTTGTGGTTAATGTTTTGGTCGGCTTTCACTCAAGCCGACCAAATGAGGAGACATATAAATATTTTTTTCCAGAAACTTCTATGTGGGTCGTTCGAACAGATGGTGGGTCTAGCATATTGGGGTGCAGTGCAGGGGTACAATTGGTTTCTCCTTCTCGGGCGATAATGTATCATGCTATTCGATTTGGTTTTCAGCCATCGAATAATGAGGCTGAATATGAGGTTGTGTTGGGTGGGTTAAGGCTTGCAAATATATGTGGAGCAACAACAGTTCATTTGGAAATAGACTCGCATCTAGTGGAAAATCACATGGCAGGTGTATCCGAGGCTAAGAAAGATCAGTTAATTTATATCGACGCGAGCTTCGAAATTTGACTTTTATGTTTGACAAAGTGATTGTGGAGCATATTAACCTAGGAGATAATATAGTTGTTGATTTTTTATCAATAATTTCTTATACATAAGAATATGCATGGATATTATTACAGGCGAGTCCTTCAATTTTAACTCGATCAAAACAATGTAAATATGTTGATGAAGTATTTGTCACTCCAGACATAATTTGAAGTGATTGATGGTCTGATTACTTAATTTTTTACTAAGAGGTAGGTAACCTGAAGATTCAAAACTGGCTAAAACTTTAAGATACAAGGATGATGGTTATGCGGTATTAGTAGAGTGTTATATAATATCTTTAAGTAGACAATTATTGCGTTGTTTGGGAAAACAAGAATATCAAGAGATTTTATGAGAGTTGCATGGTGGTGAAGGTTCAGCTCATTGTAGTTTCAAGTCATTGACGCATCGGGTTTTGTTGGCAGGTTATTATTGGCTTTCAATTATGAATGATGTTATAGTCTTAGCCTCAGGCCCTAATATTTTTCAACATTTTGCTAATTTTATTCACAGACTCGCAGTACCCCTTATTTCTATATATGAAACTTATCATTTTTATAGATGATGAATAGATTTAGTATGACCATTACATATGGCTTCCGGCGGGTGTCAGATGAGTATAATAGCAGTTGATTATTTTTCGAAGTGGGCTAAAGCTGAACCATTATCTAGTATAAAAGCCAAGGGTATTATTAAGTTCATTATGAACAATATTTGTTTCTGTTTTGGACTATCGCGGAAAATCAATACGGATAATGTGTTAGAGATCAATTGAATATGACTCATTATCAAACTTTGATGAGGAGTCAATATAATTCGCAGGTGATAAAGAGGGATTTTATAGTGGGTGACAAAGTGTTAAGGAAATTATTCATTCATAAAAAGGATACACGACTTGGAAAGATGGCCCAGAATTGGGAGGGTCCTTATATGGTGATATATAAAATAAAGTCGGGTACATATTATCTTTGTGATGATCAAGGAATAATACTTCAACATCCTTGCCATATAGAACATATAAAACTATATTGGGAATGATTTTATCTTTTTAAGACTTGTTTGAATAATCAACACACTCTTTCCTACCCTGTTGGCCCATAGTGGTTTTAATGAAGTGTCAAGTACGTATTCGAGGTTATTAATAAAATTATTTTTTGGAAAATGGTTGTCTTAAATATAATTATTTATGAAATTTTGATACTGGTCAAAGACTGATCATCTTTGAAGTTATTGAGCAATAATAACTATTTTGATTCGAAGTGTTATACGTATATTAAAAGTATTATTTGAAGAAACGACCATATTCGAGGTGCTACGTGTTTTAAACGAACTCATGATTGTTTGAAGTACTACGTTCTCTAAATGCACTAATTTTATTCGAAGTGATACAACCTCTAAACGCACTTATTTTATTAGGAGTGTTACGTTCTCTAAAAGCACTTATTTTATTCGAGGTGTTATAATCTTTAAATGCACTAGTTATATTTGAAGTGCTAACATGTTCCAAAAGCACTATATTTATTTGATAAATTAAAAATTTATCTGTGACATATGTTGGAATTCACAATGATATTAACTCGTTAATAAGAATAAATATATGAATAACAAGGCAAACAAATGAGGAAAAATGAAGGCTACTTGTTATTAAAAGTTAGAATTTGATCTTACAAAAGATGTTTTGAATATCACACAAAAGTAAGTCACCATACAACATCCGATGACTTTATGACTTGGACCAAAAAAGGTAACAAAAATTAATTATCTTCTTCAAAGTTCTCTTCAGATGAATCTCCTTGTTCTATGGCATTTTCTTCTTACTGCGTCTCTTTGAAAGAATCAGTGGGGATAGGATCGAAAGCTTTATTGGGACGGTTATCTATGAGGATGAATTCTCAAAATCTTGGAAAGTTTTCTTTTGGGAAGGTTACAGGAATTTAGCGCAGAAAACTAATTATTTGTTCTTGCTCGTCATTTTTTATTGAAGCTAGTGTTTATACTCCACACTGAGTCTTAACGGTTTCCACAGCAGCCACGTTTGGTCTTAAGATCATCTATCATATCTTGATGAGAAGTCTTGACTTATTTTCTTTGATGATCATGCACGGAACGTAGATGACATTTGAGTTATATGGCTCCATGAATATATTGTGAACTTTCAACTTGGAATACATAAAATTGATCATTGAGTTGTTTGACAAATATTTCTCTCAACATTTTCTTTGCAGTATCATCAATTTTATATGAGACCATCTCTTTAGCCATGGTTTTCAAATGGCTTTGAGAATAATTTACTTATGTTAATAATGTTATTCTTTTGCTTCAAGGTTGGAAAAAGGTTGCAATGTAAGTAAAACATCTTCGAATGGCTCTTCGACAGGGATGGAACTTTGATTATTGTAAGGCATGAGAGTATGAGAAATCCAAGAGAGTATCTGAATTCACAATTTCATGTAAAAGAGGAGCGGTAACCTGATGGCTAATTTGTCGAAGCTGGTCCTGGATTTTTTTAACCTTCGAATCCATATCTGTGTAGAGATCTTGAAGCTCATCTTACTAATAAAATCATCACGAAAGGGGTAGTCATCTCCTCGCTGATTTTGCGCTTCCATTTCTCTTTGATTATCTGCTACTGTAGTTCCTCCTCGATAATCTTCCATTGTAGTTTCTTCAACCTCGATAGGAGGAACTTCTAAGACAGTTTCTTCAGAGTTCTTTAATTTCTCAGCTACTGAATTTTTTGAAGTGTTTTCTTGCTTTAAGGCGGTACTCTTCCTTCTTTTCGAAGAAGGTTCATCCTCGACTTCTTCTTCGATTGTTGGAAGGCTAACTTCAGTTGCTTTTCTTTTGGTTTTATTTTTGCCTTTATTTTGCGAGGGTAGATCATTGTCAAATCTGTTTCGCACAAGCAAGATAACCTTATTGTCAAGAGCTGACAATCTCTTCACACCAAGGTTTGGGTTTGGTGGCTCCATTAAATTTACGAGGAGCTCGGCACTCGATGAGATCCTTCACAAATGACTATCGATAAAATTTATGGGTTGGAAAGCTGAATGGAACCCATTGCCCCATTCATTCTGTGTCTAAGTGGCTAGTTGAGAAAAAATATCTTTCGCATCCTCTTTACAACTATTGTACCTCTTTGAAATTTCTAAGTACAATAGCAATGCATGTGAAAAAGGTTGTTTAAGTTATAAAAAATAATAAGAGGTGAAAATGAGAAAACTCATTGTTACTTCTCAGAACAAGGTTAAGTTTGGAAGGGTTCTCCTCTGATAATATTTACCATTCTCCCAAGTTCGTGATATAAAGAAAAATTTATACTTACAGAATTCGTCAGCTTTGAGTAGGTTATCGATTATTTTGAAGCCGTCAACCTGTATTAGATAGTAAAAAGGCGATACCAGTCCCTTCGAAAGTCCAGTCATGGCAAGGAAACCTTTGATGGAGAGATGGGTTTTGGTTTAGTCTAGAAGTCATAATCACTAACAAGAGTATGAATCACAAATTTGGTGTCACTAATGTAGGGCAGAGGTCTAGCATTTCAAAGTACTCAACTATCATCAGATCAAGTAAGAATCGAATAACCCAATTGATGATCTCATCGTAGACCACCAATTCATCTGCTCCACAATCCCGTCGAGTCTCCTTCTCTTTATTCTAGACGAAGTGTAATTTTATCTGTCATTACTCATTGCTTCTTCAAACGACCAGCTTGAGCTTCGTTATAATAAATGTATGGCATATGTTTTAGCGCCATTACATACTCGAGGAGGAATGGTTTCAAGTTTACACTCATTCAGGTAGCAACGTCCTCGGGATTCTCAACTATAACTTTATTTTTCTTTCGTATTCTCCCTCGTGCTATTTGTTTTGAGGAATACTATTGTGTGTAAGATGCAACATCACTTCCATTGTCCTCGATATTTGAATGATTCGCTTCTGAATCATCTTATTCCTCGATACTTCGTCTATTGGTTGAGGAGGAATTGAGGTTGAAACTGGATGTTCTTCTTGGGTGTTTGAGGAAGTTTGTTGAGACAGTGGGATGGTGTCATCAATCTCCCCCAATGGAGGAAATAATGATGTAGGATTATTGGTGATGTCTTGTAAAGTACTGTCAGCCTCGACGTCTCCCATAGCTATGAATGCTTTCTTTTTTACAGAAAAATTATGAGAAATATGAGTTTTTGACTGAATCCACGGAGTTACCTTGCGTGATGTTCGAGGAGCATAAGAATTGATAGGTGATGTAGCTTTTTCTCGAATTTTTTGAGCATACGAGCTTTATGTTATTTTACGATTCTTTTTAGAAAGAACAGACGTCAAGCTAGAAAGCACTTGAGAAGAATTTTGAGGCGTTGATTATGAAGAATTTGTTGGTAAACGTTATTGAGATTTTGGGATGGATGAACTTGGATAAACAAGGGAACTTTGAATAAGGTTGAAATTACAGTAACATTTGGTTTGAGTAGAGAACTGAGGAGAGTTGTCTACAACACATGTCACCGTGTATTCAGCAGCCCTTTAACTAATACACAGGTAATCGTAAGCCCCAAAAACTGCGTTTTTAGTAGCATGAGATTTTCTCACAAAACTTAATTCATAAAATTTAAAGGTTGGCTGGGAATATGAGTTTTTCGGCTAAAGTAGCCAAGAAATTGAGTTCTGATGTAAAAGTAGCTAAGGAGTCTCTTAGGATAAAGTTTCTTTCTCTCACTAGATTATGAAACACAAATTGCATGTGAAGGAAATATTTATAAAATAAAAGAAAGAGAGAAAATGGTCAGAGAAGTGGAAGAGGTGGTGATGGTTATTGGGTAGAAAGAGGGAATATCAAGAGTTTTCTTGTAAAAAAGTAAGGTGACATCTTTTTTATGTCAGACCTAATGACAGGCCTAGTGGGTCATTGCACGCGCTCTGGACCATTCCAAATGTTGCTGACCGTTATGAGAAAGTTAGCTCATGATACTATATATGAATATTTGAAGCGTAAACAGAGAGTCAAGAAAGTTTCGAGGTAAACATGTGTACGAGTTTATTCGAGGAGGATAAGTACATGGCCTGACATTTTTGAGTCAATTGATAAATGTTCGAGCAAAATTTGGATATATTTTATTCGAAGACAACATATGCTATCAAAATAAGTTTCGACAATGAGAGGGGAAGTTCTAATTCGAAGCAGATTAAGCTTTAGCAAATAAAATTTTTTACTTACCAATATGTCCGATGATTATTAGTTCTTATTCATTGTCTATTCATAAGAACTAAGGGGTTGCTGATAAAAATATAAAATATTGAGGGTTTAAATCTCAATAAGATAAATCTCATTCTCTCTGTTTTACTTTATCTTTCTACAAACTTAATATTTTCTTTACTCTCTGTCTCTCAAGAAACCAGTTTTATACTTAATAACTATAAAATGGTCTCTATATACATCTGGTGACTTTAGTACTAAGAACACTTGAAAAATACTGAGGACCAAAGACAATAAGTTCAATCTCTATATAAAATCTTGAAAAATATCACTTAAAAATATTGTATATTACTATGAATGATCTTAAATAATAGGATCTAGTCAACAGACTTCCTACACATATACTACACAACAAGTCGTCTTTTGAAATACTCTATCATAAAGTACCTAATTATTCAGTCATGAAAACCTTTGGGTGCTCTTGTTATCCTTTTTTAAGGCTCTATGAAACACACAAATTTAAATTTCTTTCTCTAAAGTGTGTATTTCTTGGGTATAGTCAATATCACAAAGGATACAAGTGTCACAACCCTACTAGGAGGTTATATTTCTCTAGGAATGTTGTGTTTAATGAGAGTGATTTTCCTTTCAACACTGGTTTTCTAAACACACAAGAACGTGAACAGCCTTGTCTTCTACCTATCAATATTTGGTTACCTAATCTTCCTACAAGGTCTGTGACAATTGAAAGGGTGTCTTCTTTGGAGTCCAACTTTGATGCTCTAATTGAGAAGTACACATCTCTGTGTCTTGCCCCCTCATAGAAACAAAGTCCTACTCAAGTCTCTCAACATCAAACCAACAGTCCTATGTTATCTAACCAACAATCCTATCATTCACAGCAAACAAACACAAGTCCAATACCAAAACACACGGACATTGTCAACCATTACAATCATCACACTAGTCCTACATCTGTTCATCAAATATTTAAAACTACATTATCCATTAACCTACCCTTTTCTAGCCCAGAACACCCCCCCCCCCCCCCCCGAAACCTCAAAACACAAATGATACACATGCCATGCAAACCAGAAACAAAAGTGGAATATGCAAGACTAAAATTCCTTACATTGGGTCTCTTATTACTACTGACAAAGTTGTGTTTGATCCTACTAAGTTTTCTGAGGTTGTGGGAATTCCTAAGTGGGAAAATTCTATGACTACTGAATATAAGGCTTTGATGGCTAACAAAACATGGTCTTTGGTACCGGTGTCCTCTTCTTTTACTGTTATAGGTTATAAATGGGTATACAAGGTTAAATATTCTATGGATGGTTATGTCCAACGCTAGAAGGCCAGGTTGGTGGCCAAGGGGTTTCATTAGACCCATGGTGTTGATTTCTATGAAAATTTCAGTCCGGTCATTAAAGTTTTTACAGTCAGACTGATACTGACAATTGTGGTTTCCAAAAATTGGTAGTCAGGTTGCTTTAGATTAATAATGCCTTGCTTAATGTGGTTTTACAAGAGACTGTGTATATGACACAGCTCGAGGGTTTTGAGGGCACCAGTAATCCTACACACGCCTGAAAACTCCACAAGGTTATTTATGGCCTAAAAGAAGCTCCTCGAGCCTGGTATTCTAAACTAAGGGACACACTCTCAACTGGGGTTTAGGAATTCCAAGGCATATTGCTCTATTTTCTTCCTAGTATCTAAGACATTTATACTTCTAATCCTGGTTTATGTTGATGACATTTTGGTGACAATAAAAAATGCAGCATGCCTCACACAATTCATTTTTAACCTTAATGCAACATTTTCTCTCAAATATATGGGTCCACTCCATCTATTCCTGGGAATAAAAGTTCACCATGACACGTCAGGTATATATTTAACACAACACGAATACATAGAAAACTTACTGGTTTCTCAAAGGTTCTCGATGTCCAAGCATTGTCCTACTCCTATGGTTGTTGGCACTCAGCTCTCAAGTATTGATGGTGTTCCCCTTGCTTGTCCTACATAATACAAAAGCTTGTTAGGTGTCTTACAATATCTGACTCACACCATAGCTCACATTGCATATGTTGTTAACACACTCAATCAGTATCAATAGAATCCTACTTCTATGCATTCGCAAAGCCTTAAGCGAGTGTTACGATACTTATTTGATTTTTGGTGGCTGGGTTTTCACATAAAACCTTGCTACCACTTGCAGCTCCATGGTTACTCATATGTTTATTGGGCTTGCTCGCCTGATGATCGACGGAGCGTAGGTATCTATTGTGTCTTTCTCGGTGAATCCCTAATTGTTTGGTCTTCCAAGAAGTAGAGCGTCGTCTCTCTCTTGTCTTTCATGCTCGCACAAATCATATTGAATTTGACGTACACTTCATTCGGAATCAGGTCCTTCAGGGTTCGGTGCATATCAAGTATGTACGCTCACAAGACCAAATCACTGATTGTCTCACCAAATCGTTGTTTTCTTCTTGATTTCTCTTCTTTCGCGCCAAAATTGGGCTCTCAGACTCGCCGCTGCATTTGAGAGTGACGTGAAATGTATAGCCTTAAAAAGGGCTGCCATTGAAAGCCGCAACACTTTAACTCCCAACCAAAAAAAAAGTGACTTGCGATTAAACAAATCAGATCAACACTTAATACCTTGGTCTATAAAGTTGTTGGACAGCTGCCTAAAACCCAAAACTGTATTTGAATTCTCTACCGCTAGTCATTTCAATCCTTATAGCCAAACATCATATATTCAGAGGATAGATTTCTCTAACAAATCCGAATGGAAATATTCTCTTTTAGTTACAACGGTCTGTTAGTGTATATAACAACATACAAAGAGCTGTTAGTAATTATGAAAGACAATTAGATAAAAATTACATTCCTTTCTCTTATTTTTCTTTCTTCCTCAGGAGTATAGTATTAAATATCTTTAAATTCGATTCTTAGCGTGCTTGTTTCCTTTTTGGATTTTCTAGCAAAGAAAAATAAAATCTAGAACCGATGGTCTGAATAACAGTCGATATATTTAGAAAATCTGATTTATTATGGTGTGTAGATAGCTTAAAAGAGTAAAGTCAGTATTAAAGCGATGACATATTATTCGAAAATAAGTTGCATACAAGTACAACCATGCAATCCATAGTATATTATTCAATTTTTCTTGTTTCCTCGAAGAAACATATGATCATGTCATCAGGGATTGGTAACCAGAATCTTCATTTTTCTTTTTCCTATAAAGCACAGCAACAGCAACAACAGCGACTGCCACAATCAACATACCGACTACTATCACCATGGAAGAGGAAGAATATAGTTTCATGTCATCATACACCTGCCACAAATGCAACATGAATGATGAAACTTCTTTAATTGAGGGAGACAAATATCTAGATATTTTTAACCACAGTAATTTACATAAAATTCTTACACGATGGATTGAGTTTGGAGGCAAATGATCAGATACCAAGATCGTGAAGATACTCATGACTCCTGTGTGGAGTCTACTGTTATTGTAGTTTGCTTCCATACGCAAAGTTTCCCCAACGGATATTTTGATCGACCCAGGTTGAGGATAACAAGTCGACATGCCTACTATGTAACCAGCCTCGTTTCCTGGTTCGTCTCCTTTTCCGTAAGTTGGTATCGAAGAGCATATCATCTGACCATCCTGTTCACCAAAAGAAAACTATTTAGATCAGTTTTTGTAAATATTATAGAGGTAAAAGGATGTATATTGGCCGTCATGAATTAGTGACAACAAGTTTGGCAGGAAAGAAATTGAAACCTATAAATTATAATAAAAATTGTATCAATGTATGGCTGCTTGAGCCTCCGTATATGAGAATATTGTAGCAATAGATGAGACCAGAAATTGATATTACGAAAGGCATGGTGCATGCAAAAGCTATAGATTTTGAAACTACCTCTTTGTGCAACGTTGCACCTAGGCCACCAGAGTGCTGGTGGGATACACTGTAGACGACGTAACCACCCACAGGCATGGGAAAGGTTGATCTTCTAGTATCCACACGACCATTATCACCCACACCATTACTACTGTAAGGCTCAACATCATACTCAACCTGAAGAGAAAGAGAAATTGCAATATTATATGAAGAACGAATAAAAGTCTTACAGCTTGATAAAAAGTATTGAACACCGAGATGTTTGTAAACTCTTTCTTCGGTTCAACCCAAAATTGAGAAAGAAAATACCTCAACAGAAAGTAACTTAGAAAGATTACTTGTAATATGGGTTTGTTTGTTTTTTTAGGGTTTTGAAGGAACTACTAAAACAATTCTCAGAAAGTTGAATGAAAATTTATAAAAAATTGTCCGATATTATACAAGTTCCAATATAGCCTACCTGAATTTTATCAGTTCATCCACCACTGGAATGTTTGGCACTAACCTACATCACCTTCTCCTATACAATTAGCTAGACATGAAAAGATGAAAATTCTTCCATAGTTACTTTTATTTGCCTCCATTTTTTTCAATATCTAAACATGATCCTAAGTAATGGTCGAAATAGAGAAAGCATTTTAATATGTCAATAGACTAGTAAAAGATAAATCTAATGCAGACATATTTACCAGACAATTATGCTCTATGGTTGAATCGTTCGACTTTGTCCAGTTATCTGTAACATCAAGCATATAAATTTTAACCGGCAAAACAGAAGCATCCATATCAACCCACGTGAGTGTATATTTGAGGTAAAGATCCCTCCTCGAACCTTGAAACCCTTGTTTGAGTCTACATTGTGTCAGATCATAACAACATGATAAACCACCTTTATACTCTGGGTCTAAAGGCTGTCCGTATCTATCAATTGTAATGTTATATAGATCACATAAGCACTCAGTACATCCCAACCTATCTTCCACACCCCTCGTATCAATCGCGTGCACATTAATCATCCATCTTTCCTCAAACCCAGAAGGAATATCCGCAGGATTACCTACTTCAATCCCGTAAGGATCCGGAATACGTGTTTCTGTCTTCCTGGTTTCAGATCCAAGTCCGAAATACTGATCAAGAGCACCACCTTGGCATAGTCCACTATTCCGAACAAATAGAGTATCATTTTCTACCTGTTTGCTTCCGTAGTATCTGGAGACAACCCAGTGGTGGAGGTAAGCTTCATGGAGGGAGACTGGATTACCATCCCCATCAATTACTTCTGAGTCGAAACTCTTAATTGCGATATGACCTCTTGGGAAGTCAACATTGTAATAGTACTTGTTTTCTACTGATCCTGGGCCAAGCTGAAATTTGGGTGATAGAAATACACCAGATTTAACATTGTCTGCATTTTCTGAAGAGGCAAGTGAAGACTGTACGCTTAGTGACACTAGAAGAACGGTAATCTGAACCAACCGGTTTTTAGTAAAACTTGTCATCTTTACCTGTTTCATTGTACATAATCAAAACCAAACTATGGAAACTAAAACCCTACAATCAATAGAAGAGAAAAAGAATAAAATAAATAATAACACAATAAAAACTCAGAATATACGAATGTTTAGCTCAAAATATATGAATGTAGCACAGTTCTTTTTCAAGAAGACCGATTTCGACCCAAACGTATACCCTTTCTTGACACTACAAAATCCATTTGGTAGTGGTCAACAAAAAACTCACCAAACAGACCCGAAATATGAATGGCCTGATATTTTTTTTTTTCAATTCGATTTTCAAGAAACTATTAGTTGTTAATTAAGAGAAGAGAGTCAAGCTAATACAACACAGACGATGATTAACTCAATGAAAAATATTCAAACAACCCAAAGACCCGAACAATAATATAAAATACAATCAAAGGCTTAAAACCCGAAGAAAATTAAAATAATGATTGAGCAAAGTAAAGCAAACTTACTCAATTTGGTTACAAGCGTATACAAAAGTCGAGTTGATTTAAATAAGCAAAAGATGAGGCCTTTTCCAGCCAATGACGTGTACCAAAGCCGAAACATGTTTTCATGACCAGCGAAATCACGTTTTGCATGTCCAGCTAAGCTAGCGGGGTATACAGTATTTAATTTATGGTTGTGAGATAGGCCAAAAACGAAGAAATTGGAAAAGGACCACGCCCATCCCTATTCGGTTGTAATATCTTTTCATTTTTTATTAATAATTAATTTGTGTATTTTAATAAATTAAAATAAATATATTGTAAGTTAAAATATTTTTTATTTTTTACATTAATTTAACATTTTTAATAATTTTATTTTAATATTTTAATTAGTTTATTAGATCTTTCAAATATATTTTAAATATATCGTTAAACTCTATCCACTATAAAATATTTAAACTAGTAGCTTATTACATATTCAACTATATCTTTTATACTAATAGGTAATTAAATATTCAACTCTATTTTTAGATATTTTAAATAATTTATTTAATATTTCAGCTACGTTTTTAAAGTTATTTGAATGTTATATATTTATACAATAATTTAAAGTGGTTCGAACTGCCTATACATATATATTATGTGTATCTTTTTTAAGCAATCTCATAATTTTTTATTAAGCCTAACTACACTCTGATACTCAATCTTTTTTGTGAGGATTAAAATTGGATGCAAAATTTGGTTTAGTATATTTTCTCCTCTTTCATCTAACTTAAGCATTTTCCATATTTTCAGTTTTCCTTTATTGTTGATGACTTTAATTTCTAACCACGAACATTGATGATTAATCCTTTATATTTTTCTATAGTTTCTTCTTTCGATTGAAGTTAAGTTTATGACCCTTACGTGCAAAAATTACAGCTACCTACAAAGTGTTGATAGATTCGAGCCTTCGTAACATTGATTTGTTTCTCGAGCCCCTTATAGTCCAGTTAAGTATGGAAATATTCATTTGGAAGAATTGTAAAGGGCCTAGCCGGCCCTTTAAACTGCAATACTTTTTGTAGAGACCAAACCTTTATTATTTCTTACTTTAGTCTACTTCATTCTTATGCTTAATACCTTTTTGAATTCGTTTCCTAATTATTTCTTACTAAAGACAGAAAAATAGTAGTAGGCTTCCAGTAGTTCCTCGAGTAGGTGAATTTGCGAATATTATTGAAGATTCTAAGTCTTTATTTGTTGAGAATATTGAACTAGTCTCTATTGTTTGTAATGCTTCAATTATTATTGAGGTATTAATCTCTCTACTTTACTTGCATGAGCATTTCTATAGAAGCTTTCTTTGTAGTCTTGTTTCCTATTATAGATGTTGTATTATCTAATATATGATTCGTATTTAGTTCGTAGCCATCTACTATTGAGGCTTGGGTGTGTTTGTTTGGCTCTAACTTATATTCATTATATTTTAAGGCGCCGTGTCTTTTTGATTGCTTATTTGTTTATCAGTATTTCTTTCTTTCATGATAATGGATTTCACTTGATGGATCAAAGCCCCATTTTGATTAGAGGGTATGGAAGGAGTTAGATGTCTAGCTTGATTGATCATAGAATTCTAACAGTTGGGGATGGATTTTATTTATTGCATTCAAAATGTTTATCTCCTAGGTGTAGACACTCAACAGTAGGAAAGCATTTCCTCGTATGATATATATTTCAAGACCTTTAATTTTTTCCAAAGCCTATCTAAACTTTGTTGATTATGACCTTTAACATGTGAATCTCAAGCCAAATTTTACAACAATTATATATGACTCGACACTTTGCTGGCACCATTAGATCAGAAGATAGACGAGAGACAAAACGTTTGATTGATTTTGGTTTAATGTTTAATGTACGTATTTTGAATTTTGTTTTGTAAAATATAGTTGAATGTTTGTTGGAAACTTTTTGTTAAGTTTTTATAAAGAAGATAAAGTTACTAACATATTCTTTTATTTGCATCTTTGGATCGTGCACTCTTGCATTTTTATTCGCCTTGCATCGTTAGGTCTCGCATCTTTCGGTCTCACATGTGCGAGATGAGAGACATGTGTAAATTACATGAGAGGCTTTTTTACTTTTTCATAAAAAACTAAATATTTTTTGGATTTTGTTTAGATAATGAATATATCTATAAAAAGTTTTATTAAAAATCGAATATGTTTTTGCGATTTTCATTAAATAATGAATATATCTCTAATATTTTCAATAAAAATTGAATATATTTGCGATTCCCATTAAAGTGAATATATTTGCGATTCCCATTAAAGAGTGATTGTGTCTCTTGTATTTTTGTTTGTGATTTCAATTAAACACTAAATATATCTCTATTATTTTATTTAAAGATTCATTATCTTCTTCCTCTTTTGTTTTTTTTCCAATTTGTTTTATACTAGTCCCGCATATATCATCTAGATTTGATAGATGTAAGACTAGTGTAAATTTCTTTTAGCTGATACATGCGAGAGTAGTGATAGATGCAAGACCACTGTAAAAAAAAATAGATAGACGTGCATCAAGTGATAAATTGGGACATGATAGAGCGGGACAAGTGATAGATGTGGACACTATAAAAAATAGTTTTTAGATCGATGCAAGACCAATGATAAGTGACAGAGGCAAGACACTGTAAAAATATTAGATAGATGCATGACCAATAAAAGATGCCGAACGAGTCGAAGATTAAAAATGTTTCATTAAATACTGAATATATCTCTTGTATTTCGTTTAAAAATGCAATTTTTTTGCAACTTTTGTTAAAAAGTAAATAAATTTCTAATATTTTCATTGGAAACCAAATAATTTTATATTTTCATTAAATAATGAATATATCTGTAACATTTTTATTAAAAACTATATTTTCTTTTTTGCATTCAAGAGTGAATATATCTATAATTTTGTGTGTGATTTTCATTAATGAGTAAATATATCTCTAGTATTTTGTTTGCAATTTTCAATAAACACTATTTAGATGTGGGACTATTGATAAAAATGAGATATCATAGATGTATGATTAGTGATAGATGGGGGACTATGGATTAATGATAAGAGTGAGACATGATAGATGTATGATTAGTGATATATGGAGGACTAATGATAGATGTGGGAAACTTTCAAATATTTTTTAAGATAGATGTGGGACCAATGAAAGTGATAGATGTGTGACATTGTAAAAAAATAGATAGATGGAGGCGAGGTCTAAAATTTAAAAAAAAAATCATTAAACACTAAATATATATTTAATATTTTTGTTAAAACTATTTTTTTTTACAATTTTCACTTAATAATGAACATATCTCTAACATTTTCATTAAAAACTAAATATTTTTGTGAGTTTTATGAAATTTCATCAAAAAGTGAATATATCGCTAGTAATTCTGTTTGCGAGCATAAGAATGCACATATTTTTTCAACTATAAAAAAATTTAGTTATTTTCGGACACAATGAACAATTCTTTTCAGAAAACAAGTTTGTTTTTTGTCTTTCACACAACGAGACTTGTTTAGACCCCAAAATCTTATTTTTCACTATTTTCTTCTTATTTTCGCAACACATTTGCACGTAATTCTGCGAATTATTTTTAGCAACTAAATTGCATGTTTTTCGGTAACTATAACACAATCTTTTTTTCAAAAGTTTTTTAACACAAAAATTTCACATATCTTTGCAATTACAAAAAAAATAGTTGTTTCACACTCATTTAATACTTATTTTCACAAAAACAAATTGTATCATTTTTTAAACATAAATAAACTTATTTAGCAACCAAACTCCTATTTTCGCAACTATTTTCTTCTTATTTGTTCAACACGTTTGCACGTAATCTTGTAAACGGGTCATATTTTTTTTAAGCAACCAAGTCACACATAATTCTACAACAGAACATAGTTAGTCAATAACAACCAATTTTTCACGTAATTCCACAACCAAAACACAATTTTTTATAGACTTATTTCACAACTCAGTTTCATGGATATCATAAATTTAGTTTTATCGTCTAAGAAAACAAAGCGAACTGTATTTTCATTTTGTTTTTCCGTAACTATGGTAAAAAATATATGACATTAAAAAAACTGTCTTTGAGTCATTTCAAACTAACAAAAAGTTATCTGTAAATAATTATTTATTACCAAATGGTTATTTTGGTTTTAGATAAATAAATTTGATGTGAGATACTATTACTAAATTAGTCAAAAACAAATAATTTTAACTCTTTTTTATATTAAAGAGTATAAACTAAAAAAATCTAATAAATAGATCTAAACAAACTCATATAATTTATGAAAATTCTTTTAATATTTATAGATGGAAAAACACTATAATGTTAGAATGGTTATTCTTAATATAATCACTAATTTTCATCATGCATAGAATTTCACAACGCACAATACACGTGTTACGAATAAATTTAAAAAGTATCTAAGTTGCGAGAGCTTCATTTCTTTAATATTTTTTAGAAAATATCTAAGTTTTCTGATTCTGTGTCGTCGACTTAACCACAGATATTGTCAATCGCCTATTACGACATGTCATCCAAAATAATATAAAAGTGTTACCACTTGTTTTCTACTCCCTCCGTCTCATAATATTAGTCGTTTAAGGTTTCTTCACCAATATTAAGAAAAGTAATAATGACTTTGAAAGAATAAAAGAAAATAAATTTGATTGGTGGAGTAAATAACTTATGCATAAAGATAACTATTTTATTGGTTGAAAGTGGAATACATGTAATAATGTTACATTGGAAAACGAGAACAACATATATTATGAGATAAAAAATCTCTTCTAGAAAGACACATATTATGAGACAGAGGGAGTACTATTATTTTTAGAAAGTTGTCCACTATTATCAATCAATCTCCAACCACCTCTCAGGAGTAAAAAGGTCGATCTTATTTTAAGTGTCGTTCTTCAAAATATGGACACAATTAAATGTAATCAGTAAATTATTTATTACGTTGACTAATCAATTTTTTTTGTTATTATTTATTATGTTAACTAATCAATTTTTTTTTTCTCTTTTTGTCTTTAAAAAAAGAAAAAACTATTGAATAAGTTAAACAAATCAAATTATTTCTTTTTTAGTTTTTTACGTATTTTTTTTTAATTTTTTTACGACGAAAATAAACTATAATTATTTTTATTAATAATTGTGCAAAAAAATTCAACGAAGTTTTTATTGGAACAGAGGGAGTATATATCAATTAGGGGATTTACCTTCAGCGGCTAAGTCCTGGTTCTGAAAAATAGGTTAGTTTGGTTGTAGATAGTTTGTCAATAGTTTATAAATAAAAGAAAAAAAACAGCAACAAATATACATTGCTTCCGTTAAACAGTTTTAGAAATTTTTAAAACTTTCATATTAAATGTGGTTTGACAAGATTACATGTTGTTTTATAAATCCAATAAAATATTTATAACTCTAGATCAATCATATCTTTTCTTTTTCTATTTTTTACATTAAAGAAGTGTCATTATTACATTCATTAATATTTGTGCAAATAACTTAAATGACTAATATAAGAGAAAAGAATGAGTAATAGGTTTCTCTATTTTGAGAATGAACTCCTCCAAGAACACTAGTCTCTGTTTTCAAGAATTCAAGCTCAACGTTTGAGCTTTCTTCTGTCAGACTTCCATGGATTCTCAATCCATAAAAATTCGGTAACTAGAACACAAGAAATCATTTGTTGAAGCTGTCAACCCGAGAAACAAAGTCGTCAATACTAACATTAAGCCTGAGTTCATAAAAGAAGCAGAGGATCATTACTCTGTTTAATACATTCAAGAAGTTAAAGATCTGCTTCTTCAACAATCTAAAATTACTCTTGTTGGGAAATTCAACAATGGAATTCCAAAAAAGAGCAATCGTGACAAATTTTATGAATTCTACAAAGTTCAAAGGACCTTACAGTTTCAAGGTTATGGATTCCCACCATATTATTCTTGAATTTATCCTGAAAGATGACGTGTATTGCATTTGGTCTAAGAATGTTTGGAACGTTGAAGGTTCTACAATGTGCCTCCTTCGATGGATTCTTGAGTCCAACAGAAAATACGAAAACCCAATTACTCTTATCTGGGTTTGATTTGAAAGAGTGAAAGAGTTCCTATACAACCATACTGTTATAAATGATTTGGCTTCTACTTTAGGAACTCCGTTTAAAGTAGTGATTCTTGAAATTAACAGAGCATATAGTAATGCCTGTTATGCAATTGAAAGCAACATTTCAATAAAACTAAAGCACAAAATATGGGTTGGGTTTGGTTCTAACGACGGGTGTTGGATTTTTCTTAGCTATAAAAATGTTCCTCCTTACTGTGATCTTTGTTTTCATTTGGGTCATAAAGAAACAGAATGCAAGAAATTCAGTAAGATTGATCCTATAGAAGAAAATAAGGAAGATTCGAAAGAAATTCTCAACACTGAAAAATAATCCATCAATTCTGATATCCAACAGTCTAATCTCCAGGAAAGGCTGAAATCTACTTCTCACGTTATCCAAACTTTCAGCAAAGTCTATAGAAGAAAAATCAAATCTATTGTGACTCAAAAGGATAATGACAGTAGGAAAAAAGACACCAACTCTTCTCAAGATCAAACCTCTGAATGTCAAGGAATCGAAAATCAGTATCTCAGTGAAAACAACCAGGAAAAGACCAGCAAAGACTCTATTAAAATCTCTATAGACCATCAGAACATCCCCAGCAATGATTCTGCTGAAATCATTGAAGCCCTTAAGAAGATTGATTATGATTATACTCAATACAGTGATAATAAAGATGCTAACTCACCGGATCAAAACAACATAGGAAGTGTTAATGTTACTCCAAGAAACACTTAATACGACTCAAACTTCAGCACTATCATCAGTAGTAAACTGAAGGTTGCAAGGAAAGAAAGAAAAAACAGTAAGCTTTTCATTGATTCGCTGAAGAAACTAGGGGACAAACAGAAACAAAAATCCTTATCTGATAATGATAAGGATTGTTAGTTGGAATGCTAGAGGTATCAATAATAACCCTACTCTAAGAAGGCTGTTATCTATTATTCAAACTGAAAAAATTAAAATATTGGCTATTCAGGAGCATATAACAAGTGCTGAGAAAATTGATGGTATTGTTAAAACCCTGGGCTTCAAGAACTATATTCTCAAAAGTTCAAACAAAATATGGATGTTATGGTTTGATGATGTCCTCATTGATATTATGGAAGACAATGATCAATTCATTCACATGATTGTTCATTATCTTGGTATTGAGGACAACTTTCTTTTCACTTCTGTCTATGCTAAAAGTTAGAGGTTGCAAAGGATAGGTTTGTGCGATAGAATGAAGGCTCTTGCTACTAATGATAAATCTTGGCTAACTTATGTAGATTATAATTCTTTTACCAGTACTAATTATCAGCTTGGATGTAGTTCTAGTGAGGAACATAGTATTGACAACTTCAATGGTACAATTAGAAGTTGTAACCTTAAAGATGCTCGGTATGTGGGTTCGAGATACACTTGGAACAGAGGGCCTCTTTGGAAAAGGCTGGACAAATCTATGGTCAATGACAGATGGTTCTTGAACTTCAAAAGAATTTAGGTTCATCACATGGTCCGAACTTGTTCAGACCGTGCTCCTCTTCTTATCTCTTCCATTAGTAACTCTAGTAATCTATACAAGAAAAGTTTTAAGTTTATTAACGTCTGGTCTAATGATGCTAATTTCTTAAGTATTGTAGAGAAAAATTGGAATTTACAGGTTAAAGGCAGCAATAATTATATATTTTGGAACAAGCTAAGAAGGCTCAAGCATTGCTTAAAGGCCTGGAACACTAATTACTCTGGCAATATTTTCAACAAAGTTAAAGTCTCTTCTGAAGAGGTCAAGAGACTGGAAAGCCTTCTCTAAACCAACAACAACAACTCTAACACTAAAGTTGCCCTATCTAAAGCCAACACTTTTTACATCAAAGCTCTTAGAGATGAGGAAACATAATGGGGATAAAAGTGCTATAATTGCTGGCTCAAAGATGGAGATGGTAACACCAAGCTCTATCATTACTATGTATCTAAGAAGAGAAGAAATAATGTTATAAAGGGTATAAAAGAGGGACGTATTTGGTTACACAACTCTGAGGATGTGCGTAAATCTGCTGAAAATTTCTTTAAGAACAATCTTGCTTCTAACTCTTATAATAGCAGGGATGATGAGATTAATCTCATGAAAGATCCAATTTTTGACAATATTCTGAGATTGGTGACCAATGAAGACAATGAAACTCTTCTTAAGCCTACTAATAAAGATAAAGTGTGGAGAATTTTCAATACTATGAGTAATGATAGTGCAGCGGGTATTGATGGTTTTAATATTTCTTTTTCAAAATCTATTGGAATATCATTAATGAAGAACTTTATAAGGAAGGCCTTAAACTCTTACCTTCTTGGAAATAGCATTCCTCCCAGTGTGTTTGCTACTGGGATTTGTTTAATCCCTAAGAATTCTAACCCTTCTACCTGGCAAAATTACAGACCTATAAATCTGTGCTCTATGTTCAACATAATTCTGTCTAATCTTATCAAGTCTATACTTGCTTGTATTCTTCCTAACCTTATCTCTAGTTCCCAGGGTGCCTTTATTAAAGTTAGGTTTATACATGAAAACATCTTGACTTCAAAAGAATTGATTTGTGATATAAATAGGAAACCCAAAACCGGTAACACAATCATTCAGTTTGACATGTCTAAACCCTTCGATAGAATGGCTCATTCATTTATTCTTAATGTTCTTTCAAGATTTGGTTTTTCTGCTAATTTTATTAACTTAATTAGGAAGATGATCACTGAGGTAAACTCTTTTATTCTGATTAATGGCTAAGTTGCAGGTTACTTCCATTAGAAGAAAGACTTAAGGCAAGGAGATCATTTATCTCCTAGCCTTTTCATTCTTACTGAAGAAGTTTTCATAAGAGGTCGTCACAACTTGTACCACTATAATAAAAGCTTGCATTATACCTCAAGATCTAGGGTTGTTGTTTCCTGCCTCGTTTTTGCAGATGACATCTTAGTTTTTACTAATGGCCATAACTCTTCAATTGACAAACTTAGCAGGCTCTTGGACACCTACCAAGTTGTCTCTTGTCAAGCTATTAACAAGGAAAAAAACCGATTACCTTAAGTCGAATGCAACACTCCAGAGTTAGCAAACTGAAGCTCTAGACTGGCTATTAAGTTGAGAATCTTCCTGCTTCATACTTGGGGATAAATCTCTGCAGAAACAATAAAGGGAAGAACTTCAAACCTTTATTAGACAAAGTTAATGACAAGATCAATGAGTGGGACTCTAAATATTTGTCCTATGGTGGTAGAATGATCTTAATAAATTATGTCCTTCTACCTATTACTTACTATTGGATGCAAAACATTCTTCTTCCCAAAAGTATTTTAAAAAGCTTAGAAACTATCTTTAACAGAGTTTTGTGGAGAAGCAAGTTCAATGAAAAATCAATTCATTGGGCTAATTGGAACTATATCTGTAAACCTTTTGAAGAAGGTGGGCTGAAAATCAAGTCCATGACTGACATTCAACTCACATTCTCTCAAAACTTATGGTTTCTATTCAGAATAAGAGATGTTTATGGTCCAATATATTACATAGCATGTGCTGTCCTTTCATGCATCCTTCAAAAGAGTTGCTTCATTGGTTTGGAAACTATTAACAAGAGTGAAAGATCATGCTGAGAGAAATATCAATTGGTCTTTTGGAAATGGAAATATTGATTTCTGGTGTGACAATTGGCACAATTTTCCTATTCTCTCTAATCCCTTAAGCATTGATTCAAACAATTAGTTCATTGATGCTAAAGTTAACACTTTATGGAGACCTAATGACTGGGACTACACTACATTGGAAAGTTTCCTTCCTAGTGACAGAATTAACCACATCAGAGAGTTCAAGATTAATCCTAACTCTGAAGACATCATCATCTGGAAGCATTCTATTAACAATAGCTTCAACACCAACCTTACTTGGGATAATATAAGGGTCAAGCACAACAAATCCAGTATATTCTAGAAGCTCTAGAATCACAAAATCCCTAAGAAGTATTCTTTCCTTTGCTGGAAATTAATCAATAACTTTATTTCAACCGATGATAGCCTTAGAAAAAGGCATATTCTTATAGTCTCCAAATGTTAATTCTACAATAGCTATGAAAAGAAAAATCATCTCTTGGTTAGCTGTAGCTTTGCTTGGCAAATTTGGAACCACTTTTCCTCTTTCTTTAAAATCAAAATTGGTCGATACATGATTCTTACTCACATTATTCGTATGTGGTTCTAGTTCTCTAACAATAAGTTTCATGTGACTCACATTGTTCCCCAAGTAATATGTTGGATTATTTGGAAGAACATAAACAATTTGAAATATAAGGGAAATGTTGATTTAGTTAATAACTCCATTGATAAAGTTATAAGAGCTATAAAAAGATTAGATTTGTCTAATATCATGACCAGTAAAAATTGGTCCAAACCTTTTTCTGCATGAACTACTCTAGGATGTACCTTAGTTGATAACAGAAGTAAGAAGCTTCATTACCCTAAATGGACACTTCTGGCGAATGACAGAATCAAGTTAAACGTTTATGGAGCTTGCTCTTTACACGGTGAATCAAGTGGAGGATTTTTTTTCAGAAACTGGGATGGAGACATGATCGAATGTTGGGCATTATTCTTGGCAAGTTAATCCATTTAACTGC
Source organism: Limnanthes douglasii subsp. nivea (assembly GCA_036936605.1). Lineage (NCBI taxonomy): Eukaryota > Viridiplantae > Streptophyta > Magnoliopsida > Brassicales > Limnanthaceae > Limnanthes > Limnanthes douglasii. The sequence goes on from JAUPFV010000003.1 coordinate 163,588,601, forward strand.
AGAAACCAGAGCTCTCTTGGAAGGTTTGCTTATTTGAAGAAAAAAAACTGGTTTGCAGTTGATATCGAATCCGATAGCCTTCTCCTCATCAATATGTTAGCTGATTACAATTTTGACTGACGTTTTGACCCTCTGCTAGCTATCTGCAGAAATCTTATTAATCATAAGATGTCATTGAGGAATGTTTCTAGAGTTCAAACCAAGCCTCGAATTGGCTTGCAAAATGGACTCTGTCCTGGAAGCAGAACTTAAAGTTTAATCAATTTTCTGCTCCTCCAGGATTAATGTCGATTGTTATATTGGAAAGCCTTGGACTGGGCTACATTGTTGATGCTTAACCCGCTGTTAGCCTCATGTTCGTAGTCTTGAAGCTGATGTTAGTGTTTCATTTTGATCAGAGTCACTATTTAACCTTTGTGGAGTATCATGAGCTCTATGGAAGACTAGTTGATCCCCGAAGTTCTAGAGTTTTGTTTCATATTTAGGCGGGATCAAAATTTTGTTTGGCGTATTTGCAAAATCGGTTAGAAGTTTACCCCATATTATTGTGTATCTTTTACAATTCGTCTCTACAATTTTGTAATGTTTCTCTTTTACCCTTATTAATAGAAATTTCTTGGATTAAAAAAAACGATAATTCATCCCGTCAAATTTGAAAATATACGTTTGAAACCGGTTACATTATATTATCGAACTGGAAAATTAAATGTGATTAATCAAAAGTCTAGTTAACTTTTATTTAGTATATATAATTTTTATTTTTATTTAGTTTATAATAATTAATATTTATATAATAAACTAAATATCACCCAGATTAATAAAATTGATTTAAATAAAATAAAAATATATTCTAAAAAATAATTAAAATATATTATCAAAATAATTAAATTATTTTAGTTAGAACGGTGGTAAAAGATATGGTCCCACGTTGGATTTCCATTTTGGGTAAAAACAAAATCAATATTTTAAAAATATTGGTTTGAGACTTATTTTCTGATATTTTAAAAATATTAGATCAAGACCAGATCGATCATATCTACTAAGTGACTAGTTGAGCCGGTTATGACCGTTTCGTAATTTATTAGATAGAGATATAAGAGCTACTTATGCAAATGTTTAGAGAGAGTCTGATTTTAGCGGTAAATGCTACATCTATGTAAATATATTTAAAAAACATTGTATATCCATAATTATCTTAGTTAGCCTAATCAGCCGAACTAAGTCTATGAGCAAAACTTTATTTACCCAGCCCATAGGCCGAAACTCATTAGGCCCGTTAACCAATAAAATAAATAAATAAAATAAGAAAACATTAATTATACAAAATACATGAGAAAATAAATATTAGCATTTGTTCGATTTGTCATTCTAATATTCATGCTATTCTTAGATAACCCCTTTAGCCCTCTCAAAGATATTTTAGGAAGACTAACACATAAGCCATTCAAATACGGGTTGATTACCCCTCAGAATATAGTCTTTCAAAGTTTGCTCCAAACTATTCATACAAGTAATTTAGATTTATCCAGTGGAATCATTTGAGAATATTGGTGGTACTTTCTTATGAACCTTAACTAGGATGGATCATTGGACACGTCTCATTATCTCATTGGAACCACGATCTTGCTCTGCCATAGGAAAGACATGTTAACAGTTGGAAACAGTTCTACTCCTCTAGAAGTTATAGTCATTGGAGGCGTTTCCACTTCTCTAGAACCAAATCTAATGGCCTTGTATTGTTTCTTATATAATTTTTCCTCTCATTCTCTTCCTATAACAATTTTTAGAGAGAGAAAGTTCACTTGTAGAGAGAGAAGTTGAGTTTTTTTATCATGCCAAAGTTAATCGGTGGCACTAATTTTTAGTTCCCACCACTACTACCATTGTATATTCAATTTATGGTGCTATTGTTTGTATGTTCACTCCCATAAGTACTTTAACCGACAAGCTGTGTCTATCCAAAAAATACGAGGAAAATAAGAAAGCTCGATTAAATCAAAATGAGATTCTTGAGTGGATTTTTGGAATGTAGTACGATAAGCCCATAACCTTCTTGTAAATAATTTGGCCACTTAACAAGTGCCCCTCTGAATTATTCTTCAGACCCATAAGAATGTTCTTATTAACAACCTCTATTTTCTCATTGGCTTGAGGGTGAAAAGGTGAAGAAAAACAGTCCTGAATTCCTTTGGCAGTACATAAAATTTCAATGTCTCTATTCTCAAACCGAGGATCATTATCTCTTGTAAGGGTTCTATGGATCCCAAATGTTACAAAATATGGTGGAGACTTGAGAGGATAAACTTTATCGCTTCTTTGGATGTAGTTCCGACGAGAGGTGTTGCTTCTACCCACTTGGAAAAATAATAAACTGCAATATATAATAGTTTGATAACCTCCGGACGCCATTGGTAGGGGTCCAACAAAATTGAGCCCCCACTTATCAAAATGTATAACCTCAATATTGATTATAGTGGGATTGCTGGCACATGTATTACATTTGAAAATCTTTGACATGAGATCATATTATTTAACTAACTCTTTAGCATCTGCCTTGATGGAAGGAAAATTTTTAGCCACATTGGGAAAAGCTTTCCCCCGTCATATAATTTATATAAAATCACCTTGTATTCATTATACCTAATACATTGTGACAAATTCCTACTAAATGTTTTCTTATAGAGGACATCCCTCAAAACAAAAAATCCATATGATATAAACTTGAACTTCTTGGCCAAGACTTTTTCAACATGAAAACTTCCCTTAGTAATAAACTCATTGATCATATTCCTACAATCCTTGTTTGTTATTGTTGATACTTGAAAACGTTTTTCAGTTCTTTATCTAACTTCAAGGTTTTTGTAATATTAAAGGGAATGTTTTTTTAAGATCTAGGAATATTCTTTGGAGTAAGAAATTGTAGCTAAGGAATCAGTCATCAAATTTCAAACTCGTGACACATGCTCATATTCGACATATTTGAAGACAGCCGATGTCTCCCTGAATACTTGTAAATACTTCAACGACTGCTCTTTTCCAGCTTTGGATTGGCCATGAGCATGATGTATGAGTCATTGCGAATCACTTATCAATCAAACTATTTTAGCACCACACATTTGTGCAAGTCTTAACCCTGGTATTGTTTCATCATACTCAACTTCTTTGTTTAATACCTTAAAACCAAAGCATATTGTTTGGTACATGAAATATTTGAAGGGAGATAACAAAAATAATGGTACCCTACAATCGAACATGCTTGACCCTTAATCTGTTCGAACTACCCATTATTTTATAGTTTTTAATATGTTTTCAATATATGGTCCGTCCGAATAGAATTTACCAAAACATCTGCTACAGCTTGTGCCTTGATTGCAGTTTGAATAGAGAAATAAATATCATAATTTCCGAACTCCACAGACCACTTGGTCATCCAACCTGATATATTTACTTTTTGCAAAATATTTTTATGTGGAAAATAAGTTCGAATATTAATAGAGTGTGCTTGGAGGTAAAGCCTTATTTTTCTGGACGCTATTAAAAGGGCCAAAGCTAATTTGTTCATCTTCAAATACCTTTTTTCAGGTTCCAATAGACTCTTACTAACATAGTAAAAAGGACGAGGGGAACGATCAACCTCCGTGTAGTCCGATACTATTAAGTAAATGAAGAGTCTTTCCCCCATCACTTGATTGGTTCATATTTCTGGTGAAGACAAGTGCTCTTTGATTTTAACAAATGACTCAGCACAATTTGGAGGCCAATTAAACTTACTGGCAATCCTTAAAATTCGAAAAAAGGTGCACACTTTTCAGATGATCTTCATATAAATGTAGTCAAAGCATCGAGCATTTCTAGTAAATATTTGAACCTCTTTAGTGGAACTAGGAGAGTCCATAGTAAATAATGCACTCAGTTGTGTTGGTAATGCACTCAATTGTATTGGGTCAGGTTAAATCCTCTTCTAGTCAATATTTGAACCTCAATATTTCTTCCAATCTGTATGGGAAAAGCTATATTCAGTAGAAATAACCTTATAACAATGGAATAACCTTATAGCAATGTAGAAATTTATAACATTCTTAACCAAATGGAATAAGCTTATAACAATATAGAAATTTATCTATGATAAATGCAGTGTGGTCTTGATATTTCTGCTCTATCTGTATTTGATTGTATGCAATAAACAAATCCATAGATAATATTAGTTTGTTGGTAGAAGTATAATTTATTAACTCATCTATGTGGGGGACATGGAACGAATTCTTCGGACATGCTTTATTTAGGTCTTTGAAATCAATACACATACATCATTTTCCATTCTCATTTCTCACAAGCACTGGATTAGTAGTCTATAATGGGTGCTGAGAGCCCCGATTATGCCAAACTTTTTTCAGCCGGTCTACCTTTTTAATAATCACTTTAGATTTTTTCACAGAAAATGCCCTCCGTTTCTCTATGACAAGGCCTACATTGGGTCATATAGCTAGCCTGTGGAAAATTATGTTTGCAAGTACACCCCTTTCCAGCATCAGTACACCAAGCAAACACATGAAAATTCTTGGATAAGAAAGATAACAACTTTTCCTTCACGTCAAAGTTGACATTGGCTCTAGTCCTGACACATTTTCCATCCAAAAAAAATGTGTAACTCAATATCTTCTTCTAGAATAACTACACTAAGATTCTCTCTTGGATAATCTATTTTTCTCGAATCCAAAGAGGGCACTAGTAATTGTTATTCCATCTTTAATGCCATATTATCTAATGCTTTTGGGGCCATAACAGTGACATAGCATTATCTAGCTACTTTTTGGCTACTTCGAACAACTCCAACGTAGCCTCCAACTGCATATTTTAAGCATTGGTAAATTGTTGATGCATCATCATGCACCCTTGATAACCATGATCTACCAAAGATAGAGTTATAAGGAGTTGGACCATCAACCATAAAAAAAAATATTGTCACTATCTTTTTAAATTGTCATCTTCTAAAGATAGTTTCACTTTTAAATTCCACAACCAAATTACTAGAGCTCCCCATAATCCCACTATGGTTCTATTTGAATGGAGAATGACAAACGGATTTTTTATTCACTTATAAGTGGATATAAAGAAAATATTATCTGAGCTTCATGTTTCAATCAAAATCCTTCATATATTTACTTCCTCAAACGGAGCCCCAACCACCACAACATCCTTATGTGGCCCATCAATATCTCTCTAACCATTCTCATCGAATACAATAAATGGAATCAGGTTCTAATATAGATGGATAGACATTTTTTCCTTCTAACCGGGTAGCCAAGCTGATTACATGCTTTTCCCGAGAATAACTCGAGGGGCAATTACCATATCCCCCACAAAATAGGTCAATTATATTTAAGAATTGACACAATTCGGAGACCTTTCATTTCTTTTAACATATCATCATAATCCGGCCTCGATCCGGATCATGATCCAAATAGTTTGAATCATCATCAAACTCATTATATTGTTTAATCATTCCCATAATGTTTTCTTGTTTATTTGTCGCTCTCATGGCTTCTCTTCAAACAATAGATTATCCAACTACGGGAGGTAGTAATCTGTTTCTCACTTGTGTTTTAACAAAAGTTGTAAGTTTTCTATTCTCGATTAAGGTTTAAATATTTTTCTTTAAGGAAATAAAATCATTAGTATCACGTCCTACATCGTTATGATACCTACATAAATGGGTATTATAGTTTTTCTTTGGGGTTTGAATGGGTGGTGGTCTTCATAACTGTATAAAATTATTTGATTTGTCATAAATGGCTACATTATTTTTGGTTAACAATGCAAAGTGATTCGGCCAGACCCACTGATTCCCCTGAATTCTAAATGTTTCTCCTTGGGGGTAATAGTTAATCTCAGGTCACTGGGAGTTCTGTTAGAATCGTTCAGACAATAATTGGTGGTAGTCTGTTGTTGTGAAGTAGAAAAACTACTTCTAGATTTGCTCGAAACCTTCAATCTCTTCATTTTTCTATTGTAATCAGTTTTTCAACTTGTGATAACAGGCCTCCCTGGGTTATTTTTTTTCTGAATGACAATATCTGCTAACTCTCCAGCTAGAGAGTCCTTGCCTAAAAACAACTATAGCTACTTGTATGAAGCAGTCTTGTAGAGCATTTTTAGTTTTTATAAAGAGTTTGATATATTATTTCAAGCTTCCACCAACAAACTATTTATAATGGATTATTGTGTCTTCATTACCTATAAGCTTTGTGTTTCTCACAAATTGTCTATGGAAAGCCATCTAGAACATGTCAAAGTTCTTGATCGACCCCTACAGAAATTGATTATCCTAATTTAGGCACTTTTCTTGAAGGTTAGGGAAAAATTCCCTACACAACAACTTATCGCAATCGTCAAAATTCATAAAAAAAATTGAATTGTACGAGGTGCTCCCATTAAAGTTTTCCATTTATCTAATATTAAAAAGTCTGGGTAACTGTCTAGACAATATTTTTACAGATAAGGTTGATTCCCTCAAATTATTCCCTCGGCTGAATTGATGATATTCTTTAGACGTGGCAAATATTCTCCTAATGTGGTCACCAATTTGATATGAATTAATTTTATACGATGGGCTATTTAGTAATGTGGTAATGAGTAATTAATTTTTGTAGTGAGTAGAGAGATAAAGTATTTTCATAAGTAAATGTTTGGAGATAGAGACTTCGATTTTAATAGTAAATGCTCCATCCATCATAAATGTCTTCAAAAAGTTTTTTATCGGCTGAATTCTCTTAATGGGCCTAACTAGCTGAACTACGTCAATAGGCTAATATTTATTTACCCAAACCCATGTTCCAAAGCTCATTACGCACATTAACTAATAAATAGATAAATATATAAATAATTAAATTTTATTATACCAAATACATAAAAAAAATTAAATATTTATCTTTGTGATTTTTGCATCGAATATTTATGCATTTATCAATTATATCTTCTTTTTACCATCTTTTTGTATTTCTAAATTTTATTTGACCTCTACGATGAGATAATAATTTTTGTTTGAACAATCATATATGCAAACATAGTGTCATTATAAAGGTCATTAATATTTTTGCAAAGTCTTTGACCAATGTTTTGCCACGTTTCTGAGTAGTTGTGTAAAGCGTCAATTATTATACGTTTCTTTATTTATACCTATCGTTCTCCCTGCGGGTGGTAAATATTGGAAACATATTATCGAATATTATGTGTTTTGTAAAAATATGCCATATGTATATTTTGATTGTAAACTATTGTTCGTCATTATCGTACGTCGGGTACCAAAACCTGCAAAAATTAATCATTGTTATAAAGTTCATCACCTCTTTAACATATATATATATATATATTATATGTAATAAAAGTTTTGTTTCAACTTATTTTGAAAAATAGTCCATTATAATCAATGCTCTTTAGAAGCTTTAAGACGGACCTTACCAGAACTAAACTCATCGGTAAAAAAATATAGGATTTCCAAAATAATTTACAAAGGATATCTCATTTGTGGGTTAAGTTAGCAAACTGTTGACATATGGCACAGTTTTGTACTAATGTTTTTGAACTGTTGTGATTGTCGGTCAATAATATCCTGCTATGAGCACTCGTTGGTGCAGTCTGTTTTGACCATAATAAACGATATTGATCTTTTCAAATATTTAAGTATAGAATATGAATCAACGAGACCAAGATAATAAAGAAAAAGAATAATGAACCCTTGTTGGTAAAGAATAACAACTAATATAGCCAACCGCGTATATTTGATTTGGACATTTTTCATACATTTTTATAGCCGATAACGTTTCATCCGTCATATATTCTTAAATCAGGGTACCTAAATAGTTTACATCCAATACAAATATTTGGAGTTTTTATTTTATTAGGATTCAGTGAATGATCGCTCATGCTGTATAATTGGACATGATCAAATTGGGAGGTATGGTATTAGACCAATAGACGTATGGATAACATGTCTTTTATTCCTTTAACATGTCCTGAAACATGATTTATTAACAATTATTGATAAAATAAATTCCTCATCAAGAATATATGCCAACACTTTATTGATTTAATAACTAAATCGAGAATGAAAGAGTAATTATTATAAAGAGAAATAAAAAGAGAGTTTCATATTTAAGGGTGCAAATATATATATAAATCTATATTATTATGTTGTTATAACATTAAATGTCTAGTACACATTCATTTTTAGTATATAATTCTTTTTATACAAATTAAATAACTATATATATACGCGTAATTTTTTTTATCCTTATCCGACTATTATGTCTTAATTATGGTTCCTTCTTAGTCCTTGCTGAATATCAAATGGAAGTTAAGAACTTAATATCCTTAAGTATAGATGGAAACCATAGTTTTAAATATTTTATTTTTTAGGTCTAACACGCACCTATGTTTCACGTCGTTTTTAGTCCAAATATGTTGGTCATGATATTTATCATTTTGCTATATAAAAGATTATGTAAAAGCTTAATCTCGTAATTGATAAGTATTTTTATTTTAGTTTATTTACTTAGATTATAACTCTTCATGATTGTATAATTATATATGTCCAATTAGTTAAGCTTGTGTTGGTATAATTTTGATCCAGTTTGCTTCGTTCCATTTTTTATCCAAATTGTATCCTTCCTTATTATTTTTAATTCATATAATTGACATTCTCATATGTAAGTCGACATATTTAATTCATCAAGTTAATTATTTAACTTATCATAAACATTTTACTACGCTCTTTTATATCTTGTTTGCCTGAATTATCTTGTAGAATAATACCTAGTATGAAAATAAGGGATCATATATATCACGAGTACCTCGTCTAATGACTTTTTATATATCGTACTCATCATAACTTGTTAATTATTTATCATGTAGCTCGGTCAACTATGTTTCTTTATTTGCTTTATAACTTTCTTATTATTTCTTATGTTGCCCATCTAACTGTCTTGCTTTATTGTTCTCATAGTTGCTTATTATTTCTTATACATCTCGTCTAAATATGTTGTGTTTTTATCGTATAACGGGCTTATTATTTGTTATATGAATCGTATAAATATATTGATTCATTTATCTTAGAAATAGACTTATAATTTGAGAATTTGTAGTCCAATCTTTATGCCATCAATTGTGTGACTTCTTGATTTTGAAAGATCATTAGCTTGGCTTATATTTATGTTGACTACTTGACATATTGTCTGAGCGTTTATAGCCCATTACATGATCTTCTAATCTTAAAAGCTCATTGGTCTATTTTATAGATATATTCGCTACTTGACGTAAAGTCTAACTATATTTGGCCCATTTGTGTTGCCTCTTGATCTTAAAAGATTATCGGCTTAACATCTAACCATGCTCGGTTTAAAACCTATGGTCGCTCACCAATGTTGGTCACTTTTCTCGAAACGATCATTGGTGGTCAGTTTATTATTAAAACACTCACTTTTATTGGCCATGATTTGCATTCATGGTCCCTCACGTGTATATTTATCCAAATTACGACATCTATCAACTAGACAGTAAAATACCACTCTTTTTTATGACCTAAAATATTCTTCCATTTTTTTACCATACACGTTTACTTTTAATATTTATACTATTTACCTTTACTTTTTACCATTTAGGAATAAAACATATTGTTTATTATTCTCTTAATTATTGACTTTTGGAACGTGGTCGAGCCCAATTAAATTAAATTAACCAACTGAACCAATTCATAACTAACAAACTGTTAATATATTCGAGCCTTTGTAATGTTGGTTTGTTTCCCAAGCCCCTTACAATCCAATTAAGTATGGAAATGATCATTTGGAAGAATTGTAAATGGTCTACCCGACCTTTTAAACTGCAATAATTTTGGTAGAGACGCGACCTTTAATATTTATTACTTTAGTCCTCTTCATTCTTTTGTTGAGTACATTTTTAAATCTGTTTCATATTTATTGCTTACTAAAGACAGGGGCTAGTAGTAGGCTTCCAGTAGTTCTTTGAGTAGGTGAATTTTCCTCTATTATTGAAGAATCTAAGTGTTTATATATTGTGAGCATTGAAGCGGTCTCTATTGTTTGTAATGCTTCAATTATTGTGCAATTTGTAATCTCTCTAATTTGCTTGCGTGAGCCTTTTTTATAGAAGCTTTCTTTGTAGTTTGATTCCTATTATAGATGTTGTATGATCTAATACAAGATTCTTCTTTAGTTCGTAGCCATCAATTATTAAGGCCTGAGTATGTTTGTTTTGGTCTAACTTATATTCGTTTATCCTTTAAGGTATTGTGTCCTTTTGATTGCTTATTTGTTTCTCATTATTTCATTCTTTAAAGATAATAGATCTTACTTAATGGATCAAAGTCCCATTTTGATTAGATGATATGAAAGGAGTTAGATTTCTAGCTTGATTGATCATAGAATTCTAACCAGATGGGGATAGATTTTATTTCTTGCATTCAAAATGTTTATCTCCTATAGACACTCAACAACAGGAACGCATTTCCCCGTATAATATATATATATCAAGACCTTTCATTTTCCCCAAAGCCTATCTAAAATTTGTTGATTATGACCTTTAAGATGTCAAGCTCAAGCCAAATTTTACAACAATTGAATATGACTCGATTCTTTGCTGGCACCTAAACATTAATGATATTTGTTTGATTTTTTATATATTATTTTTCAAGAGACGATAGATAAGAAAATAGACGAGAGACGAAACGTTTGATTGATTTTGGTTAAATGTTTAATGTATGTTTTTTTCATTTTGTTTTGTAAAATTTAGTTGAATTTATTTTAGAAACTTTTAGTTAAGTTTTTATGAAGAAGATGAAGTTACTAACATATTCTTTTATTTACATCTTTGGGTCTCGTTTCTTTGGATCTTGCATTCTTGCACTTTTATTCGCCTTGCAGCGTTAGGTCTCTCATCTTTCGGTATCGCATATGCGAGATGAGCGACGTGAGTAAATTACATGAGAGGCTTTTTGTTTTTTCATAAAAAACTACATATTTTTGGATTTTGTTTAGATAATGAATATATCTATAAATATTTTTATTAAAAATTGAATATTGTTTTGTGATTTTCATTAAATAATGAATATATCTCTAATATTTTCATTAAAAATTGAATATATTTGCGATTCTCATTAAAGAGTGAATGTATATCTTGTATTTTTGTTTGTGATTTCAATTAAACACTAAATATTTCTCCATTATTTTATTTAGAGATTAATTATCTTCTTCTTCTTTTGTTTTTTTCCAACTTTTTTACACTGGTCCTCCATATATCGTCTAGCTTTGATAGATGTAAGACTAGTGTAAAATATTTTTTAGATGATACATGCGAGAGTAGAGATAGATGCACGACCACTGTATGAAAAATAGATAGATGTTGGACAAGTGATAAATACGGGATATGATAGAGCGGGACAAGTGATAGATGTGGACATTATAAAATATAGTTTTTAGATCGAAGCAAGACCAATGATAAGAGATCGAGGCAAGACACTGTAAAAAAAATTAGATAGATGCAGAACCAATAATAGATGTCGGACGAGTCTAAAATTGAAAAAGTTTCATTAAATAGTGAATATATCTCTTGTATATTGATTAAAAATGCAATATTTTTGCAACTTTTATTAAAAAGTAAATAAATTTCTAATATTTTCATTGGAAACCGAATATTTTTATATTTTCATTATATTTTTATTTAATAATGAATATATCTCTAACATTTTTGTTAAAAACTATTTTTTTTCATTCAAGAGTGAATATATCTATGTTTTTATTTGTGATTTTCATTAAAGAGTGAATATATCTCCAATATTTTGTTTGCGATTTTCAATAAACAATATTTATATGCAGGATTACTGATAAAAGTGAGGCATGATAGATGTATGATTAATGATAGATGGGGGACTAATGATAGATGTGGGAAACTGTAAAATAATCTATTTTTTTAAAATAGATGCAGGACCAATGAAAGTGATAGATGCATGGCATTGTAAAAAAATAGATAGATGCACGACAAGTCTAAAATAAATAAATAAAATCATTAAACAATAAATATATATTTAATATTTTTGTTAAAACTAAATATTTTGTTTTTTACAATTTTCATTTAATAATGAACATATCTCTAACATTTTCATTAAAAACTAAATATTTTTGTGATTTTCATAAAATTTAATCAAAAAGTGAATATCTATCTAGTAATTCTGTTTGCGAGCATAAGAATGCACATATTTTTTTCAACTATAAAAAATTTAGTTATTTTCAGACAGAATATACACTTCTTTTCAGAAAATAAGTTTGTTTTTTTGTTTTTCACACAACGAGACTTGTTTAGACCCCAAACTCTTATTTTCCATTATTTTCTTCTTATTTTCGTAACACACTTGCACGTAATTCCGCGATTAGAATACTATTGTTTTTAGCAACCAAATTGCATGTTTTCCGGTAACTAGAACACAATCTTTTTTCAAAAGTTTTTTAACACCAAAATTGCACATATCTTTGCAATTACAAAAAAATAATTGTTTCACACTCATTTAATACTTATTTTCACAAAAACAAATTGTATCATTTTTTTAACATAAACAAATTTATTTAGCAACCAAAATCCTATTTTTCGCAACTATTTTCTTTTTATTTGTTCAACAAGTTTGCACGTAATCCAATAAACAGGACATATTTTCTTTTTTAGCAGCCAAGTCACACTTAATTCTACAACGAAACATAGTTAGTCAATAGCAACCAAATTTTCACGTAATTCCACAACCGAAACACAATTTTTATAGACTTATTTCACAACTCAGTTTCATGGATATCATCAATTTAGTTTTGTTCGTCTAAGAAAACAAAACGAACTATATTTTCATTTTGATTTTCCGTAGCTATGGTTAGAAAGATATGACATTAAAAAAATTGTTTTAGAGTCATTTCAAACTAACAAAGAATTATCAGTAAATAATCATTTATTACCAAATGGTTATCTTGGTTATTGGCAAATAAATTTAATGTTAAATACTATTAATAAATTAGTCAAAACAAATAATTTTAACTCCTTTTTATTGAAAAGTATAAACTAAAAAAACTAATAAACAAATCTTAACAAACTTATATAATTTATATAAATTCTTTTAATATTTATAGATGAAAAAACACTAATGTTAGAATGGTGATTTTCTGAATATAATCACTGATTTTCATCATGCATACTATAAAAATAGAATTTCACAACGCACAAAACACGTGTTACAAATAAAAATAAGAAGAAGTATCTGAGTTGCAACAGCTTCATTTCTTTAATAGCTATTAGAAAATATGTAAGTTTTTTGATTCTGTGTCATCCACTTAACCACACATATTGCCAACCGCCTATTACAACATGTGATGATCATCCACTATTTGTTTTCTACAATTATTTTTAGAAGGGTCAAGCTATATATACCCAATTCGGGTTTAAGTATACCCAATTTTGAGTATACCCAAAGGTGATCTAAGTATACCCAAATTTTGACAAAAATACCCTTTTCTAGGTATATAAGGTTTAAGTACACCCAAATGTGATTTAAGTATACCCAAAAAACGCAGTTGACTTTTGTTTGACTTTTTTAGGACAAAAAAATCCTTGAACTTTCATTTATTATCCGAATTGTCACTAAGTAAAAAAAACACTAAGTATATCCTAGATACACCAAATTCACAAAACAATCTATTTGGTTATGTATACCCAAAAAAACACAACTCTCTACTAGATCAAATCCCATATTACTACAATTTTGTGAAATTCTTCAAATTGTTCTTGAACATTCAAAGTTGTCTCAAGAACATTCAAACTCTTTTTAATTTTTTTAAACTTCTTCTAATGAAAACACAAAATCAAAACTTGTTTTTTGAAGTTTTTTTTTTAAAAAAAATTAAAATTTAATTACTAAAAAAATCATAATTTTCGGATGTTTGGAAGCCATTTTCCGACCGAAATTCGGCCGGAAAATGGCCATTTGCGAAGGCGGAGCGTACCATAGGTACAGAGGAGGCGTACCGGTCGGTACAAACCCTCTGTACCGACCGTACAGGGGGTACGCACCAGCCCCCTGTACGGTCGGTACAGAGGGTCTGTACCGACCGGTACACCCCCTCTATACCGGTCGGTACAGGGGGGCGTACCGGTCGGTACCCCCCTCTATACCGGTCGGTACAGGGGGGCGTACCGGTCGGTACCCCTACCTATGGTAGGTTCAAAAATCACAAATGGCCATTTCGGGTCCACTATTAATATTATCAATCAATCTCCAACCACCTCTCAGGAGTAAATAGGTTGCACGATTTACAAAGAAACGGAAAAAAGAACACTAGACGGATACTCTATCCGTTCCGCTCCGTTATAAATGTAGATTTAGAAAAGTTTAAATATCTTAATATAAGCGTCGTTCTTCAAAATATGGACATAATTAAATGCAATCAGCAAATTATTTACTATGTTCATTCATTAATTTTTTTATATTTTTTTATGGTTCAAAAGAAAAAAGAAACTATTAAATTATGTTAAACTAATCATTATTTTACCTAAATATATATATATATATATATATTTGCTTTTATGTAAAAAAAAAAATTATGTTAAACTAATCAAATTCTTTTTTTTAGTTTTTACAAAAAAAACTATCATTATTTTTATTAATAACCGTGGATTTTTTTTTTAACAACGTTTATATAGAAACGGAGGGATGGGCGGACCTACCCTAAACGGCTAAATCCTGGTCCTAAAAAATAGGTTTATCGATAGTTCGTCTATAATTTATAAATAAACGGAAAAAGCAACCGCAAATATACACGACATCAGCTCCACATTAAGTGATAGAAAATTTTAAAACTTTCATATTAAACGTGGTTTGACAAAATTAATGCTAGATTAGATGTTGTTTTATAAATCAAATAAAATATTTAAATGCAAAATTACATATTATTTTATAAATCCAATAAAATATTTATTACTCTAGACCACTCATATCTTTCTTTTCTGATTTTTTATATTAAAGAGGTGTCATCTTTACTCTCGTTAATATTTGTACAAATAACTTAAACGACTAATATAGCATAAAGGAAGGACTAATAGGTTTATTAATTCGGTAATTCATCCCATCAAATCTGGAAATAACGGTTCGAAATCCGTTCCATAATATTATCGAAGCGTAAAATTAAATTGGTAGCGAAGCGGAAATAGAAGAAACAGACAACGATAAAACCATAACCCTAGGTTAGAGAAAAAGAAAGACTGAGAATAATAATTCTCAAAATTCAATTAATCAAAGTCTGACGGTAAAATAGGGTATAGGATGCTTTATATAGCACTACCCAAAACCCTAATTCCAAATAAAGGAAATTACATAAATGTTTTAAATTAAAATAAATAAATAAAATTAATGCTAAAATATTAAAACTGGTTTTCGGAGGCTTTAGATGTCGAATCTGGATATCAAACTTTGTGACAAAGTCACATATTTTAAATCTAACGGGCTCATCGAAATCTTCGATTTGAGTACCTTTTTGATCCAATTCCGATACCCGGACAAGAAACCAGTCTGTTCGCAGTCTTCACTACATCATCCTTCCCCTATTGGGAAGAATTCGACCTCGAATTTGGAACGCTGAAACATTGACAGAACTGCAAAAACATTGGCGTATTCACCGTTGATTTCAACTGGTACCAGCATAAGGGTGTAAGAGGTGAGAATTTGAATGTTGTAGCTCTTGTGAGGAAGTGGTTTCTCAGCTTTGTCCATCTTTACCATGTCATTGGCATTACTGTGGTCAGCAAGAACAAGATATTGATGTAGGCAGGAAATCCTTTACAAAAATCTATTTAAATGTTTAAGTTTTATTATCTTATTTTATTTTATTTTAAGAATTATTTAAGGAAGAAAATTAAATCTGATTACATTCAGATTTAATAAGATATTATTTTATGATGTTTATTTTTATTCCCATATTTTGTATTAGGGATTTGAGCGATTCCTATTTAAGGCGCTTCAACCTTATTTTTGTGGCAGACTATTTTGATTAAATAAAAACTAAATTAGGGTTTTATCCCTTTTAGGCTTCTGCTACGTTTCACTCTATATCATATTGGTATCAGACACAGGCAGTCCTGCGAGATGGTGAGGGGAAGATTCAGCCGTCGCAGTAGCACCAGAGTGACTCGAGATACGAGTGATGTAGATGATCGTGAAGATGCTGACCTACGCCGGCAGGTAGCCGATCTTACCCGGCAGATGGCTGTTCTTACCGCCAGGCAACAAGGCACGGAGTTTGAGGGTATGGTTAACCCTTTTGGAGAGGGTCGACCAGAATCCTTCCCACGACCGACGCTGGGAGCTTGGCTTCAAGATAGACGTCCCGGATTTTGATGGCAGCCTTAAGGTAGAGGCACTTATCGATTGGTTATCCCAGATCGAGGAAGTCTTGGACTTCAAGGAAGTTCCGGAAGAGAGAAGGGTCGCATTAGTCACCATCCACCTACGCGGTAGGGCACAGGCTTGGTGGCAGCAGGTAAAGCAGAACCGTGCGCGTGAAGGCAAGGATAAAGTCCAGAGTTGGGAGAAATTCAAAAGAAAACTCCGCAAGGCTTTCCTTCCCTACAACTTCGAGCGGGATCTCTACCAGCGACGTCAGAATCTTCGTCAGGAACCTAGATCTGTGGATAAATATACCGACGAATTCTATCAGCTGCTGGCTCGCACAGATGTGACCGAGTCGCCGCACCAGTTGGCTCGCCGGACCCAGAAAATCAACATTCATGACTTTGATGGTAACATGGAGGAGTCGCTGATACTCAAACATCCACTCATTGATGAGTATGAGGCTGACAACGAAGGTGAAATTTCTGATGAAACTTGGTCGGAATTAGGAGATCCGATTTATGATGTATACGGTGATGAGGAAGAAGACAATCCGATTAATAATGTAGACGATGATATTTGGATAACACCAGAAACAATCGCATCTTCTTTCGACAAGGTAAACAATAATTCTTTCTCTACTCCTAAACACACCAGAGGATCTAGCGCTAAGGATAAAGAAACAAAACCTTTTACACCATTTTTTCATCGAAAAACAAAGAATTAATTTCGAATTCAAGTTTCTCTTCTTTTCCTACGGATGAATCGGTGGATAAAAAATATGATATCCATTATACCCTCTCCAACTCAAAACCAAAAATAAAAGATAAAAGAAAATATATCAGTGGAGCCAATAGAGAACAAAGATTCAGAAGGGTACGGGTTCGCAAAAGAGGAAAACGAACACAGGGCAGACGGAAACAGATAACACCAAATGCAGACATTGTTGCTATGAACGAGGAGGCTTTCACCAACTACTCCAGGCAGTACGAGACCGAAAAGGGTAATGTTCTACTGTTGCGAAATATTTTGAATCTAAGTCCAGACGACGCTGAAGTTTACCAGGAGAAACTTCTGTCACTTGTTGCCGACCGGCTGATTGACTCCAATAGTAATGTCGACAATAAAGATGTCGAATATATTAGAAATCAGCAACAGAATATTGCTGACGCGATCGACTTGCTTCCGCGCCTCACACCCGGAATTGATGTGAATATAAAATTTAAAAGGATTGATGATTTTGAGTTCACACGCGAGTGCACCATTTTTGATCTACTTGATATTCCTCTGTATCATGGCTGGGTAGTCGATCCTCAGGATTATGAAACTGCTAATGCCATAGGGACCAAATCATACAATGCTTTGACCAGCGAGCTTGTAGCCCTAGAAACACAGAACATAAAAGTTGAAAGTCAGTATACTGCTGGAGAAAATTCTGGTAATTCTGCTGTAACTCTGGAGGTCCCTTCTCCATGCCTTCCGGAAACTATTGCTTCTGAGGATGGTTCACATGTACACGCCCGGCCTGATGCTGAAGAAGAAGTAGAACTTTTGAGAGCCTTGAAATTATCTGAGGGTGAGATGGGTACTTCAGTGAGTGATGAACTTGTTGATTCTGGATATAAGGCTGAAAGCCATAGTAGTGCTGAAGGTCAAAATTGTAAACAGCCGGAACACCCTATGTCAGATGAAACTCTTTGTACTGATGAAAGTGATCGAAAATGTTTGAAGATCAATTTAGAGAAAGAGTTATCCTCAACTCCGAAAACTAATACTGCTGTGGACGCTGATAGGTTGTCTTTTGAAGAACGTAGGGAACAACTCAGCTTGGGTGGCATTGTTGAGAATAATAGTTCGGAGATACTTGCAGTTGAGACGAGTAGAGATGGGTCAAGCATGGTTGAAATTAGCTCTGTGGTTGAGGATTCACATCTACTGAAAGAGAAAAATGATGTTGATACAACTAGAAAATATACAGAAGCTGATACTGGTTTCCCTTCTGTTACTGATAGTCATGTAGCAGCTGACAATTCACATGGGCATGATGCGGAGGAAATTTTGGGTTTAGATGTGTCAATTACCGGTTCATATTCTACATACAGAAAGCAGGATGATGTCCATGATGCTTTTCTTTCAAACAATAATGACAAGGGTCCCAGGCATGATGACAAGGGTGAGACAACTGTCGCAGAAATTACTGATGAGAGAGGTGTAGATTCTGGTAAAGCAATGGCCAAAGATGGATTGACACAAGAACAAAGGGAACTGATCAAGAATTTTTTGAAAAATAGTGCTAGTCAATTAACCTTTGCCGGGCTTTTCTGTTTACAGGAAGGTCTGAAAGAGCGAGAGCTTTGTGTATTTTTCCGCAACAATCATTTCAGCACCATGTTTAAGTATGAGAGTGAACTCTATCTTTTAGCTACAGATCAAGGTTACCTAAATCAGCCTGATCTTGTCCGGGAGAAGTTAAACGTGGTTAATGGGAACACGGTGTTCATGACCAGTAACTTCAAAGAATTTAAGGCCGATGGTCAACCAAACAGCAATTGGGATGCAGACAATGCTATATCCAGCACAGCGGAGTATCTTGCCAGTGTTGATAGTGCCGCGCAAGCTGGGCTGGATATAAGTCCGGATCTGAAGTATGCCATGGAGTGTGAATTCGAGGACGAATTCTTTCCGACTTGGAGAGGATGATGTAGGCAGGAAATCCTTTACAAAAATCTATTTAAATGTTTAAGTTTTATTATCTTATTTTATTTTATTTTAAGGATTATTTAAGGAAGAAAATTAAATCTGATTACATTCAGATTTAATAAGATATTATTTTATGATGTTTATTTTTATTCCCATATTTTGTATTAGGGATTTGAGCGATTCCTATTTAAGGCGCTTCAACCTTATTTTTGTGGCAGACTATTTTGATTAAATAAAAACTAAATTAGGGTTTTATCCCTTTTAGGCTTCTGCTACGTTTCACTCTATATCAGATATACTCCACCCATTTGTTCTATGTCTGCTTTTTCAACCCATGTACTAAGCACAACATCACCCTTGCGCGTATAAAAAGTTGTTGTCTTTTCAGTTCCAGACTGTGCTTGTTGTATCACATCAAAACCCTTGCAGAAAAGAACAATTCCTCTTTGTTGAATAGTAGATGGCTTATTAAGTTCTTCAGAGTATATTTCTGCTAGCAAATTCAAAACACTGCAATCTTCTACTTTTAACTTGTTACTCTTTCTTTTATTTTCCGAACAATCACACAAAACTCCTCCAAGTTCCATTACAAAACCTAATCTTTTATCCATTAAAACAATATTCTTTTCTTTTATCAATTTACTCATAATCTCAAACACAAAAATATCATCTTCCATTTTTCCAATACGACAACATGTATCCACTGAAACCTGAATCAAAGGTTTGATTTTAGGATAACATAAAATACCTGGAAGATGCATCTCCACAATAAAATCTGCTAGTTTGCAGTGCTTCTTCAATAGAAGGTCTGAAGCGATGTAGTCTGGTGTATTGAAGCCTGAGACAATATCTCGATCTACAAGTTTCTCCTCAATATCAATTAGATCTTCATCATCCCAATCATCATCATACTCATCATAGACTGGTTTGTCAAATACCAACCCAGATACATCTTCAAAAATATTTGTATCATAAACTGGTTTGTCAAACACGGAGTCAGACATAGTTTTAGCATCACAACTAAGATCGGCAGCTGGTGCAATTTGAGCATGAAACTCATTAACTGGTGGTGGTTTTGGAGACATTACTCTAGATGGCACTAATATAAACTTGATACCATCTTTCACAAAACCGTATCGATTTGTTCTACTATCATAAGTAGAATTTCTCTTAAATCGCCATGGACTTCCTAAAACTAGATGGCAAACGTCCATAGGAACTACGTCACACCATGCTGTATCTTTGTAATTACCAACAGAAAATGCAATTTGACACCGTTTAGAAACTGTTACCTCAGTATACTCTATCAGTCCTGACAGTATGTATGGGTATGGAAGAGCTTCAGTCTTCAACGCCAGTTTCTGAACAGCCTCCTCTGAAATCAGATTCTCATAGATATCTCAATCAATTATAAATTTTCAAATTCTTCCTCCAAGTGTGCAGGTAGACTGGAAGATGTCGTTCTCTATTCTAGCCCTCAAATCAAGAGGTACCCGGAACATGATTCCTGTATCTGCGTAGCAGGAATTGTTGGGCTCTGATACCTTAAACTGATGACGCGACGGAAGTAGAAAAAGAAACAACGATAGATGAGACCCTAATTCAAGGCTAACATGATGCAACCCTAATCTAAGGGTAACAAAGAGTGAAATTTTCAGAGATAAAAAATCTATTATTCCAAAAACTTCAAAATAACTTAAGGCATATGAGGCTTTATATAATAGCTTCTCAAAACCCTAAATTATAATATAAGGAAATAAAATAAATATATTAAAATAAAATAAAATAAAATAAAATAAAATAAAATAAAATCTTAATATAATTAGATTTGATTTAAATACATAAGATATTTGAATAAAATAAAATAAAATAAAGAAGCCTTTTGTTTGGACTTTCTGGGCTACATCATCCTCTCCTGGTTGACAAGAATTCGTCCTCGAATTCACAGCACCATCACCATCAAGAACCCAAATTATTTATTTTATTTTATTCAATCGTCACATTGGGAATTATAATTGTTGACCTTATCGGAATAAGATAAATTCTTCTCGAGTGTTTCTTATTCGAAGTCACATTGAAGCCATCCAGTTGAAGGAAAACAATAGTTTCGAAAACCTTTTCATAGCCTGAAGACAACATCCCCATGTCCAGTTGATGAAAAAAATGGTTTTGAAAACCTCTTCATAGCCTGAGACAGCATCTCGATAAGCAATTTTTACCTTGATTCGACGATTGGTAGCCAATTTAAACTCCTTCAGTAACCGGTCAAAACGATCGTCATTGAAACAGTTGGTATGCCCCCTCATACTCAAACGATCTTCCCGATCTTATGACCATGTGTGTTGTTCTCTTCTTTAAACCTTGAATCAGATGAAATCAGGATTCAGAAACATGCTTGATCCGTAGCAGGAACTGAGGCTCTGATACCAAACTGATGACGCGACGGAAGTAGAAAAAGAATTAACGATAGATGAAACCCTAATTCAAGGGTAACATGATGCAACCCTAATCTAAGGGTAACAAAGAGTGAAATTTTCAGAGATAAAAAATCTATTATTCCAAAAACTTCAAAATAACTTAAGGCATATGAGGCTTTATATAATAGCTTCTCAAAACCCTAAATTATAAGACAAGGAAATAAAATAAATATTTTAAAATAAAATAAAATAAAATAAAATCTTAATATAATTAGATTTGATTTAAATACATAAGATATTTGAATAAAATAAAATAAAATAAAAAAGCGTTTTGTTTGGACTTTCTGGACTACATCATCTTTCTTTTCTATTTTTTATATTAAAGAGGTGTCATCTTTACTCTCGTTAATATTCGTACAAATAACTTAAACGACTAATATAGCATAAAGGAAGGAGTAATAGGTTTATTAATTCGGTAATTCATCCCATCAAATCTGAAAATATCGGTTCGAAATCTGTTCGATAATATTATCGAAGCGTAAAATTAAATCCTATTAATTAAATATTTAGTTAACTTTTATTTAGTATATATAATTTTTATTTTTATTTAGTTTATAATAATTAATATTTATATAATAAACTAAACATCATCCACATTAATAAAATAGATTTAAATAAAATAAAAAAAATTATAAAAAACATTTAAAATATATTATCAAAATAATTAAATTATTTTAGTTATGGCGGTAGTAAAAGATATGGTTTCGCGTTGGATCTCCATTTTCGGTAAAAACAAAATTAATATTTTAAAAATATTGGTTTGAGATTTATTTTGTGTGAACAAAATTTATATTTTAAAATTATTAGATCAAGAAAAATCGATCATATCCACTAATTGACCGGTTGAACCGATTATGACTGCTTTTCTTTGTAATTTATCATTCCAGATTTAAAAAATTGTAATGACTAGTTTCCTTTTGCATATGTATAAAACTATTTTTTTTTTTCATTTTTATCATTTTAGTAGTTCTCTATGTTTTAAATTTTTATATGTTTAGTCATTCCACACATGCAACTGTTTAAGAGCTAACATGTGGCAGTTTAAACAATAATTTTTTTTATCACATTTGATTGTCCAATTTTTTGCCAATAATACATGGTAATATGTTGGCAATAAGATTCAATTTAGACGATGAGTACTATTTACAAAAGAGGCTTAGATCGTTGATTCGTCCCTCGACTATCACATTTTCTGCCATTTAGTCCCTCAATAAAAAAACACGGGTTAGGATCTCTTGACTATAAAAAATCTATAATTTCAGTCCATGAGCATGATTTTTATTCTGGTGCTACCAAGTGTCACTATAGTTAAATGATTTTTGTTTCCTAGATAGTCCATCGACTTTTAATTCCAATTTTATCCTTTAACTTTAATATTTTTTTTTCTCAAAACAGAGTATATCAATTTGCTATACTCCGTTTTCCTTTTGTTTTTTGTTTTTCGTTTCTTTTTTCTAAAAGAAAGATTAAAAGTAACTGAACCGATTTGTTTGTATAAACTCCCCACCCAACTAGACGAATAAGAAATGACCTGAGCAATTCAGACACAAACATAAATACAAATACTACGAATTTATGTTAAAGATAAAGATAAAGTTGATTCTCCTATTCGTAGTATTTGTATTTATGTTTGTGTCTGAATTGATCAGGTCATTTCTTATTCGTCTAACTGGGTGGGAAGCTTATACAAACAAATCAGCTACATCTATATAAATGTCTTCAAAAAGCTTTTTATATCCCGAGTTATCTTAATTAGCCTAATGAGCCGAACTAAGTCCATGTGTTAAACTTTATTTACCCAAGCCCATGGTCCAAAACATTAATTATACAATACATGAGAAAATAAGTATGAGCATTTGTCCGATTTGTCGTTCGACTATTCCTGCTATTATTAGATTACCCCCTTAGCTTTCTCAAAGATATTTTAGGAAGACTAACACATAAGCCCTTCAAATACGGGTTAATTACCTCTCAAAATATAGTCTTTGGAAGTTTGCTCTAAATTATTCGTAAAAGTAATTTAGATTTATCCGGTGGAGTCATTCGAGAATATTGGTGGTACTGTTTTATGACCCTTAACTAGATAGATCATTGGACACGTTTCATCATATCATTAGAACCACGATCTTGCTCTGCCATAGGCAAGATATGTCAATAGTTGGAAACAGTTCTAATCCTCTAGAAGTTATAATCATTGGAGGCATTTCCACTTCTCTATAACCAAATCTAATGGCCTTCTATCGTTTATTATATAAGTTTTCCTCTCATTCTCTTTCTATAACAATTTGAGAGAGAGAAAGTTCATTTGTACAAAGAGAAGTTGAGTTTTCTGACCATCCCAAAGTTAACCGGTGGCATTAATTTTTACTTTCCACCACTGTATATTCAATTGTTAGAATTTATATCTCTCACCAACTAATGTGATATTATCCGCTTTGGGTCTGCAGACCCGCACGACTTTACTTTTAGTCCACTTCCAAAAGGCCTCACATTAGTTGAGATATCTCATTCCCTTATATATTGTATATTTTTTTCAGTTTAAGCGACATGGGATATAGGACCAAGTTTTTACTCTTAACACTTTCCCTTAAACTTGATTCGCGGAATGCATTCAGCCTGGCATACAGCAGTGAGAATTTTCCCATCGTTATAAATTAACCACATCGCTTAGAACTGCAGCCTTGCTCTAATACCATGTTAGAATTTATATCTCTCATCAACTAATGTGATATTGTCCGCTTTGGGTCTGCAGACCCGCACGACTTTACTTTTCGGTTCACTCCCAAAAGGGCTCACATTAGTTGAGATATCCCATTCCCTTATATATTGTATATTTTTTTCAATCTAAGAGACATGGGATAAATGACCAACTTTTTACTCTTAACATTAATTTATGGTGATATTGTTTGTATGTTCACTTCCCTAACTACTTTAACTAACAGATTGTGTCTATCAAAAAAATACGAGAAAAATAAGAAAGCTAGATTAAATGTAGGGTTGCACGCATCCGAAGACATAATTATTGTCTACCAAACAAACAATTATGAGCGTGTATCTCTATACAACAGAAGCAACATCCCACTAGAACCTTTTTTCACCCCTCAATCGGTTACTTTAAAAATTTGTTCATCAATACCAACTCAATCCAAGGGTTCCTCTAGTCGTAGACTTCCGTCTATTTTTAAATCTATGGGTTCTAATACAGAGGAAAACTCACCTCCAAGCCTGATCAAATCTGTTATCGTTCACAGAAACCCACCTTCGCGGTACCAGGAAATCAATCAGTAGTCTCAACCTCCAATAGATTGCTTATCATGATAGTTAAATAGAGATGTTGATAATGTCTCTCATTAGAAAAAATCCTTTGGATATATTCCGGGGGAATCAGAAGATGAAGATATAAGTGAAGAATCCCCTCTGAATACCTCTGGCCAATCCGAGGAAAATGTTGAGAGTTCAAAATTTACTAAGAAGAAGACTTAGAAGGCCAAATGCGGTACATATGGTAAGGATAAAGCTACTTAAACTACTTAAACAAGTGAATATTGGTCACTTTTCTCGAAACGGTCATTGGTGGCCACTTTTGTATTAAACAATCCCTTTTGTTGGCCAGGATTTGCATTCATGGTCCCTCACGTGTATACTTCACCAAATTATGACATGTGTCAAGTAAAAAAGTAAAATACCACTCTTTTTAATGACCTAAAATATAGTTCCATTTTTTACCATATACATTTACTTTTAATATATATACTATTTACCTTTACTTTTTACAATTAGGAATAAAAACATACTATTTACCATTCTTTTAATTTTTTACTCTAAAGACTAGCAGAACTTGGTTGAGCCCAATTAAATTAAATTAACCAACTGAACCAATTCATAACTAATCCATGTCACTTTTAATAAAACTATATCCTATAAATAGTATATATTCTTTATGATGGCGAGGTAAATATATATATCAACGGTTAATAAAAGAATAAGCTACAAGTAATAAAAGACAAATGAAATATGAGGTATAACGCACAGAAGAATAGGGTAATAAGATTTCTAAGAAAGGGATATAGATAAGATATTAGATGAGGATCGTAAAAAGGTATGAGAAGAGGGTGCTAAACTCTGAAGGTGGCAGTTTAGATGAAGAAAATGGCGATGGGAATGAGCCTTAGAGGCAAGTGAATTTGTATTATTTTGTTGTGTGTAACTTCTTAGCACATGTAATGCATTTTGTTGTATTTTGTTCGGATAACAAAAAGTTTTTGGTTCATCCAAGGCATTTGTTATACTATTTATTCGATTTTTTATAGTCTTTGGAATAATCAAAGCATTTTGTTCTCGGTGTGTCATCAACCCATCCCTACTCCGTTATCAAATCTTTTAATTTATTTATTAATAATTGTTTGTTGTATATTAATAAATTAAAATAAATATATTGTAAACAAAAATATTTTTTATATTAATTTAACATTTTTAATAGTTTTATTTAAATATTTTATTTAGTTTATTAGATTTTTCAACTATATTTGTAAATGTATCATTAAAGTTTTTGAAATATTTAGATCTTTCAACTATAAAATATTTAAACTAATAGTCTATTACATAATCAACTATATTTTTAGATATTTTAAATAGTTTATTAGATATTTCAGCTATGTTTTTAAAGTTGTTAGAATGTTATATATTTATAAAATAATTTAAACCAGTTGGAACTATTTATGCATATATATTATATGTATTCTTTTAAGCAATCTTATAATTTTTGCTAACATTGAAAAATTACAAGACTTTGACTAAGCCCAGATAAACTCTTTAATACGCAATTTTTTGGCGGAGATTAAAATTGGATGCAAAATTTGGCTTAGTATCTTTTTCTTTTCAATCTAAGTTAAGACTTTTCCAGCTTTTCAGACTATTGAAAATCAGCTTCACTAAAAGAACGATTCGTCTTCTTCTTGTCAGAAATATTGAGAGATCTATTGAGTGAAGATAAATAAATTTCCTAATTTTTCATTTTCATAAAACCTAAGCTTCACTTGCAAGAACATTATTGAAGGATTTATTAGATTTTATAAGATCTAAAGTGCTTTGATTTGGGCAATCACGACATCCTCTTCTTAGAACATATGAAATCACTCTTTAATTTCCAAGTAAACATTTGTTCTCTTTCTCGAATTGATTCGATCAATTCATAACTTTCTTTTATTGTTGATGTCTTTAATTTATGGCCATGAACATTAATGATTAATATTTTATATCCTTCTACAGTTTCTTTTTTCGATTGAAGTTAAGTGCACGGCCCTTACCTGGGAAAATTATAGCTACCTACAAGTTTTTATTATATTCGAGCCTTCGTAATGTTGCTTTGTTTCCAAAGCCCCTTATAGTATAATTAAGTATGGAAATGGTCATTTGGAAGAATTATTAATGGCCTAACTGACCCTTTAAACTGCAATACTTTTGGTAGAGACGAGATCTTTAATATTTCTTACTTTAGTCCTCTTCATTCTTTTGCTTAATATATTTTAAAATTCGTTTCATATTTATTTCTTACTAAAGACAGAGGATAGTAGTAGACTTCCAGTAGTTTCTTGAGTAGGTGAATTTGCCTCTATTATTGAAGACTTTAAGTGTTTATTTATTGTGAACATTAAACGAGTCTTTATTGTTTGTAATGCTCAAAAAATTGTTGAGTTTCTAATCTCTTTACTTTACTTGCGTGAGCATTTTTTATAGAAGCTATATTTGTAGTCTTGTTTCCTATTATAGATGTTGTATGATCTAATATATGATTCTCATTTAGTTCGTAGCCATCTATTATTGAGGCTTGAGTATGTTCGTTTTGGTCTAACTTATATTCGTTTATCCTTTAAGGCGTTGTGTCATTTTAATTTCTTATTTGTTTCTCAGTATTTCTTTCTTTCATGGTAATGGATTTCACTTGATGGCAGAAGTTAGATGTCCAGCTTGATTGATCATAGAATTCTAACAAGCTGGGGATGGATTTTATTTCTTGCATTCAAAATGTTTATCTTCTAGGCATAGACACTCAACAGTAGGAAAGCATTTCCTCGTATAATATATATTTCAAGACCTTTCATTTTGCCCAAAGCCTATCTAAACTTTTTTTATCATGACCTTTAAGATGTCAAGCTCAAGCTAAATTTTACTACAATTGAATATGACTCGATTCTTTGCTGGCACCTAAACATCAATGATATTTTTATTTACTTATTTTTCAAAAGACGATAGATAAGAAGATAAACGAGAGACGAAACGTTTTCTTGATTATGGTTTAATGTTTAATTTACGCTTTTTGCATTTTGTTTTGTAAAATTTAGTTGAATTTTTTTTGGCAACTTTTAGTTATGTTTTTGTGAAGAAGATGAAGTTACTAACTTATTCTTTTATTTGCATCTTTGGGTCTCGTGTCTTTGGATTTTGCACTCTTTCACTTTTATTCACATTGAATCGTTAGGTCTCGCATCTTTCGGTCTCGCAGATGCGAGATGAGAGACATAAGTAAATTATATTAGAGGATATTTTATTTTTTCATGAAAAACTAAATAATTTTTGGATTTTGTTTATATAATGAATATATCTATAAATAGTTTTTTTAAAAAATTGAATAATGTTTTTGCGATTTTCATTAAATAGTGAATGTATCTCTAGTATTTTTGCTTGTGATTTCAATTAAACACTAAATATATCTCTATTATTTTATTTAAAGATTCATTATCATATTTTTCTTTTGTTTTTTGTCTAATTTTTTTATACTAGTCCCGCATATATTATCTGGATTTGATAGATGTAAGACTAGTGTAAAATATTTTTTAGATGATGGATGCAAGACCAATGTTAAAACAATAAATAGATGCGGGGCAAGTGATAAATACATGACAGAGAGGGACAAGTCATAAATGTGGACACTATAAAAATAGTTTTTAGATCGATGCAAGACGAATGATAAGTGATCGAGGCAAGACACTGTAAAAAAAAATTTAGATAGATGCAGGACCAATGATAGATGTCGGACAAGTCTAAAATTGAAAAAGTTCCATTAAATACTTAATATATCTCTTTTATTTTGATTAAAATGCAATATTTTTGCAACTTTTATTAAAAAGTAAATAAATTTCTAATATTTTCATTAAATGATGAATGTATCTCTAACATTTTTATTAAAAACTATTTTTTTTCTTTTTTGCATTCAAGAGTGAATAAACCTACATTTTTTTGTGTGATTTTCATTAAAGAGTGAATATATCTCTAGTATTTTGTTTGCGATTTTTAATAAACATTATATAATGCGGGACTAATTATATAGGTGAGACATGATAGATGTATAATTAGTGATAGATGGGAAACTAATCATAGAAGGAGAAAACTGTAAAATAATTTTTTAAAGATAAATACAGGACCAATTAAAGTGATAGATGTGTGGCATTCTAAAACATTAGATAGATGCAGGATCAGACTAAAATTAAAAAAAAATCATTAAACACTAAATATATATTTGATATTTTTGTCAAAACTAAATATTTTTGTTTTTTTACAGTTTTCGATTAATAACGAACATATCGATAGCATTTTCATTATAAACTAAATAATTTTGAGATTTTCATAAAATTTCATCAAAAAGTGAATATATCTCTAGCAATTCTGTTTGCGAGCATAAGAATGCACATATTTTTAAGCTATAAAAAATTTAGTTATTTTCGGACACAATAAACACTTCTTTTCAGAACGAGACTTGATTAGACCTCAAACTCTTATTTCCACTATTTTTTTCTTATTTGCATGTAATTCCACAATTGGAATAACTAGTGTTTTTAGCAACCAAATTGTATGTTTTTCTGTAACTAGGACATGATCTATTTTCAAAAGGTTTTTCAACAAAAAAATTGCACATATCTTTGCAATTACAAAAAAAATAGTTGTTTAACACTCATTGTATCAATTTTTTTACATAAAGAGACATTTAACAACCAAAATCGTATTTCACAACTATTTTCTTCTTATTTGTTCAACAGGTTTGCACGTAATTCCGCAATCTGAACACGTTTTCTTTTTCTGCAACCAAATCACACGTAATTCTACAACTGGAACATAGTTCGTCTATAACAACCAAATTTTTACGTTATTCCACAACCGAAACACAATTTTTTTTTCTAAACTTATTTCACAACACGGTTTCATGGATTTGGTTTTGTTCCTTTAAAAAAACAAAACCAATTGTATTTTCATTTTTATTTTTCGGAGTTATAGTGAGACATATATGACATTAAAAAACGATTTAGACATATTTTAAAGTAAAACAGAGTTATGGATAAATAATCATTTATTACCCACTAGTTATCATAATTATGATTATTGCATATAAATTTGATGTCAGCTAACTATTAGTAAATTAAAAAAAACAAACAATTTAAACCCTTTTGTATTAAAAAGTATAAACCCCAAACACGGATAAATACATTATAACAAAGGCCACCATTTAATTTTTGAAAATCCTTTTTAGTATATATAGCTGAAAAAACCATAATATAATAACTATTTTCCATCATGCATACTAAAAAGAAGAATTCAGAACGCACAAAACACATGTTACAAATAAAAGTAATAAGAAGTAGGAGTATCTCGGTTGCAACAGCTTCATTTCTTTAAGTCTTTAAGGGTTATGCTAACCGGTGCCCATGGACATCGGTTAAGAAGCATTTAATACTCTTATTTTTGGTGAAAATCAACTACTTTTTGTTAATGGGAGAGATAAAATAATTTTGAGGACACTATTGCCTTTTTTTTTATTCTACGTTCAGTAATAATTAATCTGAATTAAAAATATGGAATCTCCTCTCCACTTGATAAGGTAGTAATAATAGAAGATATTAGAATATTTTTACCCTTTTATTTCATACTATTTTTTAAAATAAAAATTATAAAAATTAATTATTTAGATTATGGCAATAAAAATCAATAGTTAAAATAATATATAACTATTAAATAATATTTATAGATTTTATACGTAAAAGTTATTTATTTTAAAACATTAAATGAAAATATAAAAACAAGTTTGAAAAATGTTTTAAAATATCATTCTTGAAATAAATGTTATTGTTTTAAAATTCTTAATCAAAAGCAGATTTCAAATAATTTTAAAATTTATTTTTTAATTATATATTAGAAAAAATCATTTTAATTTTCAAATTTCCAAACAAATTCATTTTTTTAGACCAACTTTTTATTTAAAAAGTTGAAAGTTCATTAACTACAATTTTTTTATTTGAAATTAATTTTAGTAAGTAAGTGAGTTTTGTTTGTAAAATATAAAGTTAAAAGTGTGTTTTTAATGAATTTTTTTAATGTTTTTTTAAAACAAACAAAATCTACTTATATAAAAAGAAAATCAAATGATAATATAGTTATCAAAATTAGATAGTCAAAAGGTTTTAAAATTTTTTTTTGCCAATGCTAATAATTTTAATTTACTATAGTTAAAAATAACAGTAAAATATTAATATTTTTATCTTTATTATAGTATAACTTTACTTAATTAACTAGTATAATAATTTAAAAATTACTCCCTCCGTTCTTTAATATATGTCTTTTTAGAAAATACAAAAAATTCTCTTTTACTTGTCGTTTGGTAATATCAATGCAGCCATTAATATTTTTTGACCAATAATATTTTATTGTTTGTTTCCTCATATATTTAATTAAAATAAATTATAAACGAAGATCGAATAGAAAAAAGGACAGTAGTGTCCTCAAAATTGTTTTATCTCTCCCGTAGTAAAAGGTAGTTAATTTTCACCGAAAACAAGAGTATTAAATGCTTGCTAACCGGTGCCACAGGCACCGGTTAGCATAACCGTTCCATTATAATGGACGTTTAAGGATTTTACACGGGTATTAATAAAAGCCATGATTGTTTTGTTTTCTTGTAGAAAGGTAAAAAGCAACCATTTTTATTGGTTTAAAGTGGTGTATAATTTTTTTTTTCTTCTTAAAGACACGACATAAAGAAAATTGATTGGTTAATAAAATAAAGTAATTAGTTGACTGTAGTTAATGCTTTCTTATAAGTGAGAACGACAATTAAATTGGAATTTTAAAATTCGTCTAAAACTACCTATAAAATGAAACGGAGGGAGTAGAATATATCGAAGTTTTTATTCTGTGTTATCCACTTAACCACACGGTCCACACATATTTATTGTCAACCGCCTATTACAACATGTCATGATATCATCCACTACTTGTTTTCTACTATTACTTCTAGAAAGTTGTCCACTATTAATTTTATCAATCAATCTCCAACCACCTCTCAGCACTAAATAGGTTGAACGATTTACAAAGAAACGGAAAAAGGACCACTAGACGGATACTCTATCCGTTCCGTCCCGTTATAAATGTAGATTTAGAAAAGTTTTAATATCTTATTTTAAGTGTCGTTCTTCAAAATATGGATAGAATTAAATGCAATCAGCAAATTATTTATTATATTCATTCATTAATTTTTTATATTTTTTTATCGTTCAAAAGAAAAAAAAACTATTAAATTATGTGAAACGAATCAATTTTTATTTTTTTAGCTTTTTACAATAAAAAACTATCATTATTTTTATTAATAAGTGTGCAAACAAATTTAACTACGTTTATACAGAAACGAAACGAATCTAGGCGGTCTGATATGAAAAATAGGTTAGTTTGTTTGTTAATGTTTTATAAATAAACAAAAAAAACAACTGCAAATATACACGGCTTTTGTTGAATTGAAATAAATTCCTATTAAATAAATAAGTAACAAATATGAAGAAATGATTCGGAGCTTCAAGAAATGAGAGTGTTTTCTTGATCTTTAAGAAATCATCTCCTTCGTCTTCCTTGCTTGTATCGGCTTCCTTCCTTCGTCTCCGACATAGTTTTTGGTTTAAGTGACATTGGTTTATGGTTTTCGGATTTGGAGTAGGGCTTCCCCTCTGGAGGCTGCGAGCTCCGGTATTGGCTCTGGTGTTATTTTCTGGTGTGGGTTTTCTTTTGAAAACTCTTATTTTCCCGGTTTTTGGACTCTGTTCTGTCAGAGGTTTTCTTGCTCTGTTTCTTGGTTTCTTAAGCTTGGTGTATGATGGCTAACAATTCTCTAAGTATCAACGATTTCCCTCCATTGAATGATAAGAAGGATAAGATTTTCCCGCTTCAAAGTTCTAATGAGGTTCGAACCAATGACAGAAATTTATTCACTAAAGCTTTGAAAAACATGATAGAATGTATAGAGTTCCGCCCGGAATTTGTTTCGTCTTTTGAAGACCATTCTGTGATTCAATTCACAAAGCAAACTAAAGCCGCTCTTCTGGCTCAATTTAGATCTACACTTATTGCGAAATTCAGTCAAGGCATTCCTAAGCGCGCGGCGTTTCAAGCGTTTCTTGATTCTTTCAAGTTCAAGGGGATGTTTACGTATGTCACGCTCGATTCAAGACAAATTCTTATAGAGTTCACCTTGTTGGAGGATGTCGATAGGATATGGTCGAAATGTTTTTGGAATGTGGATGGTAAAGTTATGCGGATCATCAAATGGTGTCCTCAAAATAGTAAAAATTACGAGTGTCCTGTTGCCTTACTGTGGGTAAGGTTTGAAAAGCTGCCTGAGTTTCTATATAATAGATTTATTATACAAGAGCTGGCTGCTTCTTTAGGAATTGTTCATCAAGTTGTGGTACCTGATATCAATTGGGCTAAAATGAATGCTTGCTATGCATTGGTTGAGATTGATGTATCCAGAATGTTGAAAAGGAAATTGTGGATAGGGTTTGGTGATCGTGATGGTTGCTGGTTAGGTGTTAGTTATAAGAATGCTCCTTGTTATTGTCAAAATTGTCATCATTTGGGGCATGATTGAGAGAAATGCAAGAAGATTTTAAATAAAGAAGATGTTGTTCATAAAGATGATGTTAAAGAGGAGGTGACTAGTACAGAAAAGTCTGTTCTTCATTCTGATGCTGTTAAAGAAAATGTTACAAGTCCTCACTGTTCTAAAGAAACTCAACATTTTATTAAGGTTTACAAACAGAAACTTAAATCTATCATTACTTCTAAGGATAAGCCTGTTGAGGCTCTTAGCAATCCTAGTACTACAAGTCCTGTTAGAGATACTTGCTCTTCTGAGCAGGATCTGGATTTGATAAGCGCGCTCCAAGGATTGGACCAGGATCATAATGCAGATGATCTTGTGTCTAGCTCTCCAAAGCAAAGTAACATTGGTAGTTATAATCCTTCCCCAACTGCTGCTTCTCCCAGTTCTTCTATCATGGCTTCAGTTCCTTAGTTCACCGTAAGTTAAAATCTGCAAGTAAAAACAGGAACGTCAAAAGGTTAACTATTAAATCTCTTCAAAAAAGAGACAAAACTAATCCTAATGCTTTATCTGAATGATTAAGTTTCTTAGTTGGAATGCTCGTGGTCTCAATAATAATGCTACATTGTCTAGACTCAAGTTTATCATCAATAAAGATAAGGTTAAACTGATTGCTATCCAAGAGCCTATGGTTAGAATTGATAAAATTGAGAGAATTGCTAAGAAAATTGGTTTTTATAATTGGGTTGCTAACTGTTCTAATAAAGTGTGGATCTTTTGGATTGATGAGATTAGCTTAAATGTCCTGATGGATCATGATCAGTTTCTTCATTTGGAGATTAGTGTTTCTAACTTCTATGGTTTTTTAACTTCAGTTTATGCTAAGAATAAAAGTGTGCAGCGTAAAGAGCTTTGGAGTAAGCTGGGTATCATACCTAATAGTGACAAGCCTTGGATTCTGGCTGGTGATTTCAATGCCATCTTCTTCTCTGATGACCAGCTTAACTACTCATCTTTTGATGTCTCTAGCGCTAATGATTTCAATAATTTCATCAAGCTCTGTAATCTTGATGATCCTGGTTATATTGGCTCCAGATACATGGAGTAATAACAAAGCCTGGAAAAGATTAGATAGAGTTATGATAAATAATAAGGCTTCTACTTTGTTTCATACGTAGGTCTTACACATGGTCAGAACTTGCTCTAACCATGCTCCTCTGTTGATTACTTTGTCTAACTCTATTAACTCTGTTTCTCATAATAAAGGTTTCTTTAAGTTCATTAATGCTTGGACTAACCACCCTGATTTTATTAATAATGCTACTCTTAACTGGAACATGTATTGTAAGGGTGAGACTAATATGATTTTTTGGTTTAAGCTTAAGAGACTTAAGAAGTTTCTTAAAGGGTGGAACATTAACAAATTTGGAAATATTTTTAGTAAAGTTAAGGAGGCTATGGAGGATGTGGCTACTAAGGAGATTAGTCACCAAGTTGCCAACAGTACTGATTCTAAGGCTAGTTTAGCTAAGGCAAACAGCTTGCTCCTTAAGCTCTTAAGAATGAGGAATGTTACTGGAGGCAGAAGTGCTATAACTCCTGGTTAAAGAGTGGTGATGGTAACACTAAAGTCTATCTTTCTTATGTTTCTAATAAAAAGAAAAAGAACTTCATTCTTGGTATTAAAGACAATGGTATTTGGTTATCTAAGGACTCTGAAATTGCTCGCTCTGCTGAGTCTTACTTTAAAGGCATTCTTTCTGGTTGCACCTATTCATGTGATGATTCTAACATTAATGATTCTATTCTTAGTAACATTCCTAATCTTGTTAGTGCCAGGGATAATAGTAGTATTATGAGGCCCACTTCTAAAGAGGAGATGTGGAGCATTGTTTCTGCCATGAAGAATGACAGTGCTCTTGGCACTGATGGTTTTAACTGTCACTTTCTAAAGTCGTGTTGGGATATCATCTGTTCTGATCTTTTTCAGGCCATTAATTCTTATCTTAGGGGTATGACTATTCCCAATGGTATTTTTGCTACTGGGATTTGTCTTATCCCTAAGTCTCCTAACCCTATCTCTTGGAATAATTTCAGGCCAATTAGCCTTTGCACTATTTTTAAGAGGCTTATTTCATCTCTTATTAACACTAGAATTGCCCTCATTCTCCATAATATAATTTCTTAATGTCAGGGTGCATTCGTTAAGGATAGGCTCATTCATGATAATATTCTCATCATTAAAGAGATGCTGCATAACATTAATAGAAGACCTTTTAAGGGTAATATTATAATGCAACTTGATATGACAAAGGCATTTGACAGAATGTCTCATGCCTTTGTTATCAAGGTGATGAAATGCTTTGGTTTTTCTGATGGTCTTTTGGCCTTAATTCATTCTCTCATTTCTAATGTGATCATTTCTATTCTCATTAATGGTAATAGCATTGGGTATTTTCCTCAAAAGAATGGCTTAAGACAAGGAGATCCATTGTCTCCTTGTCTATTCATTCTTGCTGAGGAGGCTCTTCTAAGAGGTCTCTCTAAGCTCTATGAATCTAATCAAAATATGAAATATTATTTAAAGTCAGGTTATATTTTACCTTGTCTTGCGTTTGCTGACGATATTGTCATTTTCTCCTGATGAGTCCGAATTCAGCATGCTCCTCGGACACGGACAGATCAGTCCAAGGCCTCCAAACTGGACAGATCGGACAGATCACATGAACCAGACAGATCACTTTGAACACTATGACCATAGGACTGTTCGAACTATGACAAAAGTACTAAAAAACCTAAACACTTCTTGACTAAGCTACTTGCTCTCCTACTTAGAGCTCATGGGTCTTTGAACATGACCCGGGTCCATTAAACATGACCCGAAAGCCCATAAGGGCCCAAACATCAGGGTATAAATACCCAACCACCTGCATTAACTATAGGTAATGAAAATTAACTGCTACCAAGCTGCTTAATTATCTCTCTACTCTCTACTTTAAACACTTAACACCCACATACTTCCTTAAAACACCAACTGAAATTACTAGCTTATCTTCAGGTGATTATTATCCACACCAAATTGGTGACCACAGTGGGAGGAGAAGGTGCCTGAATCAAGCATTCAAAACCAGCTAAGAAAATCTGTCCGAATGAATCCGGACAATCCAGAACTACCACCAGCTTTTCTCGAAGTGGTGGGAGAGAACGATGAATACACCATCGAAGAGCGTGACCGGCTAAAGGGTGAAATAGAAGCTCTGAGGGCAGAAAAGGCCAAGATGGGCATGAAAGAAAAGTCTAAAGCATCGGTTGCTCATCACACCGATAACCCCAAAGAGCATGAGTCTTCAAAAACTCATGTGAGCACCAAAAAGACTCATGCCAGTTCTAAAAAGTCTCACCGGTCCAAGCCTGTGGAGAGTTCTGACTCAAGCTCAGAATCTTCTGATAGCTCTTCGGACGATGAAGGAGTTGAAAAATCTTTATCCTCAAGCAGCGATGAGGGTCGAACTAGAAAGAAATAAAGGCAGATAAAAAAGTATTCAAGAAAAAGGGATGGATATGGAAAAATGAAGAAGAATATTGGAAAAGGGTCATCACACAGCCGGAGGCATGTGGACAAGATGCTGATGGATCCCTTTGCCTTCCACGATGAACCAGGTATCTTTGCAGCTCCCAATGAGGATACTGTGTTCAGTCGTGGAAGGAATTGGAGGCAATCTCCATTGTCTTCTAAAATTCTGTCCGGAAACCTCCCCAAGAGGTTTGACAGCACCAAAATAGAGAAGTACGATGGCAGTACTGATCCGGACAACCATCTGGAGCAATTTAAAAACTTCATGATGAACTTTGACGATGATGATAAAATACTTTGTAGGGCATTCTCCCAATCGTTTACGGGGAGTGCTCTGAAATGGTACAACAGCCTGCCTCAGGGTTGTATTAAAGATTTCGATACGTTTTGGGTGGCCTTTCGAAGGCAGTTCGTAGGGAGTAAAGAGCTGAAGGGCAATGGAGACACAATAATCCATTGTGCCCAGGAACCAAATGAATCCTTGAAAGAATATATAAGTCGTTTTGTGAACACCAAGAATGGGTTGGCCGATTGCTTCAAACAGGTGGCAATTGCATCCCTAAGGCAAGGTTTGAATCCAGGCAATCTAGCTGATTCAGTAACCAGAAAAAAAGGCCATGACCTGGGGAGGGTTGCTGAATCAGGTTGGCAAACAAATAAACGTCGATGAAACAAAGACAACCAGGATGCACAGGCAGGTGAGGTCTAGCCCAGTAACACCAAGTCCAAATCAAAATCAGTCCGGGAACAAAGCAAGAGAAACCGGACAGGGGCATGGTAGAGCAGAAGCTTAGTCTCAGCCAGCTGCTCCTGCTCAGAGTCAGCAATCCAGAAACAAAAGAGGGCCATGGGTGCAACCGGAGTGGTTCGCGGAGTTAAAAGAAAGTGTGGCCACCATTTCTGATAAAACAAAGGATGAGGTGCATTACCGGAGACCGGCAACACTGCAGTCTCCCAGAGAGCATCGCAACAAATCTTTTTTCCAATATCACAATGATATTGGTCATACCACCGATGACTGCATAGCATTGAAGCAAGAAGTTCAAAACTTTATTGAAAGGGGGAAGCTGGGAGCTTACGTAAAAAGAAGAGGAGGCAACAGGCCTGACAACACTCACCGGGTTGGTCCAAGTAATGCTGCTCCGGAGGGGACCATGGTTATAGTTGAAAGGTTTGACGTGGAATCTGAATACTTGGATCCTGATCCAACTCGAAACAGAGTGGGTTCTATAGAGGAATGTTCTAGATCAGTCTCCGGGCTCATTAAGTTTTTCGAGTCACTTACAATTTTCGGAGGGGACACTATGACAGCTCCTACTGCTTCTTCGAGGAAGAGACATGTTCATACTTTAGCCTCCCAGCTAGAAGGAGGCATGCCATCCTATCAGTCACCAAACTCATTTCCCTTCATTGTGTTTGATGAAGATGATTTAAGAAACATTGCTGGCCCTCATGAGGATGCTGTTGTCATAGGAGCATCTATAGGGGGCAATGACATAAGACGAATCCTGGTGGATACTGGAAGCTCAGCCAATATCCTTTTCCTAACCACTTACAAGAAAATGAAAAATCCAGCTGTAATTCAGAACTCAGACAGGTCAATCGTGGGCTTCACAGGCAGCTCAGCAGATGTGATCGGAGAGTTCGAAGAAGAGGTGTTATTGGGCAAAGGCCCTTTCAAGAAAATGGTCAGAATACTCTTTATTGTGGTGGATTGTCCCACTTGCTACAATGCTATTCTGGGGAGGTCTTGGCCCTCTAGGATGCATGCAGTGGCTTCAACAGTCCACCAATGCTTGAAGTATGCTGTTCAGGGGCAGGTTGGAGTTGTCCGCACATGTGATGATCATCCACTACTTGTTTTCTACAATTATTTTTAGAAAATTGTCCACTATTAATATTATCAATCAATCTCCAACCACCTCTCAACAGTAAATCGGTCGTGAACGATTTACAAAGAAACAGAAAAAAAACTCCAGATAATTAATTGATACTCTCTCCCTTCCTATATAAATGTAGGTTTAGAAAAGTTTTAATATCTTACTTTAAGTGTCGTTCTTCAAAATATTGACCGAGTTAAATGTAATCAGTAAATTATTTATTACGTTGACTAATCAATTTTTTTTGTTATTATTTATTACGTTAACTAATCAATTGTTTTTCGCTTTTTGTCTTTAAACAAAAGAGAAAACCATTAAATAGGTTAAACAAATCAAATTATTTCTTTTTATTTAGTTTTTTCTATATTCTTTTCTTTTTAATTTTTTACGACAAAAAAAGACTATCGTTATTTTTATTAACGTATTTTTATTAATGACTGTGCAAAAAATTTCAAGAAATTTTTATAAAAACGGAGGGAATACATATCAACTAGGGGATTTACCTTCAGTGGATAAGTCCTGTGTCTGGAAAATAGGTTAGCTTATTTGTCGATGGTTCGTCAATAGTTTATAAATAAACGGAAAAAACAACTGCAAATATACATGGCTTCCGTTGCACGGTTTTAGAAATTTTTAAAACTTCATATCAAATGTGGTTCGACCAGATTACATGTTATTTTATAAATCCAATAAAATATTTATAGCTCTAGACCAACTATATCTTCTTCTTTTTTTACATTAAAGAAGTGTCATTATTACATTTATTAATATTTGTTCAAATAACTTAAACGACTAATATAAGAGAAAAGAAGGAGTAATAGGTTTCTCTCGTTTGAGAAGAAAGGTCGATTAGCTATATGGTTGCCCATATCTGAAGACATAGTCACTGCCTCTCAAACAAACGATTACGAGGGTGTCTATCTATATAATAGAAGCAACATCCCACTAGAATCTTTTTTTACTGCTCAATCAGTTACTTCAAAAATTCGTTCATCAATACCAACCCAATCCGAGGGTTCCTCTAGTCGTAGAATTCCTTCTGTTTTTAAAGCTATGGGTTTTAATACATAGGAGAACTCGCCTTAAAGCCTGATCAGATCTACTATTGTTCACACAAACCCACCTTCGAGGTACCAGGAAATCAATCAGCAGTCCCAACCTCCTATATATTCTTCATTATAAGAGCTAAACAGAGAAATAATAATGTCTGTTATTAGACAAAACCTTATCGATCTATTCTAAAGGAGTTGGAAGAGTAAGATATAAGTGAAGAATCCCCTCGAAGAGTTCAAAATCTACTAAGAATAAGACTTAGAAGGCCAAATGTGGTAAATGTGGCGATGCTAAAGCTACTGAAGCAAGAGAAACTTCCCCAATCATTGGTCGGACGTGTAAGGCCTAATTTTAAAAATGGTATATCTAAGTATCTTTTGGACCTTCGCAAAATTTCTTACAATTATTTTTAAGATAGTGAGCTGAATGCCATTCATGAGAAGTGGGGGGTTCCCGAAGGTGATAGAGGCTCAGTTACCCACTCAAGGGGAAACTCTAATGAATTATGTTCTTAGGGACTTAGTTGATTGTCCGGACATGTAGAACTGGGACTCCAGTTTCCATTGGACCCAAAAAAATTCAATTACTTCAATTTCATGAGATTGTGCCGAAGGTAGGCTAATCAGATTTTTTTGGTTTACATGTATCATGAAATCTAGGTAATAAAAAATTTGAATGCCAATGAATCGATTTGCGACCATTGCTGGGTTATCTTAAAATTCTCGGATCCTTTTTTAATATCTACAGTATGGGTGACGAGTACAAGATTGTGGATGACCTGTTAGAGGCCGAAAAAATAGAGAAGATATTGTTTCTCTTCGTCAATGTTTGGTGTGAAAATGGGAAGAAGATCACCTTTAAAGACAATCCGAGTCAGCTTACCAGATTTTGAAAGAACACAGATAGGTTTTCAAACTTATACAATTCCTTATCATTTATTATTTGTAACTCACCTTAAATATTTTTCTTACAACAATAATTGAAATCTCATATGAATCATCCGGATGATACTAAAATTACTTTTAAGAAATTGAATTAATAGGGTGATGAGAATTGGTCCAACGTCTTGCACCAATACTTTACAGCTAACAATTTAGTTCAGACTAACCTTTTGAGGGCCAGCTCTGAACAAGATCTAACGTGGTAGAAACTGACTCTCCTTCTTGAGCTTTGACTATCTTTAAGAGGATTGAGGTTGCATATGGAATATTGTTTTCGTCCAACAAGGACCAGAGATACCAACCAATCAGGCTAAAAAGGGCCAGAACGCAAAGCAAACACTCTAATAAAGATATTAGTGATGTTGGAACTGTAGATCGACCTGATGAATCTCTGATAATCATAGCCAATGAATCTTTCCTAGATACAGTTGATGCTAATGTCTTAAAGGGTAACAAACCCATATATCTTCCCATCTTGAAAAATAAAAACGCGCACAAGAGAAGCAAACATATAAGTGAGAAAAGAGATAGAAAAAAGAAGAAAAGAACCACAAGTTTAGAGATTGTCCACATCTCAGTCCCATCTATTGTCCCCCCATCACCTCCAGCATCCGACCCACTTTGTCCATTGGTCCCTACAATAGAAGGAGAAGCATATGATGTGTATAATCCGATGGGAGTTATAAAGTAGATTAACTTTTAAGTTTTGAAAAATATTTTCGCGAACCCAATGTTAACGTCACAAATGTTCTTTATGACGATGTACCCTTCGAGCTAAAAATGGAACAACATACGCTGGCATATATGGTGTTGGGCTTTGTAAAACCTATTGCTGAGCTGAAGAGCTAGATCAAGATATAGAAAGAGACCATTGTTTCATTTGAAGAAGAAAACAGGAATGATAAGGAGTCATTCAAATAAGAAAAAACGCGTGCTGGTGGTTTAACGAAATAAGCCAAATTGGTTAAAATGAAGTTATGAAGCTAAGAGCTGCTTACGAAGGGTTTCAATCATCTAGTTCTAAGGAGATTCAGAAATTAAAAGATCAGGTTGCTATGGAACCCTTGCGAATGAGCTAAAAGAGAAAAATACCTTTGTTAATAAATAAGAAGAAGAGTTCACCACTATTAAATCAAGCTGTAAAAGATAAAGAATATGTGGTGGAAGAATATACTGATGAGATCTTATAATTTTTAGATAAGCGGGATACTTCGATTAAATCTGACATGGTCTTAGATTTTCACAAATAATTCCGAAGCTAAACCTTAGATACTTGTGGGAGTTGGTCTCTGAGGAGTTGTGGCCCAATGAAATTCACATAGCAGATTAGTTGGGCATATCCACACACACATC
The DNA here is from genome assembly GCA_036936605.1 of Limnanthes douglasii subsp. nivea. NCBI lineage: Eukaryota > Viridiplantae > Streptophyta > Magnoliopsida > Brassicales > Limnanthaceae > Limnanthes > Limnanthes douglasii. Next base: position 163,630,862 of record JAUPFV010000003.1, read on the forward strand.
ACGTGATATAATTCTGAAGAAATTGATAGAATAAACTCTGAAGGTGGTAGTTTAGATGAAGAAAATGCCAATGGGGATGAGCCTAGAGGCAAGTGAATTCGTATTTTTTGTTGTGAGTAAGTCCTTAGCACACCTAATGCATTTTGTTGTATTTTATTCGGATTACAACAAGTCTTTAGTTCACCAATGCATTTTGTTGTACTATCAATTCGATTTTTTATAGACTTTTGCATAACCTAACTAATTTATACTCGGTCTGTCATCAAGGAATCAATATTGTTTTATTTCCTTTGTACTTCCTAACTAATCCAAGTACTCAAAAGTAATCCATTTAAAGATACGCCCAATTCGAATATTATAACCATTTAAATGTAATCCTATCGAAGGTACACAAATCAATTTTTTTAACCATTCAAAAGACATCCATTTAAAGGCATATGAATAAATTATTTTAACCTATTCGAAGGTATATAAATAAATCCTTCAAATCATTCGAAGATATTTCATTCGAATGTATATAAATCAATCACTCTAATTATTCGAAGATATATAAAACTCTATACATATGAAGGTAATCTATTTGAAGGGTGATGAGGGAGAATAAAAGATGTATGGAAAATTGTAAAGAAGTGTTTTTATTGGGAAAATATTATAAAAAGTACAATAGAAGTAGTTATTATGAATAAGTGGAAAAATATAGGGACTAAATATGTAATAAGTTGGAATTAAAGCGTGTGGGACCCGTTATTGTACTATAAAAATACCCCACTCGAGTTGATATAATATTACTTTCTCTCTCTACTTAGATCAGCTCTCACTTTCTCTCTCCAAAAAGGTACCTTTACGAAGGATTTGTTATTACTGTTTGGACCCCCAAATATTCACGTTACACAAAATTACCATTGAGCTATTTCTTAATTCATCAAAGGTATATAAATCAATCACTCTAACAATTCTAAGGTAATCCATTCGAAGGTATACATGACTATAAAAATATATTGTGAACAAAAGTAAAATAAGAATGGTTTAAGGTAAATTCGATAGATTGCACGTAGTTTGGACACCTTATCAAAACCTCTATAAGCCACCATAGTAGGAAATAGTATCTCCCCAAGTACTTACATAAATTAAAAAAAAACGATAGACATTTTATACAATTATTTAAGAAAAAACTACAAGTGTTCGACATTTTATCGGTACGTCGAAAAGTTGCATTCTTAATCTATTAGCCGATAGGTTCCAGACTTGACCTTTTCATTTACCATACATGGCCATTCCTAATTTGGTGCTTGATTTCCCAAACTTTTGTATTTGGTATATAAAAAAACCATTTTCAGCACTTTATCTCCCACTTTGAATTCCCGTCTTCGAATTTTAGACGCATATGTGCTTCTCATTAAACCTTGATAATTAACGACTCTCAAATGGGCTCTAATTCTTTTTTCCTGAACTAAATCTAATTCAACTCCTGAAATTATGTCACTCTCTTCTTTAGAATACCTTTAATTCAGAAAGACAAGAGGGTAGACTCAATTTGTGTTACTACATCTATTTTATAAACCAAATCAAAATGAGATTCTTGAGTTGCAGTTTGGAAGGTAGTACGATAAGCCCATAATACTTCTTGTAAATAATTTGTTCACTTACCTAGTGTCCCTCTAAATTATTCTTCAGACCCATAAGAATGGTCTTATTAACAACCTCTACTTGCTCATTGGCTTGAAGGTCAATAGGTGAAGAAAAACAATCCTGAATTCCTCTGGCATTACAGAAAGCTTTCATGCATTTATTCTCAAACTGAGTGTCATTATCCCTTGTAATGGTTCTATGGATCCCAAATATTACAAAATGTGGTGGAGATGATACATTTTATCGCTTCTTTGGATGTAGTACCGGAGAGAGCCGCTACTTCTACCCACTTGGAAAAAAATAAACTGCTAATATAATAGTTTGATAACCACCAGATGCCATTGGTAGGGGTCCCACTAAATTGAGCCCCCATTTATCAGAAGGTATCCTCTCAATATTGATTCTAGTGGGACTGCTAACTCTTTAGCATCTGTCGTGATGGAAGACCAATAATATCACAACAATAAAACCATACCAGGTAAAGTTTTGTAGCCACATTGGGAAAAGATTTCCTCGTCATATAATTTAGACAAAATCACATGGGATTCATCATACCCAATACATCGTAACAAGTTCCTATTAAATGATTTCTTATAAAGAACATCCCTCAAAACTAAAAGCCTTATGATTTAAACTTAAAGTTATTGGCCAACATTTTATTAACATGAAAACTTCCCTTAAAAATAAACTCATTTATCACATGCCTACAATCCTTGTATGCTATTGTTGATACTTGAAATCATTCTTCCAAGTTTGGTAATATTGAAGGGAATTTTTGTATTAAGATCTATGGATATGCTTCGGAGTAAGCAATAATAGCTAAGGTATCAGCCATCGAATTTCTAACTCGTGACACATGCTCATATTTCACATATTTAAAGACAGGTGATGTCTCCTTGAATACTTGTATATACTTCAATGACTGCTCTTTTCCAGCTTTGGATTGACAATGAGCGTGATGTAGGAGTCATTACGAATCACTTATCAATCAAACTCTTTTAGCACTTCACATTTGTGCAAGTCTTAACCCTGGTATTGCCGCCTCATACTCAGCTTCGTTGTTTAATACCTTAAAACCAAAACATATTGCTTGGGAAATGAAATATCTGAAGGGAAAAGAAAAAAAAATGTACCCTACAACCGAACATACTTGACCCTTAATCTGTTCGAACTACCCATTCTTTTATATTTTTTAAATATGTTTTCAATATACGGTTCGTCCGAATGATATTTTACCAAAACGTCTGATACATCTTATGCCTTGATTACAGTTTGAATAGAGAAATCAATATCACAATTTACTAACTCCACAGACCACTTGGTCATCCGACTTGATACATTTTCGTTTTGTAAAATATTTTATTTGGAAAAAAGTCCAAATAATAATAGAGTATGCTTGGAAGTAGAGTCTCCTTTTACTGGAAGCTATTAAAAGTGCCAAATCTAATTTTTCCAGCTTAAAATAACTTTTTTCAGGATCCAATATACTCTTACTAACATAGTAAACGGGACGAGGGTAACCATCAACTTCCGTGTAGTCAGATACTATAAAGTAAGTGGAGAGCCTTTCACCCATCACTGGATTTGGTTAATACCTCATATGAAGACAAGTGTTCTTTGATTTTAACACATGCCTAAGCATAATTTGGAGACCAATTAAACTTATTATCAATCCTTAAAACTTTGAAAAAGGTGCAAACTTGTCATATGACCTTGATATACATTTGTTCAACACACCCTTTTTGGTGGAACTAGGAGGGTCCATAGTAAGTAATGCACTGAGTTGTGTTGGTAATGTACTCAATTGTGTTGGGTCAGCCTGAATCCCCTTCCAGATAATATTTGAACCTTATTAATTCTTCCAACCTGTCTCGCAAAAGCTATATTGAGTAAATGTTGGTAAGTAGCCCTAACATTCTTAAACCCACGACATAACCTTATAACAATGTAGAACAATATTTATGATAAATACAGTGTGGTATTGATCTTTCGACTCTATTTGTATTTGATTGTATGAAGTGAACACATCCATAAGTAATATTAGTTTGTTAATAGAAGTATAATTTGCTAACTCATCTATCCGAGGGCCATGAAACGAATCATTCAAACATGCTCTATTTAGCTCTATGGAATCAATACACATACTCAATTTTCTATTCTTATTTATCACAAGAACTAGATTAGCAGCCCATAATGGGTATTGAGATCCCCAAATATTCCTAGTTTTTGTCAGCCGATCTACCTCTTTAATAATAGCTTCACATTTTCCACATAAAATGCCCTCCGTATCTATATGACAAGGCCCACGTTGGAAAATAATGGTTACATGCACACCCATTACATCCTCAGTACACCAAGCCAACATATGAAAATTCTTCGATAAGAACAATAACAACTTTTCCTTTACTTCAAAGTTGAATTTGGTTCCAATCCTGTCACATTTTCATCCAAAAAAGTGTGTAACTCAACATTTTCTTCTGGAATAACTGCATTAAGAGTATCTCTTGTATAATCTATTTTTCTCGAATCCGAAGAGGGCTCTTGTAATTGTTATTCCATCTTACATGCCACATTATGTACTACGTGGCCATGTCAGTAACATAGCATTATCTAGCCACTTTTTGGCTAATTCGAACAACTCTAACCTGGCCTCCAACTACATATTTTAAGCATTGGTGAATTATTGATGCATCATCATGCACCCTTGATAACCATGATCAACCAAAGATAGGTTTATAAAGAGTTGGACCATCAACCACCAAAAAAGTACTATCACTATCTTTTTAAATTATCATCTTCCAAGGATAGTTTCACTTTAAAATTCCACAACCAAATCAATAGATCTCCCCATAAATCCCATTATGGTTCTATTTGACTGAAGAATGACAATCAAATTTTTCATTCGGTTATAAGTGGATAAAAAGAAAACATTATCTAAGCTTCATGTTTCAATCAAAATCCTTCATATTTTTATTCCCTCAACCATAGCTTAACCACCACAATATCCTCATGTGGCCCATCAATATCTCTAATCATTCTCATTGAATACAATAAACAAATCGGGTTATGATATAGATGGGTTGACATTTTCGCTTCTAACTGGGTAGTCAAGATGATTGCATGCCTTTCCCGAGAACAACTTTAGGGGAAATTACCATATCCCCCACGAAATAGGCCAATGATTTTTAAGAATTGACACAATTCAGACACTTTTCCTTTCTTTTCACATATCATCATAATCCGGCCTCGAATCCGGATCATGATCCAAATAATTTGAATCCTCGTCAAACTCATTATATTGTTTAGTCATTACCTTAGTGTTTTTCTGTTTATGTGTCGTTTCTATGGATTCTATACAAAACAATATATTATCCCATTACTGGAGGTAATAATTTGTTTCTCATTTGTGATTTAACAAAAAATATAAGTTTTCCATTATCAATTAGGGTTTGAATTTTTTTCCTTAAGGAAATAAAATCGTTAATATCACGTCCTACATCGTTGTGATACCTACATAACTGGGTATTACGGTTTTCCCTTGGGGTTTGAATGGGTGGTAATCTTCATAATTGTATAAAATTATTTTATTTGTCATAAATGGTTACATTATTTTCGGTTAACCGTGCAAAGTGATTAGGCCAAACCCCTCTGATTTCCCTAAATTCTAAATTTCTCTCCTTGGGGGTATTGGTTAATCTTAGGTCGATGAGAGTTCTAGCGGAATATTTCAGACGATAACTAGTGGTAGTCTGTCTTTGAGAGGTAGAAGAATTACTTCTAGATTGATTGGAAAACTTTAATCTCTTTGTTTTTTTCTATTTTAATCAGCTTTCAACTTGTGATAATAGACCTCCCTAGGTTAATGCTTTTTTTTTCGAATGACAATATCTGCTAACTCTCTAGCTAGGATTCTTTTCCTAAAAACAACTATAGTTATGAAGCAGTTTTGTAGAGTGTTTTTTAGTTTTGACAAGGGGTTTGGTATATTATTTTAAGCTTCCACCAACAACCTGTTGATAATGGATTATTGTGTCTTCATCACCTATAACATCTTTGCTTCTCACAAATTATCTCCGGAAGGTCATCTAGAACATTACAAATTTCTTGACCGACCCTTGTAGAAATCGATTATACTATTTTAAGGCACGTTCTTTAAAGGTTTGGTATCATTTCCTACACAACAACTTGTGCTCCTATCGAGTTTTTGCATTTATCTAATATCAAATAGTTTGGGTAACTGTCTGGACAACATTTGTGCAGATTAGGATGATTGACTCTAATTATTCCCTCGGCTGAATTGATGATCTTTATTAGATGTGACAAATAATCTCGGTTTCGACCGAATAACAAATTGGTCGCTCATAAGATGTTATACTCTTTGACTCCCCGACCCCTTCACTTTTTCCTAATGCTTTTTCTTTCGTTTTGTTTTCATGGTTTATTTTACGTGAAGTGTCTTATTTTCTTTATTTATGATGTCTATTACAACGTTTTTTTGACCGACACTTCTAACAATGACTCTTTCTCTGTTTATAATAATAATCACTACTCGAAGACGATGAGGATACATTAGATTCAGAAGTTGAATCTTTACTAAATATTGAAGAACTAGAAGAAACCCTGGTTTGACATTCCCATTTTAAAGTTTGATGAATTGTTTAGACCGGTCGCTTTGGTGTTTCTTCAAAAAATATTAGGTATCACCCTCTCCCATATCGCACTTTTGATATTCGGGTTGAACCTTACCCAGAAGATCCATCTCAACTTATCTTTGGGACCTTAATGCCTCAACGTTTCCTCTTTGACCACTTTTTGGCCACATTTTCTGAGTAGTTGTGCAAACCGGCAATTATTCTGTGTTTCATCATCTATACCTCACGTTCTCCCTGCAGGTGGTAAAAAGTGGAAACATATTGTCCAATACTATGTGTTTGGTAAAAATATGGCATATGCATATTTTTATTGTAAATTGTTGTTCGTCATTATAGTACGCCAGGTATCGTACCCGCAAAAAATACTAATCGTTATAAAGTTTGACACTCTTTAACATATATATGTAATAAAAGTTATGTTTCAACTTATTTTGAAAATAGTCTATTATAATCACCAAATTTCATCGCTCTTTAGAAGCCTTAAGAACAGACCTTGTCGGACCTAAACTCATCGGTAAAAAAATATAGTTTTTCAAAAATAATCTCCAAAAGACACCTCGTTTGTGGGTTAAGTTGGCGAACTGTAATGGTCACATTTTTGTACTAATTATTTTGATCCGTCGTGATTGTGGTCAATAATATCTTGCTATGAGCACTCGTACGTATAAATGTCTATTTAGAGTGCACATCTATATAAATACATATTATTATGTGGAAATAAATATAAATGTCTATTATACATTTATTTTAGTATATACTTATTTTTTATACAAAGTAAATACCTCTATATATATTCATGCACAAATTTTATTCATTAGGGATCCTTCTTAGCCTTTGAGGAATATCAAATGAAAAGTGAAGAACTTAATATCTTTAGGTATAGATGGATAACATAGTCTTAAATCGTTTATTTTTTAGGTCTAACGCCCACATATGTTTCACGTTGTCTTTGATGAGTTCGAATACTTCAGACACAGCCTACTACTTAATCCAGACAGGGGTAATTCGGACGATAACACTCCACTAAAAAATGCGAACAAGACAAATGTAAAACACCTTTTGACTAAGCTATTTGGTACTATACTTAAAAGACTAATGGGTCCTTAAACTTGACCTCGTTTCATAACTTGACCTGGTAAGCCCATGGGTCATAAAATTAAGAGTATAAATACCCCAACCACTCTCATTAATGAGGGTGATCAACATTTAATACAAGTAGGATGATCCGTTATCTCATTACTCAAACTAAACACTAAATACTTCAAACTTACCAAAACACTTTACCAAACTAACCCCAGCCCAAAATAAACCAAACCATATTGGCGATCACACTGGGAGCACGAAGGTGCCTAAATCTTGCATTCAAAACCAGCAAGAAAAACTAGTTCGGATGGATCCGAACGAGCAAGAGACTCCACCTCCTGTGGTGGAAACGTTGGGGAAAACAAAGAATACACCATTGAAGAGCGAGATAAGTTAAGAGCAGAAATAGAGGCGTTAAAGCCATAAAACAAGCACAAAATGGTATAAGGGAAAGGTCAGGGGCGACAACTATTCATCATACTGACAACCCTAGGCAGAATGATCCATCAATAAAGACTCATCTGAGTTCGAAAAAGACTCATGTTAGCTCCAAGAAGACACATCGGTCTAAGCCGGTTGAACGTTCAGATTCTGAGTCCTCCAACAGCTCTTCGAATGAGGCTGAGCTTGAGGAGTCTTTGTCATCAAGTAGTGATGAAGGAAGGTCCAGGAAAAGATGAAGCTAATTAAAAAATATTCAAGAAAGAGGGATATGCATGGGAGTCTTAAAAGGCATCTGGGCAAAGGGTTATCCCACATGCATGTTGATTAGTTGTTGATATATCTTTTTGCTTTTCAGACCAAACCACGTATTTTCGCAACACCTAATGAAGACACAGTCTTTAGTCGTAATAAGAACTAGAGACAGTCACTGTTTTCTGCTAAGATACTGCCTGGAAACCTACCCAAAAGGTTTGACAGCTCCAAAATGGAGAAGTATGTTGGAAGTAAAGATCCGGACAACCATCTGGAGTAATTCAAGAACTTCACGATGAATTTTAATGATGATGACAAACTTTTGTGCAAAAGATTTCTCCTAAACTTTTACGGGAAGTGCTCTTAAGTGGTACAACAGCTTACCCCATGGGTGTATCAAATTTTTTGATACATTATGGGTTGCCTTCCGAAGGCAGTTTGTTGGAAGTAAGGAGGTGAAGGGAAATTGAGATGCCATTATCTATTGCGCCCAAGAAACAAACGAGTCCTTAAAAGACTACATAAGTCGGTTCGTGAATACAAAAAATAGATTAGCAAATTGCTTCAATCAGGTGGCAATTGCTTCTCTGAGACAATGGTTGAACCCCGAGAACCTGATCGATTTAGTGACCAGGAAGAAAGCCATGACTTGGGGTGGCCTGTTGAATCAGGTAGGAATACAGATTAATGTGGAAGAAACCAAGAAAACCAGGGTGCACCACTAAGTGAGGTCCACCGCAACAACTCAAAACCAATCCAGATATAAGGCTAAAGAGATCGGACAAGGGTCCAACCGGGCTAAACAAACTCAGTCTAATCAGAATCAGTCTCAGAGTCGGCAGTCAAGAAATAAAAGAGGTCTTTGGGTTCAACCGGAGTGGTTTACAGAGTTAAGAGAGAATGTGGCCACAATATATGACAAGACTAAGGATGAAGTCCATTTTTGGAAACCGGAGGAACTCTAATCTCCCAGAGAAAAGCCGAAATATTTGTTTTTACCAATATCATAATGATATAGGCCATAATACCCAAGACTGCATAGAATTGAAACAAGAAGTGCAGAATCTTATTGAAAGAGCCAAGCTGGGAGCTTTTGTCGAAAGAAAAAGTGGAAACAGGCCCGACAATGCTCCTCGGACGGGCCCTACAAACAATGCGGGAACATCTGCTCAAGATGGGGCAATGGTGATTCTTGAAAGATTTGATATTGATTCTGAGTATCTGGATCCTGATCCAACTCAGAATAAAGTAGGGGTCATAACAGAACAAACCAGGATGGTATCTAGACTGATCAACTTCTTTGAGTCAGTCACTATTTTTGGAGGAGATATTGTGACAACACCCACTCCTTCATCAAGAAAGAGACATGTGCACGGTTTGAGCACTTAGCTGGAAGGGGGAATGTCTTCCCGTCAATGACACACCACTTTTCCATTTATAGTTTTTGATGAGGATGATTTGAGAAATATTGTTGGGCCTCATAAGGATGCGGTGGTGATATGATCATATATTGGGGGCAATGAGATACGCCGGATTTTTATAGACACGGGTAGTTCAACAAACATCGTCTTCCTAAGCTCCTACAAGCAGATGAAGAATCTGCCCGTTATTCAACACTTAAACAGATCCATTATGGGCTTCACATGGAGTTCTGCAGATGTAATTGGAGAATTTGAGGAAGAAGTCCTGTTGGGCAAGAAGCCCTTTAAAAGGATGGTGAGGGTGCTATTCGTTGTGGTAGATTGCCCCACATCCTACAATGCGATTTTTGGGAGGTCTTGTCTTTCCAGAATGTATGATGTGGCCTCAACATTCCATCAGTGTTTAAAGTATGCAGTTCAAGGGCAAGTAGGTGTTGTCCGAAGTAGTCAAAAGATTTTCAGGGAGTGCTATGCAACTGCTCTTGCTCCTAAAACTTTAGGTTTAGTTCGGATTAATGAAGATTAGTTGTTATTCGAGCCTTCTGAGGGAGAGGGTGAGATTGATGACCCTAGAAAGGCTCATAGGGTTATAAAGACCGGTTGAAAAGATTGAAACGCACTCCCTTGCAGAGGGTAAAAATATCAAGATTAGTTCCAAGATGGCGCCAGAGTTGAAAAAGACGTTGTTGTCCTTTTTACTAAACAATCAGCATGCCTTTGCTTGGTGTAATGATGATGTAACTGGAGTGCCTGCAAGTGTTATCTCACACAAGTTATCAATCTGGAGTGATGTTGCACCTGTTGTACAGAAAATGAGATCTTTTTTCTAACGAAAAAGTTGATGTGATATTCCAAGAGTTTGATCGGCTTACCAAGATGGGACACATAAAGGAATCACAGTATCATTTATAGAGTGTCAATCTGGTGTTGGTCAAGAAAAAGAATGCAAAATGGCGTATGTGTATTGATTTCATTGACCTCAACAGAGCTTGCTCAAAATATCTTTATCCAGTCCCCCGAATAGATCAGTTGGTAGACTCAACATGTGGAAACAAGTTGATGTCCTTCATGGATGCTTTCTATGGGTACTACCAGATACAGGTGGATTCGAAGGATCAAGATCATACTACCGTTATAACAGAAAAAGGTCTTCATTGCTATAAGGTGAGGCCTTTTGGGTGAAAGAATTATGGGGCTACTTATCAGAGGTTGGTGAACAAAGCATTTGCTAGTCAGATTGGTAGAAATATTAAGGTATACATAAATGACATGATCGTTAAAATCCTAGAGGAGGATTTGCATATAATTGATATTCAAGAAACATTTATTAATTTGACATCTATTAATTTGAAACTGAATCCAGAAAATGTGTCTTTGAGGTTCGGTCTGGAAAGTTTTTAGGTTATGTGATAAGTGAGAAAGGAATACAGCCCGATCCGGATCAGCTTAATTCCCTATTGGAAATGGATCCTCCTCAGAATATTAAAGAACTCCACAGGCTTACTCGAAGATTGGCTGTCCTAAATCGTTTTATTTCAAGGTCTTCGGACAAATGTGCTCTATTTTTCCAAACCTTGAAGAATGCTAAATATTTTAATTTGTCTCACCAGTGCAGCCAAGCTTTTGTTGAAATAAAGAAACACTTATCCTCACCAAAAACTCTTTTAAAACCTATTCAAGGAGAAACACTCTATGTATACTTGGTTGTGTCAGAATGTTCTATAAGTGCAGTATTGGTAAGAGAAGTGGACTATTACCCTCATCCGGTGTACTACATCAGCAAAAGTAAAATAGATGCTGAGAGGAAGTACTTAAAGCTTGAAAAGTTGGCACTAGCCTTAGTAATTGCGGCAAGAAAGATGAGGTCGTACTTTCAGTATTATTCCATCATTGTCCGAACATCTTTCTTGTTAAAGAATGTTCTTCAGAAGGCACACATATCAAGCAGAATGACCAAGTGGTCAGTAGAGTTGGACGATTAGGACATTCATTTTTCCCTACGAATGGCTATCAAAGCTCAATCAGTGGCTGATTTCCTGGTAGAATTCCATTCGGATAGGAACTCCAAACAAACTGCAGAAGCAAAAACCAAGAAAGAGGAGGTAGTCCAAACTGATGATGGTTCAAGCACAATGGGTTGTGGAGCTGGAATTTTCCTAACCTCTCTGTATGTTGATAAGATGTACCATTCTATATGCTTTGGGTTCAGGGCCTCTAACAATGAGTCCGAATATGAAGCAGCTATAGCTGGTCTAAAATTGGATTTCCTATGTGGGGCTAAGATAGTTCGGTTAATGAGTGACTCTCAGCTTCTTATCCATCACGCTCAATGTTAGTCTCAAGCCAAGAAGGAGCAACAGATCAAATACTTACTCATCCTGAAAGAGGTGGCAACCAACTTTAAAGGTGTTTGTTTTGAGAATATTCCCAGATCAGAGAATACACTGGCAGATTATTTCGCAACTATAGCGTATTCTGAGTCCTACCCTTGGATTCACATATAAGAATGCACATCCATACAACCAAGCCAAAACAAGGAGGATGGGGAAAGTTTGAGCATACATGTGATTAAACCTAAAGATTGGAGGTTTTCCCTTCTTCAATATATTTCTGATGGGGTTTTGCCTCCGGATAAAGCTATAACAAGAAAACTTAAACCCAAGGCTCGTGGTTTTTTTTATCATAAAAGGGAGTTCTCTATAAAAAAACATTTCAGTAGACCTCTCCTGCGTTGTTTGGGGGTTGAAGAATCTCAAGTTGTTTTATCTGAACTACACGATGGAGAAGGATCAGCACGTTGTTGGTACAGGGCACTAACTCGGAGAGTGTTATTGGCTGGGTACTATTGGCCATCCATAATGGCAGATGCTAAAGAGATGGTAAATAAGTGTGATCCATGTCAAAGGTATGTCAATGAAATTCATGTGCCAGCAGTACCTATGGAGTCTATTTCTGAGTCAGTACCTTTTTCTCGTTGGGGATTGGACTTAGTTGGACCTCTGTCTATGACATTCGGGGGTGCAGAACTATTATACTTGTTATTGATTACTTCTCAAAGTGGATAGAGGCAGCTCCTTTGGCGGGAACCACATTGAAGGCTGACATTAAATTTATCTTATCAATATATGTTGCAAATCTGGGATCCCTCAAAAGATTACCACAGACAATGGGCCACAGTTTGAAAAAAGGATATGGAGAATTTTTGTGCTTCTAGGGGAATGCAGCATTGTTTTTCTTCTCCTTTCCATCCACAAGCAAACGACCAGATTGAATTTTCCAACATGACTATTTTGTCTGGATTAAAAAAGAATCTATAAGGAGCTGCAGGGAAGTGGCCAAGCTATTTGCAAGTGGTGTGGTTTATTTTCGTCTGAGGGTAAGTTTGTAATTTTTGTTTGGAGTTTTGTGGAAGTTTGTAAGTATTTAATGTTTGAGTAGTGAGTAGAGGGAGAATTAAGCAGCCTGGTTGTATTTAATTTTCATTACCCTCATTTAATGTTGGTGGTTGGGTATTTATACCCTTACATTTGGGCCTTATGGGCTTACGGGTCATGTTTGATGGACCGGGGTCAAGTTTAAAGACCCATGAGCTCTTAGTAGGAGAGAAGGCAGCTTAGTCAAGAAGTGATTAGGTTTTTAAGTACTTTAGTTCTTGTTCGAATAGTCCAACGGATGAGGTGTTCGAACTGCCCTGTCCGGTTAGGTGGTCTTAGTAAAAACTGTCCCTGTCCGAAGAGGTAACATAATCCGGACTCATCAGCAGCCCCTTTGTTAGGTGTTTTCTCAAATAACCTTTGTCAAAACTTGAAAAACAGTCCGTTGTTAGTGGCAGTTTTATCCGGACAGGTCTTTCGAATTATGTTATGGTTTTATCCGGACTGAAAAAGCTCTTGGAATCTAAACGGTCTTTTGCCAAAGTTCGTGGGACACGTGCCACTCTTTGGTTCGTTGCTTTAGCCATTTTTTCACCTTGAATTTCGCACCCACCTTCTCTGAAAAGAAACCTCTTCATTAATGAAGGTGACGTCAGCGCCGTCTCTTAATCATTGCTAATCTTTTCGAATTCTCCTAGGAATCAAGACTTCTTTTTTAGGTTTACTATAAATTAAGATGTTTTTCTACTGTTTACTATCACCTTCATTTTCACTTTGCTAATTATCAGAGCTCTCTCTCTCTCTCTCAAACACAAGTTCTTTACTTAGGTTGTTTATGTTCACGGCTAGGAACGCTCTAATCAAAGGTGGGTGGCTCAATCTATCTGAACTAGAAAAAGCACAAAAATTCGAAAGGGAAAGACGCATTGCAGCAGGCTTGCCCACTTCCCCCATCGACAAACCAACAATCTCAGCTACAGAGTCTGACCAGGGTTCTTCCTCCACAAAGGGTGTCAAACCGAAGAGATTGTTTCAAACCAGTCTTTCCCCTATCATCTCAGGTTCTTCGGTTCAAGAGTCAGAACCTACGGTTGAACCAGGTTTAACAGTTACTAGCTTTAAAAAACCTTCCCCGTTCTTAGCCATGGGGTCAGATGCTGATACTTCTCCCAACAAGCTGGTTGATCAAAGAAAAGGCTGGCTGGTCAAAGGGCAGGCTTGCAAGGTCACCCCTTCGAAATCAGGTGCCAAGGACAGCAGTACAGGGTCAGAAGTACCCATAAAAGCACACAAGGACAGGCTGTCCGGTCCGGAGGCCACTGGCTCAAGCCCCCGAAGAGAAATCTCCACCTCAGAGCCCCAGCTGGAGGCTAGAGTGCATGAGAGCACTGAAACTCATCGGTCCGGTGGTCAGACTGAACCAACTCCAAACTCCCCTTTAATTAATACAACTGAAAACCCTTCTTCAATAATGGAGGAAATAATGGATGACTCTATCGAAGATGCTCCATTTGAGTCCGAACCTTCCGGACAGACCAGTGGTGCTGTTGCTGCTTAGAACGATAAAGGCAAGGAGAAGCTATGCTTAAGGCATCCAGATCTGCCGGAGTGTCTTGAAGGAAAAGTAGGACCTTGTTTCCACAAGGTCAATGTTAAATATCTTCTTGCCTTGCAAAAGATTAATTATGCCTTCATTCATACAGATGATTTGGGCCGGATGCGTACGAAGTGAGGGATTCCAGAGAATGTGAAGATAATAATCCCCATAGACCCCGAAACCCCAATGGACTGCAAACTCAGTGAAATATTTATCTTCACTGAGCTCTTTAACTGGGGTTTAAGGTTCCCCATGGATCCGGAAAAAGTTAGGTATTTCCATCTTATCAAGCTCTGTCCCAGTCAACTAAGCCCTAACGCTTGGTACACACTTATGGCCTGCAGCATGGCCTCCAGGATCTCCGGGATTCCTCTACCAGTGGAGGAGTTTGCAGCTGTAGCCAGTCTTTGTAAAAACCACCACATTCCCTTTTATCACTTCAACATGGGTGATGATTATAAAGCAGTGGACGATCTGCTTGAGTCGGAGAGAAACTGGAGGATCCAATTCCTGTTCGTAAGTGGTTCTTGGGAGAACGGGAGGAAAATTAAAGCCGGAGTCAATCCAAGTCTCCTCACCAGCAGATGGAGGAGTGATCGTAAGGCTCCTGCTTTATATTCTTTTTTCTACTTTTATCGAATTTGCTTAAACTGACTGTTCTTATCTTTTTTCTTAGCAGTGCTGCCCAAAGACTTTAGTGACTTCCTAAAGGCCGGACAAGTTACTTGTACGAAGATCAACACTTGGGCTGCTGAGAAATGGGGAAACCGGTTTCACGATGCTTTCACATGAGGCAACTTGGCAAGGTCTTACCTCTGGAACACTACTGGCCGGAGGGACTTGACCTGTGAAGAACTCACCACTCCACCCCCTCCGGATGTAGTCCTCAAGAGAACACACGAACCGGATGGGTCACTTTACTTGCCAGGCCGGGCCAAGGCCCCGAGTAAAATGAAAGGCAAGAAAAAGAAGGGCAAGAAGGTTGTAGGTGAAGCTAACTCTGCCGAGGTGGAGGAGGCTGCTCCAACAAATCCAGAGGGGCCAACACCAAGCCAGATCGATGCTGCTCTCTTAGAAGCGGTGGAGCAGGAGAGTGTTAGGGAAGAAGTTCAATCCCCAAAACCCCCAAGGGCTCCCAAGAGAGACCGAAAACGGGGAGCAGAAAGCAAGGACAGGGAGGCTAAGAAGAAAAAGACCTGTAGGGGTGATGAACTTTCTCTCCGGCCTCCGGAGCCTCTCCCCCCTGTAGATCCTACTGATCCAACACGAGCAGAGGAGATCCCTGGTGATTTTCAAACCGACGAGGTTGGAGGAGGAGACCTTAGCATTGATGGGGTTGACATCACCGGGCTTGATGGACTTGGTGACTATTTTGCCAACCTCCCTGGAGACGATTTTGCTGGGCCTTACCTCCCTCCGAGTACTTCGAACACCGTCACTTTTAATGGTAAGACTTTTACTGTTTCAAGTGAAAGGGATATTATAGCTCACTCCATATTGAGTAGTGTTCAGCCAGTTCTTGTGTTGGAGAAACAAGTTCGAAGTCAGGAAGATACTATCAAAGATCTCAAATCTAACAAATAGAGACTGTCCGATGATCTTCTTATTGCCACTCAACATGTTGACATCCTAAAGGGAGAAAACGAGGAGCTAAAGAAGAGCCAAGAGGGGTGGATCACAAAGGTTGCCACTTCAGAAGACACTATCAAAGAGCTCCGGGAGAAGCTGTCCGGATTGGAGAAAGATCTCATCTCTTCGAAAGAGGAGGCAAAGGCCAAAGATCAAGTCATTCACAACTTGACAAGTGACAAAATTTCGCTCGAGAACACAGTGTCCAAGGTCGCAGAGGAGAAAGCTGATCTGCTAAGAGAGTAGGAGGCCAAAATTCAGGCCAAGATAAATGCTTATGCCAACAATGTAATAGACACTCAAGAGCAGATGTATGCCAAGGTGAAATCGGACATGGTCTTGCTCTTTCATGAGAAGTTCCCGAAGAGGAACCTAGGAGATTTGTGGCTTCATGTAGAGTACGAAGACCTTCCCTTCCACACCATGGCTAATGGAGACTTGCATGATTATTTTAGTGCTTCTTCCTCTGACGAAGAAGAAAACACCGGGGAGGGTTCTCAGGAAGAGAAAGATGATCCCACGAAGAAGAAGAAGACAAGTGAGGCTGAGCCATCTTCAAAGGCTCAGTTTTAAACTATGAATTATTTTTTACTTTTCATGTTACCGGAACTAAAGTCCTTGGAAGGCCAAGACATATTTATTATCGTGTCCGGCATTTGATCAGATAGATCTTTTGTTTTGTTTAACAATTTAAAAGTCCTTGGAAGGCCAAGGCACTTAAGTTATTTCAATGAATATCTTTGTTTTGCACAACTCTTGCATTCTTTCATAGTTTGCTTCAATTTCGGTGGCTAGTGTTTAAATAGCCCTTAGTTATTCCATAAGCATTCTAAAGTGAGAATGTTTAAATTCTCTGATGAAAAATGTTTAAGTAGTCATCATTCCCTTAATTCAATCCGGATGGTATGACAAAAAATAAAGTAAGAACGCTTCAAAAAAATTAAGAAGGCATCAAATTTTATTAAAAAGCCAGACACCTCATTAAAACCTCCCCGTGCCACCAGGGTAGGAAAGAGTATGCACCCAAATATTTACATAGATTTTTAAACAAGTAAATATTTACATAGCTTCTATTCCGAGTACATTCGAAGATGCTCAATATTCCAAGGGTGATTTATAACCCTTCAATCATTGTCTTCGAGCCAATATGTTTCAGGTTTAAGCCTTTCAATGACCATATAAGGTCCTTCCCAAGTTGGGGCCAGTTTGCCAAGCAGCTTCTCTTTAGTGTGTAAGAAGACTTTCCTCAATACCTTGTCCCCCGGCTGGAAATCTCTTCTTTTAACTCTAGAAGCAAACTTGCTTCTCATTAAACCCTGATAGTGTGCAGCTCTAAGGTGAGCCTTAACTCGTCTTTCCTTTATTAGGTCAAGCTGACCTCTGATTGCCACTTCGTTAGCATGTTCGGAGAAGTTGTGAACCCAAAATGAAGGGAGAGTTGCTTCTATGGGGGCTATTGCATCCATCTCATAGACCAAGGCAAAAGGTGACTCTTGTGTTGCAGCCTCAGGTGTAGTCCGGTAGGCCTACAAAACCTCTTGTAAATAGCTAGGCCACTTCCCAGCAGCCCCTTCCAAATTCTTCTTTAAACCGGACAGTATAGTTCTGTTAGCCACTTCAACCTGACCATTCGCTTGTGAGTGGAAAGGTGAAGAGAAACAATGTTGTATACCCCTTGAGGCACAGAAACTCTCCATTTCCTTGTTGTCGAACTGTGGTCCGTTGTTTGTCGTTATCTTTTGTGGAACACCAAATCTGCAACAGATGTTGGATAAAATGAATTTTACGACAGCTTTTGATGTTGTTCCTGCCAGGGGGGCTGCTTCAACCCACTTCAAAAAGTAATTTATAGCAACAATTATAGTTCTGCGCCCTCCGGACGCCATAGGAAGAGGTCCCACTAAATCCAACCCCCATCGAGCAAAAGGCGTAGGCTCAGAAATTGACTCTAAAGGGATGGCTGGGACATGAATTTCATTACTATATCTCTTATATGGATCACACCTTCTCACCAGCTCCTTAGCATCTTGCATTATAGAGGGCCAATAATAGCCAGCCAGTAAAATTCTCCTTGTTAGAGCCCTAAATCCACAGTGAGCTGATTCCTTACCATCATGCAATTCGGAGAGGACTACTTGAGACTCATCATCTCCTAAACATCGCAAAAGAGGTTTACTATAATACTTTTTATACAGAACATCCCTTAGTATGATAAAACCACGAGCTTTGTGCTTCATTTTTCTTGCTAATGATTTATCAGGAGGCAAGACGCCATCGGAGTGATACTGCAGGAGAGGGAATCTCCAATCTTGAGGCTGTTTCATTTGTACATCAAAACTTTCTTCCTCTTTGCTCATATTGAGTTGAATGGAAGGGCACTCCAGCACATGGATCCAAGGATATGACTCAGTATATGCTATGGTTGCCAATGAATCTTCTAGTTCATTTTCTGCCCGGGGTATATGC
This sequence comes from Limnanthes douglasii subsp. nivea, assembly GCA_036936605.1. Lineage (NCBI taxonomy): Eukaryota > Viridiplantae > Streptophyta > Magnoliopsida > Brassicales > Limnanthaceae > Limnanthes > Limnanthes douglasii. The sequence goes on from JAUPFV010000003.1 coordinate 163,649,409, forward strand.
TCATAAACAACGCTTTTGAACTTAAGAGCCTCATTTTTAAGAAGAAGTAAGTACTTCACTAGTTGCTCCTTTTTGGCCTCAGATTGACCTTGCGCATGGTGTATAAGAAGCTGGGAATCGCTCATCAGCTTGACCCTTTTGGCCCCACAAATATAAGCTAACTTTAAACCAGCTATAGCTGCTTCGTATTCGGACTCATTGTTGGAAGCCCTATAAGCAAAACATATAGCCTGGTACATTTTGTCACCATATGGAGAAGTCAAGAACACCCCTACACCACATCCCATAGTACTGGATCCACCATCCATCCGGACGACCCAGACCTTTTTGTCTTTCATCTCAGTAGTCTGCTCCGTATCCCTTTTAGAGTGGAATTCAACTAAAAACTCAGCCACAGCTTGGGCTTTAACTGCTGTTCGAGAAGCAAAATCAATATCGAATTCCCCCAATTCCACTGACCATTTAGTCATTCTACTTGAAATGTCTGCCTTTTGAAGGACATTCTTTAAACGAAAAGATGTCCGGACGATAATAGGATGAGCCTAAAAATATGGCCTCATCTTCCTTGCAGCAATTACCAAGGCTAGTGCTAATTTTTCGAGCTTTAAATAGCGTTTTTCTGCATCTATCAAGCTCTTGCTGATGTAGTACACTGGATGGGGATAATTATCCACCTCTCTTACCAATACAACACTGATGGCACAACTTTAAACTGCCAAGTATACGAAGAGTGTCTCTCCATCAACAGGTTTAAATAAAGTCTTGGAGGAGGAAATATGTTTCTTAATCTCATTTAAGGACTCATCGCACTGTGAAGTCCAGTCAAATACCTATGCACCCTTTAGAGTTTGAAAAAACTGGGCACACCTGTCCGAAGACCTTGAGATGAATCGATTTAAAGCAGCCAAACTTCCAGTCAACCGTTGTACTTCTTTAACATTCCGAGGAGGCTCCATTTGGAACAAAGCATTAAGCTGGTCCGGATCGAGTTGTATCCCTTGCTCACTTATAATATAACCTAGGAACTTCCCGGACTGCACTCCGAACACACATTTTTCTGGGTTTAGCTTTAAATTCACTTTTACTAAGTTAGCAAAAGTTTCTTGGAGGTCTGCCAAGTGTAGTTATTCATCCACACTTTTCACCATCATGTCATCAATGTATACTTCCATATTTCTTCCAATTTGATCAGCAAAGGCTTTGTTCACCAATCTCTGATAAGTAACCCCATCATTTTTCAATCTGAATGGCATTACCTTGTAGCAATGAAGACCCCTATCAGTGTTACATGTGGTATGCGTCTGATCCTTCGGATCTACTTGAATTTGATTGTACCTGGAGAAAGCATCCATAAAGGATAGTAGCTTATTTCCAGAAGTGGAATCTGCCAGCTGATCAATCCGGGGACTGGATATAAATATTTTGAGCAAGCCCTATTGAGATCTGTGAAGTCAATGCACATACGCCACTTGCCATTTTTTTTTTCACCAAGACCGGGTTGGCAGTCCACAAAGCATATTGAGACTCCTTTATATGTCCCATTTTTGTGAGCCTGTCAACTTCTTGAACAATAACATCAGCCTTTTCCTTGGAAAAAGCCCTTCTCTTTTGTACCACAGGTGTTATGTCTCTCCAGATGGATAGGTGATGTGATATAATATCTGCTGGAACCCCTATAACATCAGCGTTGCACCAAGCAAAAACATGCTGATGGTCTTTTAGAAACTTTAACATCTTAATCTTTAGTTTGGATGGCATTTTAGACCCTATCTTAACACTTTTTCCTTCTTCCAAAGAGTGTGTTTCAACTTCTTTGACCGGTATCAACACTCCAGGGGTCTCTCTGGGGTCATCAATTTCACCCTCACCCCCAGAAAGCCCCGCAAACTGCTATTCTTTGTTGGTACGAACTGCCCCCAACATTCGTGGAGCCAATGCTGTAGCATAACACTCTCTTGCAATCTTTTGCCTGCTACAGACAACTCCCACTTGTCCTTGAACAGCATATTTCAAACATTGGTGGACTGTCAAGGCCACTGCATGCATCCTAGAGAGCCAAGACCTCCCTAAAATAGCATTATAACAAGTGGGGCAATCCACCACAATAAAAAGTATCCTGACCATCTTCTTAAAAGGGCCCTTGCCCAACAAAACTTCCTCTTCGAACTACCCGATCACATCTGCTGAGCTCCCAGTGAAGCCCACAATTGATCTGTCTGAACGCTGAATTACGGCTGGATTTTTCATCTTTTTGTAAGTGTTTAAGAATAGGATATTGGTTGAACTCCTAGTATCCACCAAGATTCGTCTTATGTCATTGCCCCCAATGGATGCTCCTATGAAAACATCATCTTTATGAGGGCCAGCTATATCCCTTAAGTCATCTTCATCGAAAACAATGAAGGGAAATAGAATTTGTGATTGATAGGAGGTCATGCCTCCTTCCAGCTGGGTGGCTAAAGTATGAACGTGCCTCTTCCTTGAAGAAGCAGTAGGAGCTGTCATAATATCCCCTCCAAAAATTGTGAGTGACTAAAAAAACTCAATAAGCCCGGAGACTGTTTTACAACGTTCCTGAATGGCACCCACCCTATTTCGAGTTGGATCAGGATCCAAATATTCTGACTCTACATCAAATCTTTCGATTATAACCATAGCTCCCTCCGGAGCAGCATTGCTTGGACCAACCCGATGAGCATTATCAGGCCTATTTCCTCCTCTTATTTTGACATATGCCCCCAGCTTTCCTCTTTTAATCAAGTTATGAACTTCTTGTTTCAAGGCTATACAATCATCAGTGGTATGGCCAGTATCATTATGGTACTGGCACAAAGAGTTGTTACGATGTTCCCTAGGAGATTTTAGTGCGGCTGGTCTTTTATAGTGGACATCTTCCTTTGTTTTATTATAAATGGTGGCCACACTTTCTTTTAATTCTGCAAACCACTCCGGTTGAACCCAAGGCCCTTTCTTATTGCTAGATTGTTGACTCTGGGCAGGTGCAGCTGGCTGAGATTGAGCTTTAGCCCTGTTGTGCCCCTGTCCGGTCTCCTTACCTTGTTCCCAGAATGATTTTGGTTAGGGTTTGGTGCAACCGGGGCAGACCTTACATGCCTGTGCACCCTAGTTTTCTTTGTTTCATCAACATTGATTTGCTTTCCGACCTGATTCAGCAAACCTCCCCAAGTCATGGCTTTCTTTCTGGTCACCGAATCAGCCAAATTTCCAGGGTTTAAGCCCTGTCTCAAGGATGTTATTGCTACTTGCTCGAACCAATCATCCAACCCATTTTTGGTGTTTACAAAACGACTTATGTATTCTTTCAAAGATTCGTTTGGTTCTTGGGCACAATGGATTATTGTGTCCCCATTGCCTTTTAATTCCTTACTCCCAACAAACTGCCTTCGAAAGGCCACCCAGAAGGTATCAAAGTTCCTGATGCAGCCTTGAGGTAGACTGTTATACCACTTTAAAGCACTCCCCGTAAAAGATTGGGAGAATGCTCTACAGAGTAACTTGTCGTCATCATCAAAATTCATCATGAAGTTTTTAAATTGCTCCAAGTGTTTGTCCGGATCAGTACTGCCATCGTACTTCTCCATTTTAGTACTATCGAACCTCTTAGGGAGGTTTCCGGACAGAATCTTGGAAGACAATGGAGATTGTCTCCAATTTCGGCCACGACTGAACACAATATCCTCATTGGGAGTCGCAAAGATTCCTGGTTCATCGTGGAAGGCAAAAGGATCCATCAGCATCCGATCTACATGCCTTCGGCTGTGAGATGATCCTTTGCCTATATTCCTCTTCAATTTCCCATGTCTATCCCCTTTTCTTGAATACTTTTTAATCAACTTTTGCTTCTTTTTGGATCGGCCCTCATCACTGCTGGAGGATAAGGATTCTTCGACTCCATCCTCGTCCGAGGAGCTACCAGAAGACTCTGAGTCTGAGTCAGAACTCTCCACTGGTTTAGACCGGTGAGACTTTTTGGAGCTAGCATGAGTCTTCTTAGTACTCACATGAGTCTTCGAAGGCTCATGCTCTCTAGGGTTGTCGGTATGATGAGCGACTGATGCTTTTGACTTTTCTTTCATGCCCATCTTAGCCTTCTCTGCCCTCAGAGCTTCTATCTCGTCCTTTAATCTATCACGCTCCTCGATGGTGTATTCATCATTTTCACCCACCACTTCAAGCATAGCTGGTGGTACTTCCGGGGCGTCCGGATTCATTCTGACTGATTTTTCTTGTTGGTTTCGAATGCTTGATTCAGGCACCGTCGTGCTCCCACTATGGTCGCCAATTTTGTGTGGTTTATTTTCGTCTGAGGGCAAGTTTGTAATTTTTGTTTGGAGTTTTGTGGAAGTTTGTATGTATTTAATGTTTGAGTAGTGAGTAGAGAGAGAATTAAGCAGCCTGGTTGTATTTAATTTTCATTACCCTCATTTAATGTTGGTGGTTGGGTTTTTATACCCTTACATTTGGGCCTTATGGGCTTTCGGGTCATGTTTAATGGACCCAGGTCAAGTTTAAGGACCAATGAGCTCTTAGTAGTATAGCAAGCCGCTTAGTCAAGAAGTGATTAGGTTTTTAAGTACTTTAGTTCTTGTTCGAACAGTCCAACGGATGAGGTGTTCGAACTGTCCTGTCCGGTTAGGTGGTCTTAATCCGAACTGTCCCTGTCCGAAGAGGTAACAGAATCCGGACTCATTAGCAAGAAGTGTTATGGGCGTACCAAACTACTCATCGGGCTGCTACAGAAGAGTCTCCTTTTGGTTTGGTGTATGGGATTGATGCAATTACCCCTATATAAGATATCGTACCATCATACAGGTTCACAATTATTCCGAACAAGCTAATGAGATAACAATTAGTAATCAGTTGGACTTAATAGAAGAAAGAAGGGTTAAAGCTCACTTAAGAACAACTCACTACCAAGGTTTGATGAGGAGCAGATTAGCTTCCAAGGTCAAGAGAAGAGATTTTCAACGAGAAGATAAGGTTTTAAGAAAGTTTTCTTACAAACCAAAGAGAAGCAGTTCGGTAAGTTGGCTCCGAACTGGGAAGGCCCTTATGAGGTCTGTGAAAAACTTAAACCTGACACATATAGACTTCTGGAAAAAGATGGGAGAGTTTTGAAGCACCCATAGAATATTGAACATCTCAGGTTATATTTAGAATAAGATTTTTGTGTAAATATTTACTTGTTAGATATCCATGTAAATATTAGGGGGCATACTCTTTCCTGCCCTAGTGGCGCGGAGAGGTTTTAATGAGGTGTCCGGTCTTTTATGAAATAATATATGATGCCTTCTTAAAACATTTAGAGTGGTTTTAATACAATTCAATTCAAGTACAAATCACTTTTTCAACACCTTGGATCTTTAGTAGATTGGATAAATCTGGTTAAGTGATGACAATTAAATACATGTCATTGGAGATATTAAACACTCTCACTTTAATACTTCTGAAATGATAGGGGCTACTTAAACATTAACCATGAAAATTTTTAAGGAAAGTATTGAACAAAAAAAGGTTTGATAAATTAAAACCTATTCGGACTAGAACCGAACATGAAAACAAAACATGTCTTGGCCATCCAAGGACTTTAGGTGTTCAAAGGACTTATTCGGACTTTAACCGAATAATAGTACAAAATGTGGCTTGGCCATCCAAGGACTTTAACTTTTTTATAAAAACAATATATATATATATATATATATATAAAACCTTAGGGCTTGTTCCTTTCGGACATTCCTTCACCACCATCACATTTTTTAGGACTTTAGAGTTCGGCGCTCGAGCTCTCACCAGTTTCCTCTTCATCATTACTAGTAGAATCAATTCCAGTCGAGTAGTTGCGTTTTTCACCATCTGCTAGAGTATGAAATGGGATCTCTTTATAATCCACATACTTCCACAGAGGACCCAGTGTCCTCTTCAGAAAGGTCTCGTGGAACAGCAGCACCATGTCTGACTTGATCTCATCATCTCTCTTTTGTAAAGAGTCTATGACCTCGTTGGTATATTTATCAATACCCATTTGGTGAGCTTGCTCCTGCTGGCTCTTCAAATCCGCCTTCTCTTTGGTCATCTCTGAAACAGTGCCCTATAACTTAGTCTTCTCATCGGTTAAGGTTTGAATGGCACCATCCTTGGTCTTCACTTCCTCCTTCGATGTTATGAGGTCTTTTTCTAAGTCATAATACTTAGTCTGGAGCTCAGTTCTGGCTGCTTCTGATGTGGCTAACTTAGTTTCTGAATCCTCTTTGTCCTTATTCAGTGTCTCTATCTCCTTCATCAGTTGATAAGGTTGGTCTGAATTTTCACCTGCCTTTCTAGATCAAGTATGGGTCGGATATGACCGAGGAGGGAGTGGCTCAGGACATCTTACTCTCTGGAAACAGAGAAGGATTTATCATTGAAGGTCACTATATTGGCAGAACTGGAAGGACGGTAGGACCTGCAAAATCATACTTTTTGGAATCATTCAATTACAAGTCAATATCTTGAAGGGAACTGATGTCCACTTCGTCATCCCCCTCCCCCTCCCCCCCCCCCCCGCAACATTCTCTCTGCACTGGAGATCTGTTGGGATGTTCTCTTGCAAGATAAGAATAGCAGGGGCTGGTGGAGGTTGGATTTATGAAGGACGAAAAATTATTTCTTCACATATGGTGACCTTCTTCTTCTTAGCAGTTTTCTCATCACTGTAGGCCCTCCTTTTCCTGTCCTTCTGTGGAGGCTTTGGTGGGTTCTACGACTCTCCAGCATTCCTCACCGTTTCAACTTCTACTGTTTTGAGTAGGGCTACATCAATACCCCCTTGGTTCCCCGAACCAGCCCCTTTAGTGGCTGCTTGAACCAACCCTGCTGCAGCTTTCTTCTTCTTTATCTTCATCTTGTTGGGAGCCTTAGCTCTGGAAGGGAAGAACAATTTTTCATCCTTAGCCTCTGTCCTTTTAAGAATCACGCAAGGAGGAGGAAGGGTGGTTAGCTCTTCCAAAGAGAGATCTCTTCGTCCTGTGGTGTTCCACATATGGGACCTCACTAAATTTCCCGATGTGAAGCAGTTGTGGAAGACTTCCCTCATTGCTCTGCAGCCCATGCATTGAGTTTTGCACAGGTCTTTTTCCCTTCCTCCAAATTCCCGGTTAACTTCTTCGGTAGCACTGAAACGGAGTAACAAGCCAATCAGAATAGGGAAACGTATACTTTAATAAGAAGAAGACTTGAATGACAAACGGAAGATAGGAAGTTACCAGTGCTTTTCCACCTGCTAGTGAGCATGCTATGGTTGGTGTTCGCCTTAATCTTCCTTCCATTTCCCATGTTCCACTGACAAACAGGAACTGTGTCCTCCAATTATTTTCGGACTCCAACATGTCGTCTACAACTTTGAACTCATTCCCCATGTTGTGATGGTAGAATGGGATCTGATAGTTCTTGCACAAGCTTGCTACATCAACAAACTACTCCATCGGAAGTGGGGTCTTCGACAACCTTGATGCCATGATTCAAGCAAGAAGGGAATACCAGGCATTGGGGTTTAGGTGGCTAGGGAAAACTTTGACCAATTGAAAGTACCAAACAATTTTGGGTCCAATGGGAACCAGAGTCCCCAGTTTAGCACTTCGGTGAAAATTACCACCTTATTAAGCTTGTAGTCTATGGGAGTCTCCGGAGTAATAGGAATCCTTACCTTCACAAACTTCGGAATCCCTTATTTGGTCCGGATTCAGCCGAACTCAGTAGTATGGGTATAAATGTAGTTGATGTTTTGTAAGGCCAATAAATATTCAACCCTAACATGTTTAAAACAAGGGCCTACCTTGCCCTATAAGCACTCCGAAAGCGAGTCTGGATGAGTCATAAAGATTTTTACCTATCTCTTGCCCTATTTATCAGAAGTAGCATCTCCCGTTTGACCTAATGCGTCAGTTTCGAAGGGAGCCTCCTCAATGCTGTCTTCCATTACTTCTTCCATCACTGTGGAATGTTTGTCAGCTACCTTAAAAGAAGGGAGGGAGGGGTCAGTTTCTTGTACTGAAGGCTGTTCGGAAGGTTGAGTGCTTGTTTCCTCTGAAGGCCTGGTATCTGGTTGAGGATGGGATCCAGAGGGCTTGACCCGTGGGGCTGCTTTAGATATCTCCGATCCAGAGGGTTTTGTCAGTGAATGTTTAGATTGGTTTTAGCTTGGCGGGTTGTCCGGCGAGGGTTTATCTTCTCCGGAGACTTCTCAGTATCAGAACCCATAGCAATGAAGGTAGAGAGTTTTCTGATATTTAAATAGCTTTTTATTTAGGCACATAAGGTTTGGACTCTTGAACAGACTAACCTGAGGGAAGGGGTGAAAGGCTTGGTTTGAAGGAAAGTTATCTGGGCCTAGGGTTTTTGGAAGAGGATGACCCTTGATCGGCGTCCTGAGTCGGTTCATTGGTTTTCTCACCTAGATAAACTTGGAGGCCGGCGGCGATGCGGTTCTCTCTTTCTACCTTCCTCGCTCTCTGTAACTCTGAAAAATTCACCGTGCCACCTTTCACTAAAGAGTTTCTAGTTGTGAACATAAAGTTTCTCAAGAACAATTGGGAGGTAAAGAAGAATGTCTCTCTATAAAAAGTTTGAGTGTGGAATACAATGAAACAGTAAAAGAGGATTTATGTAACACTAAAAAAGTAACAGTTACCAAGGAGAAGTTGAAGAGGGTTTTTGGAATGATTAAAATCTGCGTAAACGTGTGAAGAATCAAATGCCTAGTTAACTTCCTAGACTTAGTGGGTGCGCTGATCTAGGAAAAATAACGGTTGGTAGGTCGAACCAAATATTGACACGTGTCCCACGATCCAAGAAGAAAAGTCTTAGAATTCTGGGAAGAGAAACCAGTCCTGACGATCAGATAAGGTTGATACTGGAGTGGTAGATTGAACCAAATAGTGAACTTCTTACGCCGAACGATGCGAGAAGATCAGATAAGGTTGATACTGAAGTGGTAGATCTTTTAGCCTTACCAAAAATATTTATTAAGGCCTAAAAACAGGGCTACTGATGAGTTCGAATACTTCAGACACAACCTACTACGTAATCCAGACTAGGGTAATTCGGACCATAATACTCCACTAAAACATCCGAACAGGACAAATGTAAAACATCTTTTTACTAAGTTATTTCGTAATCTACTGAAAAGACTAATGGGTCATTAAACTTGACCTGGTTTCATAATTTTACCCGGTAAGCCCATCCGAACAGGTCATAACTCTCATTAATGAGGGTGATCAACATTTAATACACGCAGACTGCTTAATTATCTCAGTACTCCTTACACTAAACACTAAATACTTCAAACTTACCAAAACTACTTTACCAAACTACCCCCAACCCAAAATAAACAAAACCAGTCTTTAGCCAAAGTATGTTGGTCATGATATTTATTATTTTGCTATATAAAATATTGTGTAAAAGCTTAATCTCGTAACTGATAAATATTTTAGCTTATTCACTTACCTTATAACTCGTTTTGATTACATATGTTCAATTAGTTAAGCTTGTGTTGGTATAATTTTGATCCAGTTTTATTCGTTTCATTTCTTCAAGGTTATCTGGTTGAATTTTCTCCAAGACATCAAGTTGACTTAATCAATTTATCTACTTTGTTTCTTTATCTAATCATTCAACATACTTGTTTTCCTTAACTCGTTATCTTTAACGTATGTGTTAGTCATTTAATACTATTGTTATAACTTATTAAGCATGTGTTCATTCTTTAACACTCCCAATTTTTCTTTAATCAATTCAACTTATTTTCTTTATTTAATATTACGAGTTCAAATATTTTATCTTGTCATCTCTGAGACCGTTTATTTAAGTTATTCAAATTTTATCCTTCCTTATTATTCTTAATTCATATAATTTACATTCTCATATGTGAGTCGTCATGTTTAATTCATATAATTTACTACGCTCTTTAATATCTTGTGTGTTTGAATCATCTTGTACAATAATACCTAATATGAAAATAAGGGATTATATATATATATATATCCGGAGTACCTTGTCTTATGAATTTATATATATCTTATTCGTTATAGCTTATTCATTATTTATCATGTAGCTCGGTCAACTGTGTTTCTTTATTTGCTTTATAACTTGCTTATTATTTCTTATGTAGCCCATCTAACTATCTTGCCTTATTTTTCTCATAAATGCTTATTATTTCTTATACATCTCGTCCAAATGTGTTTTTTTTATCTTTAACTTACTTAGTCTTTCTTATGTAAATCGTTTAAATATATTGATTCATTTATCTTAGAACTTGACTTATAATTAGAGCATTTGTAGTCCAACCTTTATGCCATCAATTGTGTGACTTCTTGATTTTGAAAGATTATTTGCTTCGATTATAGTTATGTTAACTAATTGACATATTGTTTGAGCGTTTATAGCCCATTGCATGATCTTTTGATCTTAAAAACGCATTGGTTTAGTTTATAGATATATTCGGTACTTGACGTAAATTCTGACCATTTTTTGCCACTTTGTGTTGCCTCTTGATCTTAGAAGATTATTAGCTTAGCATCTAATCATGTTCGGGTTAAAACCTATGGTGCTCACCAATGTTGGTCACTTTTCTCGAAACAACATTGGTGGTCACTTTTGTATTAAAACAATCATTTTTGTTGGCCATCCTTTGCATTCATGGTCCCTCGCGTGTATATTTAACCAAATTGTGACATCTGTCAACTAGACAGTAAAATACCACTCTTTTTTATGACCTAAAATACCTTTCCATTTTTTACCATATAGATCTACTTTTAATGTTTTTACTATTTACCTTTACTTTTTACCATTTAGGAATATAACATGTCATTTATCACTCTTTTATTTTTTTACCCTAATGACTTTCGGAACCTGGTCGAGCCCAATTAAATTAAATTAACCAAATGAACGAATTCATAACCAACCCATCTCACTTTTGATAAGGCTATACCCTGTAAATAGTATATATTTCTTATGATGACGAGGTATATATATATCAACGACTAACAAAAGAATAAAATACAAGTTAGAAGGAACAAATGAAATATGAGGTATAACACACAGATGAAAGGGTCATAAGAGTTTTAAGAAAATGGACAAAATATGAGACGAGGGTCATAAAAAGGTATGAGAAGATTATAACAAAAAGATATTAAACGAGGGCCATAAAGAAGTACAAAATAAAATTCATATAGAACATACTAGGCGAGGGTCATGAAGAAGATGTTAGATGAGGGTAATAAATAAGATGTTAGACGAGGGTCATGAAGAAGCATGAGATGAGGGTCATCAAGAAATTAACAGACTAGCATAAAGCGAGGTTGTTTAAGGGGTTATAACATAATAACACGTGCCAACATGTTTTAGGTTATAATGAATGGTAGTTAGATAATAATAACAAGATAACACGTGCAAGCTTATAATTGGTAGATAATACTTTGTAAATTATATAAATAAACATAAAAGTCTCAATTTGGAAATTGGCCACACTTTAAAAGAGAAGATCATTATATTCAAAACAATATTCTTTCTCAATTATTTCTCATTATCTTGGCTTTATATTTGAGACACATTTCTTATTAAATTCAGCGTCGATCTGGAAAAAGTTTCTTTCCAAAAACTTAAACTTTTAGCAATACCAATGGTGATGATAAAATTAAGAATTGAAAGAGAATCACCAAAAATCCGTCTGATTTGAGAAACTATTGTGATTATTTCACAAATCATGATAAGCTTTGAAGTTTGCAAAATCAATTTAGAACAAGATCAACTTTTAGGTATAGCAGTTGGTGCGCATAATATAATTATCCAAGAATAAAATACTCCAACAGTTATGATGACAAATGCTAATCAGGAAATTAGAGCAAAATTTAATGCGTATAGTACAGTTAATCAAGTCTAAAATGGTCCAGTTGGTGCACTACCTCATGTATATGGTTATTTTATATCAATTTAGGAAAAAAATCTCTATTGGAAAGGTTTTCCGGGTACCCCGTCTAGTGTTCAGCTTTTGGGAATGATTATTAAATGGTCAAAGAAAGAGAAATTTAGAGCTAGTCAATTGCAGTTCGAAAGAGACGAAGAAGCTAAACTTGAAATGAAGAAGTTAATTGAAGCGTTATAATTGTTAGTAGATAAGTTTATGTCAAAAAGCGAGAAAAAATGGAGGTTAAACAATGGAGACAATAAGACAAGTTTTACAAAACAAAATGAACTAAAAAGAGGTAATGTGTAGGAATAAAAAGAAGAATAAGTTGTAGAACTACAAGAGAGCAACACTAAAAAGAAAAAGAAAAATAAATTTGAAAAGTGCTGATTATAAGTATCATTCAAGTAATATAGTTTCTAGGGAAAATAAGAAGAAAAAACTGATAAAGTATAATAAAGATATATCGAAAATGACATCTTATATGGTTAATGAGTCTCTATTTGATAGGAAATTTTTTAAGGGAAACTTTCCTTAAAAAATTGACCCCTAACAAATGGATACTTATGATGGTTCAAGGACCGTGAGTACTATTTAGAAGAATTGAGAGGCCTGATGATAATAATCAACGTAGACAGTGTTTTACTTTTCATAGGGTTTTCAATGAAGTTTAAAGGAAACACGCTTGATTGGTTTAACTTCCTATCCAAAGAATTAATTCAATATTTCAAATGACTTTAGAGCGCTTTTATAAATCAATTTAATGGTTTATTTTCCATAGATCTTGAGAAATTCACTCAATATAAATCAAATAATTCGGGAAAGGTTTGTTAACTCGCTCGAAGTGATAAATTTAAGAAAGAATTTGAAGATCCCACAGATGAGATATAATATGGCAAACCTTTGGGTAAAATGGATAGGGAAATACTAGTAAGTGAGCATTTGGTTAAAATTGGGAATCAACTAACTCACTATTTCAAGTTTAAATTAGTATAATTATTAAAAAAACCAATCCATATGTTTTTACTTGGAGTGTTGATTATCTGTTTGGGGTTAGCTTGTCTATCATGCGTCACAAGTTAGCAATCAATACGAGGTTGAAGACGGTTAGTCTAAAAATGAGGGTTTTCTCTCATGAGAATTTAGTGGGCATTATCAAAGAGGTACAAATTTTGTTGAGACATGGCCCTATCAGAGAATCGAGACATCCAACTTGGGTATCCTACCATAATGTCTAAAGGATATTTTTCCATCTAACCTCAACACGACATGTCTAACTAATATTTTCCTTTACCTCATATTGACTAATTGATAGACGTAACTTTGGATCAAGAATACTTGTCATTTATGGACGTTTATTCAGAATATAAACATATTTGAATGCATTCAATTGATTAGGAAGATGATGCTTTTCAAACATAAAAAGTTTTGTATTGTTAGAAATTATACCTTTTGGTTTAAAAAATACATGATCGACTTATGAAAGGCTTATCAACTGAATATTAGAGAAGAAAACAGGAATAAACTTGTAGGCGTACATACACGATATGATTGTAAAAATAAATAATAAGGCTCGTAAAAGTGATTTTTTATCTAAACTATTTGAGAATCTGAGAAAGTGTCATGTTAAATGGAACCCTTTAAATTATTCATTTGGAGTTAGAAGAGGAAACTTTATTAGCTATATTGTCAATAAGAATGAAATCAAAGCCGATCGAGAGGAATTAATACCACTATTAACTATGAAGCCACTAAGTAATATTAAAGAGTTTAAAAGGTTAATAGGTCGTCTAACAGCATTGTCGAGGTTCTCTTGTAATGGTTCTTCGAAGAGTTTTCCTTTCTTTGAAGTCCTTAAATGAGAAAATAACTTCAATTGGAATGAAGAATGTGATAAGACCTTTTACACTTTAATAGAGTATTTGGCTTCAATAAAATCTTTGCAGCTCCATTACGACGCATACAATTATATCTATACTTGTATGTATCCAAGCACGCCATGAGTGTCATCGTGGTTATAGAATATAAAGAATTTCCAAAACCAGTTTATTATGTGAATCAAAATCCGATGAAAGCATAATCTAACAATAACCGCCCAACACCTCTATAATTAACAAAAGTGTAATTACTAATAACAATCCAACATCAAACTTATTTACCAATAACCATCTAAAGGGTTCATAAAGTACAAATATCCACCAGGTAGTCTGAAATACCCCTCAACTGGTTTTCTCTCTCTTAATTTTTGTTCTTTAAAAAAATATCATATTTGATAAGGGGAATATAATGCCAAGATAATGATAAATGATCGAAGAGAAAATAAATAATCAGTATAATAATGCTTATTGTGTTTCAAAATCAGATCATTTTACAATGATGGATTTACCTTTATGTATAGTCCTCGTCATTACTTCTTTTTTACATTTATTTTCGAACTGTTACTATATCGAGTGTGTGAACGTATCTCAAATACCAGTCATATTTCTTAATGTATATACAAACATAATTTTAAATAATTTATGTTATTATAACACGTGCCACTTTCTAATATCTCCTCGAACGTTAAGTATATACACTCGATTCGCGCTCTCGTCAGGTAAAACATTAACTACTTGGGTGTCAAATTTATGCGCTCAGTTTGTACTCTCATTGGGTAAAAGGTTTTCCTCGTCTTGTATTCTTTAGGTCATCTTTGATTATTCTTGCTCTTGTTATCTCGTTAATGTTTACCTCTTCCCTTGGTTATCTTGTCTAAGTTGACATACCTCGTCTCGTCACCATTCATCCAATAGTTTGATCGCTTCATATTACATGTAACTAACCTTGTTGTTTATATATTGTAAACTCACCCTATCAATATAATAAGTATAATATATTTTTTAGATATAACCTTATTAATATCTTTTAAATCATAGATTCAAAAAATTTAAAAATGCAATTAGTTTTATTTTTTAAGACAAACAAAACTAGATACAAGAAACATTTTTTAAAATATTTTTAGTTGTGTAATTACATGTAATTGGGCTGCGAAATAAACTAGGAAAAACTAACTAGGTTCTAGTAGCAGAATTACGTGTAACTTGGTTACCAAAAAGGATATATGTTCCAATAACGGAATTACAAATAATCTGATTGGTAAGAGGAAATTATGTTCTAGTTGTGGAATTACATGAAAATTTGTAGCGTAAATAAGAAGAAAATAGTTACGAAAATCTGGTTAATAAATAAGTCTGATTGTGTGAAAAACTAAGATACAACTTGTTTTAATTAAAATAAGTGATAATTTGGTGTGAAACAACTAACTTTTTTGTAATTGAGAAAACATGTGCATTTTTGTGTTAATTGTTTTTAAAAAACTTGAATTGTGTTCAAGTTGCAAAAATATGTACAATTTGGTTGGTAAAAAACAATTGTACTCAAGTTGCGGAAGGACATGCAAATATGTAGCGAACATAAGAAGAAAATAGTTACGAAAATATGAATTTGGTTGCTAAATAAGTCTCGTTATATGAAAAAACAAAAAACAAATTTGTTTTTAGAAAATAAGTGAATTTGGTGCGAAACAACTAACTTTTTCTGTAGTTGAGAAAATATGTGTATTTTTATGTTGATTTTTTTTATAAAAAATAAAAATATTTGATTGTGCTTGAGTTGCAGAAATATGTGCAATTTGGTTGCAAAAATATTCTACAAAAAAATATGTTTCAGTTGCAGAATTGCGTGTATTGTTTGCAAAACGGAAATATGCTTCGGTTGCGCAATTACGTGTAATTTGGTTGCTAGAAACCAATTATGGTTTGGATACCAAATTCCGTATAATTTGGTTCCGAAAATAAGAAAAAAACTCTTTAAAAATATTTCTTATAGATTTAAAAATTGGATATAAGTGTTTTTGGAATAATAATTTGAGTTAGGGTTTGAATGATATAAAATTTTCAATCTT
Source organism: Limnanthes douglasii subsp. nivea (assembly GCA_036936605.1). Lineage (NCBI taxonomy): Eukaryota > Viridiplantae > Streptophyta > Magnoliopsida > Brassicales > Limnanthaceae > Limnanthes > Limnanthes douglasii. The sequence continues at coordinate 163,665,311 of JAUPFV010000003.1, forward strand.
AAAAATAAGTAATCGTTAAGTTTTCACGCAGTTGTGCGGTTTAGGGGTATTATTGAAAAAACTTATGATTCATGTAGTTTTTGATTAACTTCAAAATCCAGGTGCTTATCGATAACTTATCCTTAACGAAAATAGGCATGATATGAAGTAAGCTGTTTTGTCTGTGCTTCTTGCAAGCAATAAAAACGTAAATCACTTGACAAATTTTAAATGGGAAGAACAAACAACAGTATAAATGCAAACGGTGACAACTTAAATCCAACGAATAATAAAGCACGAGCCGCGAGTAATAAATTATTTATAGAACGTTAATTCGTGTATGTTTGCTAAATTAAAGACATATATATTAAAATCACGAATCAAATTTTACTTTTCAAACATATACTAAAAACTACTTTGGAATCGCGAATAAAGTTTAAAATCAAGAACTCTATCTATAAAATGAACCGCTAACCTTACGACACAATAACATTAAAATTGCCAAATTTTTGTGTTAAAAAACTCTTTTCAACTTCGAGTATTCCTAACGATAAGTTGTTTGAAAAATCATAAAAATTATAGTTTTCGTTATGAAACCCAAAAAAATAAAACATCTGTCCTCAAACTAACAAATCTTTTTGAATCGATATAAACCATCATTTGTAATCAAACCATCATTCCTAATCTTTTTAAATTAGGAAGGAACTTAATCGCTCATTTGTAACTAAGACAAAAATCGATTTCAAACTTAATATTTTATGTAAATCAATATCACCAATGCCATAAAAAATTGTATGACTCGATAAATTTGAACAATTGAATATTTAGATTTAAAGTGATGGAAAACTAAATATGAAAAACTAAAATATGATAAAAAAAACTAACAAAAAGTTAAAAGAGATTATTAGAAAAAATAAGATTAAAAATTATATATATTAATGATTAAATTGGTTATTTATAGTGAAGAAGTGTTTTGGATAAGAATTGTGACCAACTATATATTAAAAAATTAACCTTTTAGATGTGAAATGATATTTAAAGTTCGTTATGGATGGTTATGGGTAACCTCTCGAAACTTCAACCGTATAAATATTATTTCATTTATTATAAAAGTTCGATAAATAGAGAGTCCCAATTGTTTGACGAAAACCACCCCTTATTTTCTATAGTAATTGTTTAGAAACATCTAAGATATCTAAGTTTGATTTTCTGTTTGAACTAATATAAAAATTGTAATTGACTTATATTATTATTTCAATGGATCCAGTTAATATGTAATATGGATAAGAAAAAACGATAAAAAAAAATGTCTTCCCCATACTTATCTTATTAAAATGTGCAGTACTAATTAATCTGCAAGACTCCAACCACCTTTTTAAAAAAACAAGTTGTTGGTCAACGGTTTATAAAGATACGCGACACTATATTTGCTATATAGACAAAGATACCAGATCATTTCCGATTCAAACCACGCGATTCGTCTTATTTAATTTTTCCAAAAAAATACGTTCATATCCTACCAATAACAAACAAAACAGAATAGAATAGAATAGAGACAAATCCTCTAAAAAAAAGAATAACAAATACATATAGATGAAGAACCTATAAAATCGATACAACAATAATCATAAAGTAATACTCGAGTTTGATAAACCAAATGAATGCATTAAGTACTACTAGACGAGGGTTATATAAAATGAGTAAGATAGTGATCACACAATTAGTAAAAATAACAATCATAGAAATTGAAGATAATAGAGGTACGCGCAAAGACAACGGTGACAAATAACGCGAAAATAAGATGCAGATATGAATCGAAGACAATAAGTACTACTAAAAATCATATAAAATGAATAAGATAATGATGACAAAAGTAATACGGAGGGGTGATGAAGACGGTAATAGTCAATATGAGATAAAAACAATAAAGATACGTGGTCAAGAGTCACGAGCAACACGAAGATGAGTGGCAAATACAGCCATGGACAACAAATTAATATAGACGATGACCAAAAATACTATGCAAGACGGGCATAACGAATTATGGGTGATATTCCATCGGTTCAGTCAGTTTTGTTATAAATTTTTAAACCAAATCAAAATAATTCGGTTTGTATATTATTAAACCCATTTAATTAAAAAAGTTTGGTTTTTTAAGTTTCGGTTTTGATCGATTTTGGTTTTCAGTTTTTCGGTTATTATATCGGTGCGATTTGATACGATCGGTTTGGCCGGTTCCATGCAAATTGTTTATCATTTGTTATGGTACTAGATAATAAAAAAATAATTAAATAATTTTAAATATTAGTATAAAAACAACAAATTTTAACTCTATTTTTTTTAAGTCTGCACGGATAGAGAGACATAATATATATAAAAATAAAAAAATACACTCTTAAAACGCAAATAGAACATAAGTTCCGGCTTGCAGCTTAAAAGGGTAAAATAATTCGAATCTGGGATTCGAACCCTCTCACCGGTGTTTAAATGTCATAAAAACGTTATATATATATAGTATATTTACTAAATTCGGTCAAATTCGGTCAATCCGGACAAACCGAAAACTGCTCGAAATTAATTCTGTTTGAAAAATTAAAACGGAACCAAAAATATAGTTTTAAAAAACCGATCAAACCGACCCATTTCGATTTGGTTGGGTCAATTCGGTTTTTTTTCCGGTTTTTTCTTACCCCTGATACAAATTCTCTGTGCAATTAACATGGATCAACTTAACCGTCATATTATGAGTAATGACATGAACATCTATTAAAAATTATAACCAATATTTAAAACGCTTCGACATGATTCAAACATGTAACGAATATCTAATTAAATGCCGAAAGAGAAGATAGCGTGTCAAAAGTATAAATAAGAGAAGAACCCTTAACGCCAAGACTGTAAAAAAATTGGCTAGATAATTTTTTTTTATTGTAATCGTTAAACCTTACTTTCTCTCCCAAATCAATTTTCATTATTTTGGCATTATGTTTTGAAAAGGAAATCCCATAAAAAAATTAGACAACATCTGTGGGTAATTACTTTGTTTTATCCTATGAGTGTTAACCACAATGGCAATACCCGATACCCGGGTGAATCAGCGATTCCCGATGATCGTTCGAGGAGTAATGATCAGGTCGTCAGTCTAGGGCAATATCAGTTTTGGGACACCATGCCAGACCAAGAGCGTGTGACTAAAGTAGTCGTCGTCATCATCGTCAACCCATCTGTTAAGATCGTATTTGGAATGCAATACGGGTAGTCGACCCCGAGGCGCCCAGTTACTGTTATGCATGTCGATCAAGATATGTCGGCCACACCATCTAGCATCCCGGTTGTGAAAATGCATGTCTAATAAGGGCAATCAAGATACAACCTAAAAGAAACCATGATGTCAAGGAGATGATGGAAAAAATAAATAAGGCATTACGACTACTGACGAATTTTTGTTTATCATAGGATACAAGGAAGAAAAAGATAGATTGTGAGGTCGGTAAAGGCGAGCCACACAATGAGGGCAAGGGAAGAAACAGAGAGGACGAGCACAAGGGTTAAAATGACAGCAATAGGCACGTAGAAAAGAAGGTTAAAAGAGTTGAGTGCGCAAGTATTTGAGCAACAGGGTCTTCTAAAAGAGTAAGGAAAATAATAAGATATTATACAATAAGAAGAGACAAAAAAATGGTGGCATACTACTTCAAGAATCTCCTTTCGTGGAGAAAATTCTGGAAGGTAAGGAGAAAATTCTGGAAGGTAAGGTTCCCATGAAGTTTGATCCCTATCGAATGGATAGGTACGACGGCTGGCGGATCTAGGAATGGAAATTAGGGGGCTAAACTAAAAATGTATGCATAATCTTCCGAAACATTTTTCGATATTTTCGCAAAACCTAATTCTATTGTTAGTTTCGAATGCGTTATCTCGCTCTAAAAACACCCTCTAAAAACACCAACGTGACCATTTTGAAACAGTCTTCTTCCAACTATTTTGTAAACAAAAATAACATAAATTTATAAAAATATTTTAGACCAAATCATTTTCTATTTATTTATATTTCACTGGTGGCTTTGTTCTTATATTTTAATTTCTCACAAATATTTTAAAAATATCATTCTCTTATATTCTATTTTAATTTTAATTATTTACCATTTTATTTAATTTCTAATTTTGATATATTTTTTAATAATTTACTTAGCTTTCATTTATTAATTGCTATCTTATTATAAGAAAATAAGACGTTAATGTTTCTTTTAAAATTAATTGTCTTTTCTAATTATAAAAACTAAAGTAATATAAAAATGAAAAATAAAATTCAAATAAATTTTTTTAGAACAAAATGTGATCCACTTCTATAAATAACGGTGGGACCGGAAGTAGTTTTCTAGAATATCTTTAATAGTGGTCCACTGTACCTCTTTTAAAAATAAAAAACAATAAACATAAATATATATTTTATTTTTATTTTTTTGTGGGACCGGGATTAGGGGGGGGCTCGAGCCTCCCTAGCCCTCAAGTCCCTCCGCCACTCAAGGAACCAAAGTATCACCTAGAATAGTTCAAGAAGATGATGACGACATTTAGTCTGGACGGCGGTGTTACTCTGTAGAGCATTTTCTATGGAATTTAAGGGAGACACTTTCGAATGGTTCAACAACCTATCAAAAGGGACAATTTTGGATTTCAAGAGTCTGTGGAGTTCTTTCCGGTACCGGTTCATAGAAAACGAAAAACATAACAAAGACGGTTCATCCATTATGAACATGTATAAAAAACAGGGAGAAGCACTCAAGAGTTGTGTAAAGATATTTGTGCCGGAGATGAACGTGTTCTCTACATGCAAAGAGGACATAACTATTGCTTCAGTTCAGAAAGGGCTAGATATACCTAAAGCCATATACGATTATCTTATGCGAATTATGGTCGCCACAATGGGTGACGTCTTCGTGATGTCAAATCAATTCATCCGGGCTAAAGATTCTAAGAAGGAAGCGTCTATCTATTCTATACCTCAAGTATCATTGACATTAACACCGTATAAGAAAAAAAGTGATTAACAAAATTTGTGTGAAGGCCAGGCATGCTGAGCCTTCCCGAATTCATTCAAACAATACATGGTCTTGTATTGAAATAATTCAATGCGATGATTCACGCTTTCAACTCACAATATTTCCTTCATATACGACATAACTAAAAGAAAGATAAGATACCAAACGCCTTGTCGTATACTGGCCAAGGGCAACAAACTATCTCGTAAATATTTTTGGACGTACCACAAAAATTATGGGAACTCGACCATCATGATCTACATGAATAGATTGAGCGGTTGATCAACCACACAGAACTTGTGTAGAAAATAGTGTTTACAATTTCTTATTGAAATATTTTTGGGGTTCTCCAAAAATTTCAATTGGATAAAATCAGAGATATATGTTTTGAACAGAGAGGATGAAAATGATATGATCTTCTTTTCAACAGAACCCATATTTATAAATTCGACCAACCAAAAACAGTTTGGAAGTTAGGGCAGTTAGGGTATCTAACTGGTTTTGTAATAAAACGGCTAAAATTTAAAATTTGAATAAAACGGTCAAATTTTCAATTTCGAAATTTTGTTGACTTGCAACAATAGCCGATTTAACCAAGGGGCCCCTTGACCCCGCTAATCGTGATATAATCTAACAAGCGTGCACTTCGCACTTTACGACTTGTTTGATAATATATCATGATTAAATTGGTCGACTAGTCGATCCAATTACACTAAAATAAATAACAATATTCCCCTTTTAATCAAACGTAAGGAAAGAAAACTCCGCAAATAAAATGTGACATGGGATCCATTTCAGCGTCCCGAGATGAAAATGTGGAAGTGGAGCCAATAGACCCCATGCGAGGTGAAACTCCCCCAAATAATAAAGGGCGCACCTTAAAAAACAAGGTAGGCTCTAGTTTCAAAATTCCATATTAACGACCTTCTACCAGTGATATGAGATTGAACGACATTCTCAACCACCTACTATCTTTGGGCGGATGGTCAAGTAGAAGGCATAAAAAGCTACGTCAAAAGCTTGACGAAAAATATTTTTGGAGCTAATGGGAAGTGGCCCGACACGATAGCTGGGGTGTTTTGGACCTATCAAACGATACCCCCAATCTCGACGTAACGTTATTTTTTATTCACAAGATTACTTACTATACGTCTGCATATTAGTATTATCCAAATATTCAATAGCAAAAACAAAGATAAATGCCCTTCCGTATCCAACATAAAAATCTAAGTCATCTGTTTTTATTAATTTTGACATATTTAAATGTTAGTCAAGCTACAACGATTAACAATAAAATAACCACCACGACAAGAAGGCCATGCTAACAACATGATAGTAAGGTTCGTACCCTTATCATCTACATCAAAGAACATTGGTAAGAAAAATATAACAAAATGGGGCTCGTGTACAAGTATAAGTTAGAGAGCATGGTTAACAAACCAAGCTTAAGGTTAACAAACAAACGGGTTATGCTAAAGGCCATACTGAACCTCACTTACGAATTCAAACTAGCGACATGGTAAATATACCAAGTCTAATGCTAAAATACCACCGGGCTATGTGATTGGTCATGCTGAACCCTGATGTACGCGCCAAATTAAAATCATGGTTATCTACCCAAGTCCAAGGTGGAAATATCATCCAATTATGCATACTGAGGTATGACAAACCAATCAAATAAATGATATGGTTAGTATAACCAAATCTATAGACTAAGTCTAGCATGTCTAACAACATACCATAGTAGGCGTCGTAACCTATAAACATTTACATAACTAACATAATGCATACCATTTATTTTCGGAAAATAGTACGATGTTCGTCTTCCCTACATAAATTAGCATCCCCACTTATCGAATTAACCATTAGGCAGAGGCATAAAACAATGACGAGCGCCTAGTGGAAATTGTCTTAATCAAATAGCGGCGAGATTAGGCTCTGAGTACAGACAACTCATTACAAAATCTTAATGAAAAGTCAATTCGACTAATAACTCAAGTCCAATAAACTAGTAGAGGGTGACCTGATCATGAAGAAACTTTTACGAGGGAAAGTATAAAATTAATGGCAAGCTCGCTCTAAATTATCATCGTCAGAAATGATAATGTACGCACACTCCTTATGACATCTCCAATTGTCGAATTCTCCATAATCACACTTTGGCAGCATACTAAGATTGTCATTAGCATTTTGTCTACGACATACAAATTTCCCAAAGAATAAAAAATACGACCGCACACACAGTTCACCCCTAAACCTACACCTAGAATGTCCAGAGAGTCATATCACTGATGATTCGTGCACATTGATTGGTTAGTAAACATGGTGTCCTAATCGCGCATGAGGTTTTTAAACTGACAGAATATGCAACTAGCCCTACGGGGCCGTGACCTATGGTTCAAATTAGCAAATTGATAACAAATTCAAACCTAAGGTAGAAACACCATTGGTGACGCAACACGTAGGACAATTAAGTTCGAATTCATTTCCTTCTTCCAATTTGTCCGGATACTCACCACTCAGTCCACCCTTCAACCTTGGCATACCTCATCTAGTTTCTCTATTCCTCCGAATTTGGGTTGGTGCCCCCTTGTCTTGTCCACGGTGAGAGGAGCACCCGAGGCCGTAGGCTGGCACATTCTCGATTGTGTTATTGTTTACAACTATCGTGCCTTGCTAATTTTACGGATCATTTGCTGCTTCTTTGTAAGTTACTTTATGATATTATCGGGTGACTCATATTTCATCTCCCACCATAAAAGTCATGCATTGATGATAATGAGGGGGTTGTACTAAAATTAATTAGCCAGGGTCTTCCCAAGATGAGATTGTAAAGGAATGGTGAGTCAAAAACTAGAAAGTGTTCCATCTCCTTTTTGGCGAATTTCTCGTTCCCTAATAAACTTTCCAACATCATTTTTGCAACAGGGGTTAAGGCCTTCACATCGTCCCCTATTCTAAGATCAGGGGAAGCGTAGAGGATGATATCAAGGAGGATTAACTTTTGAAGGCGATGAAAAGTAAGTTTTTTTTATGTCATTCGGTCTACAAAGACCCTTGACATATCAAATCTTTCTAGCATGGTCTCAATCAGTATAACTTCAAAGATGGTACAATGGGCAAGGTAATACAATGGAAAACATCTCAACACAGGATAGGTGGATACAATGTCTATTTTTAAAAACAATTCAGGGTCCCGCCTTTTTTTTCGAGTAGATTCACAAATGTATGGATTCCTTCAATGCTTCGGTGAGTCCTACCCCTGTTGCTTTTTGATTTTTCCTGTACCGAACACGCCTCTTCCAACATAAAGGAGACTGACGAGGCTGTTCTTACCACCAATGATTCTCCCGAAGACAATGTCCAACAAGAAATAAATGCCATGGATACTACCAGCGAATTAGCCGAAGAAAATTTCCATCAAGAGGTAAACAATTTACAATGTCATAATTCAAAATATGCTACTGACCATGACATTTCAGGAAGGTCCTTTGTTGAAACTCAAAATCTGGTTCTTCCCCTAAGAAAAAATAGAGGGGTTCCTCCTGACCGGTATTCACCGGAACACGTTCCGCGTGCTTCTACATATCCGGTAAAAATAGACAGGAAAGAAATGACGAAGATTGCAAAGGCGTTTTCAGCTACTATTCTTTCTGAACAAATCCTTAAAACAGCTCAAGAAGCTAAGAAGATGACTGAATGGCATGAGACAATGAATACCGAAATAGAAGCTCTAAAAAGGAATGATACATGGGAGAATTGTGTGTTACCACAAGGGAATAAAGCAGTCGGGTGTAGATGGGTGTTTAATATTAAATATAAATCAGATGGCACCATCGAGCGACACAAGGAAAGATTGGTTGCCAAAGGATATACACAAACATATGGTATAGACTACTCTGAAACGTTCTCTCTGGTTGCAAAGATTGACACTATCAGAGTTTTACTTTCAATAGCCGCGAATAAAGATTGGTCTCTTTATCAATTTGATGTAAAGAATGCTTTCTTACATGGAGACTTGGAAGAAGAGGTATATATGGAACCCCAACCAGGGTTCTCTGATGGTTTTCAAGAAAATGAGGTATGTAAACTGAAAAAGGCATTATATGGACTCAAACAGTCTCCTCGTGCTTGGTTTGGGAGATTTACAATGGCAATGAAGTAGTATAGCTACAAACAGAGTAATGGGGATCATACATTGTTTTACAAAAAAAGAGGAGAATTAGTCACTTGTCTTATAATATATGTCGACAATATGATTATAACGGGGAATGGCGAAGAAGAAATTAGCTCTCTTAGGAAAAATCTCTTCAAGGAGTTCGAAATGAAAGACCTTGGGGGATTGAAGTATTTCATAGGAATCCAGGTTCTTAGGTCAAAAGAGGGATTTATATCTCCCAACGGAAATATATATTGGATTTATTAGCTGAAGTTGAAATAGTGGATTGCAAACCAAATGACACTCTTATGGTTGTGAATCACAAACTAACGATAATTGAAGGGCCCAGACCAGCGAGTAAAGAAATGTACCAAAGGTTGGTGGGAAAATTGATTTACCTGGCTCACACTCGACCCGACATTGCATACACGGTGGGAGTAGTTAGCCAATTCATGCATCATCCTTAGGAATACCATATAGAGGCAGTAATGAGGATTATTCGATATCTCAAAGGCACACCAGGAAGAGGCATAAGTTTTAGGAAAAATGGACACCTTGATATTGAAGTATACACAGATGCTGATTGGGGAGGGAATCCTAACGACAAGCGATCAACTGCTGGCTACTTTACTCTTCTTGGAGGTAACTTGGTGACTTGGAGGAGTAAGAAACAGAAAGTAGTATCACTGTCAAGTGCTGAATCAGAATTTAGAGGAATCGTTAAGGGGATTACCGAGATACTTTGGTTAAAGAAGATAATGAAAGAAATCGGATCCCCCCCTGAAGTGTCCAACTCAGTTAATGTGCGATAATAAAGCTGCGATTAAGATTTCAGAGAACCCGGTACAACACGATAGAAAAAAGCATGTTGAAATAGAAAGCCACTTCATAAAAGAAAAGTTTGAAGATGGGACAGTCGAACTTCCGTTTGTTAGATCCAAAGACCAACTAGCAGACATCCTGACAAAAGTGGTTGCTGCAAGAACATTCGAATAGGTTTTATCCAAGTTGGGTATTGGTGATCCCACTGCACAACTTGAGGGGGAGTGTTAAAATATTCAGTCTATTAAGTTTCCTTGTATAGGCCTTTAAGTTCTCTATATATTGAGAGCCTTACTTGGGTTTGCATTATAAAGAACAGTTCAATACAAAAAGTAACATTTTCTAATAAACACAAAACCCTAGCTGCCTCCTACGGCTACTTCTCTCTTTGTTATTTAACAGATATAATGGTTTATATCCTCGAATCCGTTGATGTTAGTCGTCTTTTGTTTTATTAACACTAAGAGTGGTATCTTTAAAGCTCAACATAATTTATACAATGAAGAATATATCAATCAAATTGGCTTTGATTCTCCCTCTCATCAATTCAATCCTCAAATCCAGCGCGAATTGGATTCAAATTAAGTCTAAGGTTGCAGTCCATAAATAAAAAAGACTTTAGTCGGGTCAAACTTTACAGAAACTTCAGTATTTTAACTATTAGACTTACTCGATTAAACTCGGCTAGACTATCCGAAATTCAACCAGACCTCAACGAAGACCCAGCTTATCGCTAGGCTACTAATAGTATCGCCTCCATCAGATTGTTCATACATCGCCTATCCGAGATTTGAATAATTTTTGTACGTGGAAGTGTATGAAGTTTGAACACTTATTCTATATACCTTATATTTATAATTGTATATTTATATATATATTCTCATTGGGTGTATTATTCTGGTTATAGGCAGAGTTTATAGTGTTAGCAGTAGGTGTGGAAATTATATGGGCTTGATGACGTGACTTAGTTGTATAGGTTTAAAAGTCTACTAATTGACCTCGACTGCAATGTTGAGTTCGTTAAGATAATGTTATGAATGAGTCGAATAGTGCCTTGACAATGTACCGTGTTCGGCGGCACAATTTTGTGTCATTGACAAGCTGTAATACAATGGATAATTTTTCTAAAAGAGTTTATGAGCCTATTAGGCCCATTTTCTAGTAAGTCTATTAATTCCCTATAAATATACTACTAAGGCTACACAAAACATAATATGAAATCTGTAAGCTTTTCCAATCATAGTGAAACTCTTTTCTCTCGTGGCGCCCGTTGATGTAGACAATTGTCAAACCACGTTAAATCCTGTGTTCATTCAAGTTTTTCCTTCACATATGTTCTACGCTTGAGCCATTTTGTGATAATTGCATAGTAATTTAATAAGAAAATTGGTATCAGAGTCACGTGCTTAAATTAGGGCTTTTGCAATTAGGGTTTCTCAATGGCGTCTACAGCAACAAAATACATGATTGAAAAATTTGATGGGGGATCCATCTTTGCGTTGTGGAAGATTAAACTGAAATCTTCATTAGTACTGCAAGGGCTGTGGAAGGATGTGGAGAATAAGTTACGAGAAGAGATGAAAGAATAGGAGAAACAAGATCTTCAAGAAAGGGCTTTGTGCTGGATTTTAATGAGTGTGAAAGATAACGTGCTTCGCGAGATTAGTGGTGAGAAGACTGATGCCTCCGTATGGAAAAAACTAGGAGATCTTTACTCAGAGAAATCAGTAGTAAACCGATTATTGAGGACTTAACAATTATAATGGACTTGGAGAACATAAATAGCAATATTGAGGATGAGGATCAAGCTTTGTTTGTATTCAGATCGTTACCAGCTCCCTATGAAAACTTCATAGATACCATTATGTATGGTAATGATAAGTTATCGCTAGCAGATCTCAAAGGGGCACTGAAATCAAAGGAGATGAGACAGTTACAGCCAGACAATCAAGCAGAAGGGGAAGGTCTTATGACTAGGGGAAGATCTAGAAGCAAATCGAGTTCTTTAAGAAGGAAGAACTGGAGGTCCAAGTCAAAGGTAAAGCACTCAAACTGTTATGAATGCGGTGAGCATGGTCATTATATGAGAGATTTTCCAAAACTGAATGGTAAGAAGCCCTTTCTTGAAGACAAAACTCTTGGGTACTCGATATTGGCGCTATATATCATATGTGTCAGTTCAGACTTATGATAGTGAAAACAGTGGTAGATGAGATGTATTGTCCGTGAGTTCAGACTTTGGGAAAAACTCTTGGGTACTCGATATTGGCGCTATATATCATATGTGTCAGTTCAAGCAGTGTTTCGATACTTACAAGACAATGCAGGGAACTCTCTATTTAGGGAACAATCATTCGTAGACTGTTGGTGGTATTGGTAACGTCGGAATCAGAATGTTTGACGGGGTTGTTAAAATCTTGACTTGCTGGCATGTTCCTGGATTAAAGAGAAACATGATTTCTCTTGGGACTTTAGACTCTCGGGTTACAAGTACCGTGGAGAAGACAGTGTAATCAAAGAGATAAAAGGCTCAATGGTATGCATGAAAGGCAGTATGTAGAAGCGTCTTTACATTCTCTAGGGGAGTGTTGTTATGGGCAATGCTGCAGTAGCATCATCAGGGAGTAATAGTCAAAGTAGGCATGATCAAAATAAGTTGTGGCATTGGCGTCTTGGTCACATGAATGACAGAAGATTAGCTGTTTTGGGAAAGAGAGATTTGTTAAAAGGGTATAAAGCAGAATCATTGGGATTTTGTGAGCACTGTGTGTTTGGTAAACAAACTAGAGTCAAATTCAGCAAATTGGCTGTAAAAAACACTAAAGGTAAAGTCGCCTACATTCACTCAGATATTTGGGGTCCAAACAGAATTCCATCCAAGAGCGGAGCCAGATACTACATGACTTTGATTGATGATTATTCAAGAATGGTGTGGGTTTACTATCTGAAAACGAAACATGAGGCATATTCAACTTTTGTCAAATGGAAAACGATGATTGAGAAGCAAACATGAAGAAAAATAAAACGTCTTAGGACAGATAATCGGTTAGAATATTGCAATCGTGAGTTCAACGAATTCTATGAAGCTGATGAAATAGTGCACCATCGCACTTGTTCTAGAACACCACAACAGAATGGAGTCGCGGAAAGAATGAACGGCACACTTTGTGACAAGGACGAAGTATGCTCTCGCATTCCGGTGTGGGAAAGGATTTTTGGGCTGAAGCTATCAATACAACGTGTTACTTGGTCAATCGGTCTCCATCAACGACTATTGATTGTAAAACTCCTTTTGAGATTTGGTCTGGATCGTCAGCTGATTATGAACATTTGAGGGTGTTCAGTTATCTTGTCTATGCTCATGTGAGAGATGGTAAGCTTGAGCCGACGGCAAAAAGGTGCATATTTCTAGGATATGCTACTGGAGTGAAGGAATATAAGTTATGATGTACCTCTCCAAAGTCTCCAGGTTTTATCATCAGTAGGGTCGTTAGTTTTAATGAGTTTGCTTCGATAGACTGTCAGAAGAAAGTATGAGAAATGGTCGAATCAGGATCGGTTGTGAGTAAACAGGTGGAGCTTGAAGTAGAATCAGTTCCTAGGAGGTCCAATAATTAGAGTGGTTCTTAGGTAGATCCAGAATCAAGAGATGAAGAGTCAGCATCAGATGATAGTGACGATGATGCGCCCAAACCAGAATAAAAACCTTATAGCATGGCATTGGGCAAATAAATAATTAATATTAGACTTCCAAAAAATGTATGCAAATTTAGTTGCATATGCTCTGTCAGTTGCAGGAATAAGTTGAGATGCATGAACCTAGTAGCTACAGATAAGGTATAGCGGGTTCATAGGCAGATCGATGGATTAATGCTATGGGGGAAGAGATTAAACATCCTAATAAGAATCAAACATAGAAGCTTGTTGACTTTCCTAAAGGACAGAAGGTAGTAGGCAGTAATGAGTGTTCAAGAAAAAGGAAAGTAATCCAGGAGTTGAGCCATCTCGATTCATGGCAAGACTAGTCGCTAAGGGTTTTACTCAAAGGGAAGGAATCGACTTCAATGAATTATTTTCTCTAGTGGTGACGCATAGTTCGATTTGAGTTTTGTTAACTATGGTAGATTTGCAAGATTTAGAGCTTGAGTAGTTGGATTTGAAGACTGCGTTTCTACATAGTGAACTGGAAGAGCGAATCTACATGAGACAATCAGAGGGATTTATCACACCTAATATGGAGGACAAGGTTTGTGAGCTGAAAAAGTCACTGTATGGTTTGAAACAGTCAGCTGATTATGAACATTTGAGGGTGTTCGGTTGTCCTGCGTATGCTCATGTGAGAGATGGTACGCTTGAGCCGAGGGAAAAAAGGTGCATATTTCTAGGATATGCTACTGGAGTGAAGGGATATAAGTTATGGTGTACCTCTCCAAAGTCTCCAGGTTTTCTCATCAGTAGAGTCGTTACTTTTAATGAGTTTACTTCGATAGACAGTCGAAAGGAAGTAGGAGAATGGTCGAATCAGGATTGGATGTGAGTAAACATGTCGAGCTTGAAGTAGAATTAGTTCCTAGGAGGTCCAATAATTATAGTGGTTCTTAGGTGGATCCAAAATCAAGAGATGAAGTGTCAGCATCGGATGATAGTGAGATGATGCGCCTGAACCAGAACAACAACCTTATAGCATAACATTGGGCATATAAAGAAGAGATATTAGACTTCCAAAAAGGTATGCGAATCTAGTTGCATATGCACTGTCAGTTGCAGAAAAAGTTCAGATGCAGGAACCTAGTAGCTACAGAGAAGCTATAGCTAGTTCAGAGGCAGATCGATGGATTGGTGCTATATGGGAAGAGATTGAATCTCTTCATAAGAATCAAACATGGAAACTTGTTGACTTGCCTAAAAGACAGAAGAAAGTAGGCATTAAATGGGTGTTCAAAAAAAAGAAAGGTAATTCAGGGGTCGAGGCATCTCGATTCAAAGCAAGACTGGTCGCTAAGGGTTTTACTCAAAGGGAAGGAATCGACTTCAATGAAGTGTTTTCTCCAGTGGTGAAGCATAGTTCGATTCGAGTTTTATTAGCCATAGTAGTTTTGCATGATTTAGAGCTTGAGTAGTTGGATGTGAAGATTGTGTTTCTATATGGTGAATGGGAGGAGAAAATCTACATGAGACAACCAGAGGGATTTATCGAACCTAATATGAAGGACAAAGTTTGTCTGCTGAAAAAGTCACTGTATGGTTTGAAACTGTCACCTAGGTAATGGTGCAAACGTTTTGATACATTTATGGTGTCAAAAGCGTTCACGAGGAGTCCATATGATAGTTATGTGTATCATCAAAAGATGTCAGATGATTCTTATGTTTACTTGTTGTTGTATGTGGATGATATGCTTATTGTTGCGTGTAGTATGTCACACATTTGTTCAGTTAAAGAAGCAGCTTAGTGCCGAGTTTGAGATGAAAGATCTGGGTAGATCAAAGAAAATTCTTGGTATGGAGATTATTAGGAACAAAAATTTAGGATCATTACACTTGTCACAACAAAGCTATATTGAGAAAGTGTTACAACGATTCAACATGTTTGATGCTAAAAAAGTTAGCATTCCATTTGCTACTCATTTCAAGTTGTCTGCAGTAGGAGCAGCCAAGGAAGATGCTGAGTTGGAACAAATGTCGAAGGTTCCATATGCAAGTGCAGTTGGTAGTATCATGTATGCTATGGTATGCACACGTCCTGATATTTCACATGCGGTTCGTGTAGTTAGCAGGTACATGGGATGTCTTGGGAATGAACACTGACATGCGGTGAAATGGATACTTCAGTATCTTAAGAATACTGTGAACGTTATCTTAACTTTTAACAATACCGATATTGGTGAATCGTTGAATGATGTTGCAGGATCATTGGTTGGTTTTGTTGATTCTGATGTTGCAGGTGATATGAATAAAAGAAGATCTCTGCCAGATTATGTATTTACTCTAGCTGGGAGTGCGATTAGTTCGAAAGCACAGTTGCAAGCTACTATAGCTTTGTCTACAATAGAGGCAGGGTACATGGCGGTAACATAAACAGTTAAAGAGGCAATATGGTTGCAAGGTTTGGTGGCAGATTTGGGCTTGGATATGACTACTACCAAAGTGTTTTGTGACAGTCCAAGCGCCATACACCTTACAGGGAACCAGATGTACCATGAGCGTACAAAAGCACATAGATGTCAGGTATCATTTTATTCGTGATATGATATCAAAATGAATTGTTGATGTGAAGAAAGTATCTACACATGATAATCCAGCAGATATAATGACAAAGGTAGTATCAGTTCGAAAGTTTAGGGAGTGCTTAAACTGGATTGGTGTTCGCAGTATAGAGTGAATGTCTTGGGGGTATGTGGTGAGTCAGAAGAAGAGAACTTTCTTTTTTGATAGTGAAGAAATGACGTTCGCCTCAAGGGGATGAATTGTTATGAATGAGTCGAATAGTGCCTTGACAGTGTACCGTGCTCGGCGGTACAGTTTTGTGTCATTGACAAGCTCTAATACAATGGATGTTTTTCCTAAATGAGTCTATGAGCCCATTAGGCCCATTTTCTAGTAAGTCTATTAATTCTCTATAAATACACTACTAAGGCTACACAAAACATAATCTGAAATCTGTAACATTTTCTATCATAATGAAACTCTTTTCTCTGGCTACGCCCATGGATGTAGACAATTGTCGAACCACGTTAAATCCTGTGTTCATTTAAGTTTTTCCTTCACATATGTTCTGTGATTCAGTCATTCTGTGATAATTGCATAGTAATTTAATAACATATAATAATATGAATCGATGTAAATAACTGTTTGGTCGCTGAAAATGAAAAAATTTAAACACTAAATTTACGTTTCTATAGATTTTAAGTATAAAATGGAAAAATAGGGGCCAAAACTTCCATTGATGATAGGGATTTATGTTGTTAAAAAAAATAGTGCGTTTAAAGTTAGTAGGTTGCTAGAGTATTCATCTTTGTTTTTTTATATATTTCGAGTTTTTGCTTAGATATTGATGAGTAGTCCTTTTAGTCGTTGCTTAAGTACGAAGTAAAATCTTTTTTTTTATCGTTCAGCTACATGTTTTGTCTATATTTCAGGTCGGTATACTTCAAGTTGTATATTTCAGGTTATTATGTTTGAGGCTTTCGTATTTTAAGTCACCATGCTTCAAATTTTCATATCATCACAATAAAATTGAGTATCTCTTGAGTCACCGTTTAACTTCGTATATCAGGGCTCATTATGTCATTTTGTGTGGCTTTATAGATTTTTTTTATTAACAATTTCGCTATTCGACATGGTAGGTCAGGGCTTCGTATGGTATCCTACGTAACCTTATGATTTTTCGGCCCGAGGCTTGATTTATTAACCATGTTCGCTTACATATCATAATATGCGGATCCCGTTTATATAACGTTTCCACGTCGTGTTTGTCTGGAGATCATTTAGCATATAGTTTTGCTATTATGGAGATCATTTGGCTTATAACCTTTATATCATATAGATCACTTGTCTTATAGGATTTATATCATGAAGATCATTTGGATCATAGTCTTACTATCATGAAAATTACTTGGCTTGAAACATTTTTATCATGTAGATCCTTGTCTTATAATGTCCTATTATAGATATCATTTGAGTTACAATACTTTTAAAGTGGAGATCACTCGGTTCATAGTTTCTACATTATGGAGTTCACTTGACTTATAGAGACGTCCTTTATCAATTTATATTCACTTTTTCGACGGAGCATTGCAATAGTTTGGCCGCGGAAGCCTCTCGTTTGATCGTGATAGCTTGATTTTGTGTGGTAATATGGGTGGTAATTTATTATGAATTAGCGCGTTGCATTCCTTTGTCAATGAAACTTTCTCAGAGTATTTGAATTTTATTTTGTCTCAAAGTATTTGAATTTTATTTTGTGAGATAGGATGTCCTTGACGAATTTCACTTATTTTGGCATTTGCTCCACCAGAACTGAAAAAGGTATGTTAATTTCTAAGCTGCGAAATAATTCAAGGAATCGAGAAAATTTATTATTAGATTTGTGTTTCTTTTTTCTGCTTGGGTAAGGAATTCGTGGTGCATGTGTTGAAATTTAAGGAGTATTTTAGGCTGCAATTTGGGTGTGATCAAAGTCCGTTGCAGGTGTGTTGTCGTCATGTTCATGTATGTTTATACTTCGAGCAAGTATGTTGCAATGAGCTCTAAGACCTTTGCTTCCATTTAAGTTGTCAAGTGTATTGCCATTGTTGCTCCGGTCAGCCCCAGAATCAACCCCCAAACCTGCAATTTTGTCGAGCTTTATGTTGGTCCGATCATCCCCAGAATCAGCTCCAAAATCAGTCTCAGAATCACCACCAAAACCTGTAGTTTTGTCGAGTTTTTTGCTGGTCCGATCATCCCCAAAATCAGCTCCAAAATCAGCCTCAAAATCAGCCCCAAAACCTGCAGTGTTGTCAAGCTTTCTGCTGCTCCGATCAGCCCCATAATCATCTCAAAAATCAGCCTCGGAATTAGCCACAAAATCTATTTGTCTCCCAGTTTTCAGCGTGATTACATTAGCTTCTTTCAGGTTATTTTCTATGTTGTTGGGCGAAGTTTTTTAACTCTAGATGTCATCATCGGGTATGTGAGTAACTACCAACAAGGGCTTAAACCTTATTATTCGAATAATTATCAAGTAGATAGAAGGCAAAATCCAAAATTTTCTTAGAAGAACAAAGATAACGTTTGGAAACATGAAGACTTGGAGAAGTTGGAGAAGAAAGCAATCTTTAAAGAGAATGTGAATAGATTTGTTGAATCGTCTTAAACCCATTTTGAGAAAAAACGAATCGAGCATGAAAAATATCAAAGTCTCAATTCAAAATCACGAGGCAAGCTTGAAAAACTTAAAGGTTCAATTAGGAAAATTATACTCAATGATGATATCTAGAATTAAAAAACTTAGCCCTCTAGAATTAAAAAAACTTAGCCCAACAATATAGAAAATAACCTGAAACAAAGGAATGCAGCGCGCTAATTCTAAATAAATGACGAAGAGTTAGTCACTTTCTTTTAAAAATAATTTTCTTCATTATAATTATTTTAAAAAAAGTTCCGTTGAACTAGGTGGTGGGCAAGATCTCTTTAAAGGATTAGGAAAGCTGGCGTCGATATAAAATTCTATTTTCCTGCGAATAGTTATAGCATGCCTCTTTATTTTAGTATATATTAAGCATTATTAGGTTCTAGTTGACCATATGCTTCAAGAATCTCATCCACAACCGACTAGTGAAGGATTCGTAATTGATTATGCTTTGTAACATAGGATAATTTTTGTGCGACGTCGGCTGCAATTTCGGACAACAGCGTCAGCTGTTGTATTGGACAAAGGCGTTGGATACGATGCAATTTTCTACCGACGAGGTTAATATAGAAAGAAAATCATCCCAAATGTCAGAGCTGAAGATAAGAAGAGAAGTGATGCTCGTTCCAGCAACATGATCCGAAACCGGAGCTAAAAAAGAAACAAAGGGATACCCCAAAAATTGGGGCGAGGGCAAACGAAAGTTCAAATCATGCTCCAGCTGCCCAGGAGAGAACTGCGGCTGCAAAGGATTTTTTCCAACAGTCGAACTCAAAATCTAAAAAAAAAATAAGCAGCGGCCTTGTAGCCTTTCGTTGGCCTGGAAAAAGAAAATAAAAAATAACAGGCATTCTAGACCAGCTCGTCCCTCTCCCTTCCGTTACTGGAGACAATAGGGAGCCATCTGCCAAGTTAATGCCACGGATTTTGGTTATAGCTACGGCTTCGGAATCTTTGCTTGGAAATTCATCTCGACAATAAGTGTTTGAATTTCTTTGACTTCAAGTGGGTGGTGCTGCGATCTCATGGGAAAAAACCCTTTTCGGCTTTGTTTCTCTTTTAGTATATTAGGATTCTTGTGTGCCCATTTCATGTCGTCTTGACATCATGGATGGTGCCCCAAGAATCGGCGAATGAATTTACTAAGAACATCATGTTTGATGTTCGAGCTTATTCAATTTATAAAAATGAAAAATTATTTCGATGCATTCTTCCTACTCTTCAGTATATTGCTTAAATGAACGAGACCATGTATTTATCAGCTCCTCAGATGCCAATCAAGCCATTTTATTTTCAGGTTGATTCTGGTCAGCCTTCCAAGCTGTATTTGTTAGGGTAGCGACCAAAGTTCCACATCCCACATCGGTAAAACATGGGAAGGATCAATGGTATATAAGTGAGAACATATCTCAACTAGTATGAGGCCTTTTGATAGTGGACCAAATGTAAAGCCGTGAGGGCCTTCGGGTGCCAAAGCGGACAATATCATACTATATACGGAGGAATATACGGAGACAGTACGCGATGTGGTGGGTGATGTGGGTGAAATTCTCATTAGTGGAACATGATGAATTAGTAGCCATGCTCAAGATCCTTGTTTGGAGTGTCCGTGGCTTATCAAGCAGTGTGGCTTGATTTGAGGCTCATCAAGCATTGTGGCTTGATTGGAGAGATCCTCGTTTGGAGTGTCCGTTGCTCATCAAGCAGTGGGGATTGATTGGAGTGTATCAAGACGGTGGTACTTGTTTGGAGTGGCGCTAAGGAACAAGGCAGGATGGTCGAGATCCGATAGATCCGCTGTAAAGGCTCTAGAGATCAGGCAGCCCCAACCTGATTAGAGTGAGCGGATGGATGTCAATTGAGAGGAGGCTAAAGTGGTACTTTGTTCGAGAGGATGATTTGTTAGGGTAGCGACCAACGTTCCACATCCCACATCGGTAAAACATGGGAAGGATCAATGGTATATAAGTGAGAACATATCTCAACTAGTATGAGGCCTTTTGGTAGTGGACCAAAAGCAAAGCCATGCGGGCCAGTGGGCCCAAAGCGGACAATATCATACTAGTGTGGAGATCCGTTGTTCTTACTTATATACGGAGGCAGAAAATGCGGACCGGACTCCATATTCCCAACAGTACTGTCGCCAGTTGTGTCGAAATTACAGAAAAATAAAAAATGGTGCGAGTCAGATCAAAATCAGAAAATATTATAAGATGATCTTCTGCAAGGCTGTGTTTTTTTATTAATGGAAGTGCAGTGGGCTGAATAAGTTGTGAGCATTGAAAAACTCTATTTCAAGTTTTATTGCTTGGTGATAGAGATTTTAAGCAACGTCCAATTCTTTCAAACTTATCAAGAAAGTCGTTTGTTTGCAAAGTTGCTGCATGAAACTCATCACAACATATGAATAATTGTCAATCCCAAAAGTTCCTCATGTAAGGTGTCATTGCACCCAAAGTATACGCAGCAAGTTGTCTTCCAAAATGGAGTAGCAAATTTTTCTGGAGGTTCACTCTTTCTACCTGTAAAGCAAGAAACTTGTGTAATTTATTGTTGCCGAGTTAACGGTACACTCTAATAGGATAAATTGTGCAACTTCAGCTCCAAAATTGGTGAAGGACAAGCGTGTAGAACCTTCAAATTTAGATAATTTTAGATTGAATTATTTTATTGGTTCTCTTAATAATCCACCAGATAAAATCGGAGAGGCTTTCTTCAAATGAACAAGATAATGAAATTGCGTGTTTTTTTTCAAAACCAAAACAATGCATATATATTCATTCACGCGTGGTAATTGAGGCGGGTCAATAATTGACACTTTTCTAACTTGCTTGATAATATACCCTTATATTAGGGTATGGCTATATATATCCAATTCCGGTTTAAGGATAATATATTAGGGTATGGATATATATATATATATATATATATATATATATATATATATATATATATATATAATTCCGGTTTAAGGATAATATATTAGGGTATGACTATATATATCCAATTCCGGTTTAAGTATACCCAAAATCTTCATTTGACTTTAGTTTGACTTCTTTTTGACTAAATTACTTTCGACAATAAAATTAATCTCGAAACTGCCATTAAGTAAAAAAAATTACTAAGTGTATCCTAAGTATATCCAATTCACCAAATAACTTATTTCACTATCTATACCCAAACCAACATTCTTCTTTAGTGAATTTATCATCCAAATAGTCTAGTTTTATTAAAATCTTTGAAACCAATTTCAAACTTCAAAATAAAATCAAGAACATTCAACCTCATTATAAAGAAAAACACAAAATCGATGATGATTCAACCAAAACTAGGGATTAGCGTGGAGGAGTTGATGTCGACGGAGTAAGGGCTGATGGAATGTCGTCGGAAAAGGAGTTGGAGTCGCCGGAGAGGCAGCCACCGTCGCCAAAGAAGCAGCCATCGTCGGAAAATTTAAAATTTTGACCGGTGGCCTCAGCACCATCGGTTCCTGGCCATGGAACCGGTCATGCGTGACCTATGCACCACCGGT
Organism: Limnanthes douglasii subsp. nivea; assembly: GCA_036936605.1. Classification (NCBI taxonomy): domain Eukaryota; kingdom Viridiplantae; phylum Streptophyta; class Magnoliopsida; order Brassicales; family Limnanthaceae; genus Limnanthes; species Limnanthes douglasii. The sequence continues at coordinate 163,687,735 of JAUPFV010000003.1, forward strand.
TCCATGGCCAGGAACCGGTGGTGCTGAGGCCACTGTCCGGTGGGCACTGAGGCTTCAGTACCACCGGTTCTGCGGCCTTGAACTAGTGGTGCAGGGGCCTCAGTCCGCTCGATTCTGAGGCCCCTTCACCACCGGTTCAAGGCCATAGAACCGGTGGTGCACCTGGTCATGTACGGCCGGTTCTGAGGCCTATAACAAACGGTTCTAGGCCTCTTAAACTTCGGTTTGCGCAAATGTTTCGTAAAAAATCAAGGTTTTTTCGTTTTCAATTATACCTGATTGCTTATTTTGGTTTGTTGTTGTGTAACAGGGGACGGATGTCGCCAATGAGACTGAGGAACCTTTCGCTACTGACTACAGTAATTTTTTCTTCACTACCGAGTTTTATACACACTACGCGTTGATTAAATGGGTTACGAAGACATGAAAACTCCACGGTATGGTTATCAACATAAGCCGGCGCGACAAAGTAAACAGTGGAAAAAGTCATAGGATGTATTTTCAGTGTGAGAGGTCGGGAAAATATACTCTAAGAGTAGCAGAAAAATACCGTAAACGGAACTCTACAGGAACGAAAAAGATTGACTGCCCATTTCAGCTTCTCGGGTTAATGGTGGAACCAGATCAGTGGAAGTTAGAAGTAAAATGTGGTATTCATAACCTCGAGAGTTCAAAACATCTCGATTATTATTTTGTTGGCCGTTTGAATGATGAAGAGATGGAATATGTTGAACGAGCGACCTACATTGGTACTAACCTCAAAGATATACTGAATGGTGTTAAGAAGCTGAACAAAGATAATGTTTCTACCATGCGCACCATCTACAATGTACGACGGAAAAGTAGGGTTTTAAAAAAAGCGGGTAGGTCACAAATCCAGTTCTTGTTGGGGGAGCTTAAGTCACGTAATTATTATGAATGGCATAAATCTGGTGAAGACGATGGACAAGTCATTACATATATGTTTTTTGCCCATCCAATAAGTGTTGACCTTTTGCAGACATTTCCAACAATTTTGATCATGGATAGTACGTATAAAGTCATAAGATATGGTATGCCATTGTTTGAGATAGTGGGTGTGATGTGTACCAGATTGACCTTATGTGCGGCATTTGCATTCATGTCCGGTAAGAAGTTAAACAACTTCAAATGGGTGTTAGAGTGTTTGAAGTCGTTGATTTCCGTTCACGGAAGTCAAGAACCTCGTGTCATCCTGACCGACAGAGATTTAGCGTTGATGAACGCCATAGAAGTGGTATTCCCAGAGATAACGCATATGTTATGTCGATGACACATAACACAGAATGTTCAGGGGAAAACAAGAAAATACTTCCCCGAGAAAATTGATCATTTGAAATTTGTTTCTGCTTGGAAGAAGATTGTGTATGCAACATCAGAGATTGAATTCGATTACGCCCGACGAGACATGCTATTGGAGTACAAAGACTACCCTCTTGCAATTGAATACACTGAAAAATCGTGGCTTGATAAATACACGGACAAATTCATTGTTTGGAAGACGAACAATAACTTGCATCTGGGACATTGCACGACTAACCGCGTCGAGAGTGCTCATTCTAACCTAAAGATTTACCTACGTACAAGAAAATTAAACTTTGAGTTATTTTGGGGGAGGGTTCATTCGCTAGTCGAAATCCAACATGCTGTCATTAGTTCGTCATTCGAGAAGAGTCCTTACATAGCGCTGCATAAGTTTGCGGAAATTTTTTGGATGAAATTCGAGGCAAGGTTTCCCACATGGCGTTAGAACTATTTTTCGACGAAGTAGAGAAGGCCGAAGATAGCAAGATGGTCGCTATTGAAGATGGGTCGGATGTTAAACACAATGGCGTCTGTATATGCGCTATAAAATCTACCTATGGTATACCTTGCTATCACCAGGTCCGCAAGTGACGTAAATACGGAATAGCTGCATTGTTAGATGCTTTTCACATCCACTGGACAAGGTTAGAAATAATGTCTCGTTCATTCCGTACGACCATGGAGATTCTCAAAGATGATCTGCAAAAGCTAATAACCGATGTTATGGAGACAAAAGACGAAAGCCGTATAAAACACATTTACAAGAAATGGTTTGAAATTTTTTATCCTGAAACATCCTCATTGTTAGAGCCATTGGAGAAGCAGAAACACCGAGGCCGCCCGCAAGTGAAAAGAAAGTTAGTAGTCGATACACCATCCACTAAACGGGAAAAATATTATTGGGAAAAGAAAGATGATGAGGATAAGGCTATTCATGACTCAGTCATGAACTCTTTAAAACCACCAAAAGTTAAAAAGGGTAAAGTAGTTGCTAGTGCAAATACGATTCGGGTATATGTGCCTAAAGTATCTCATACTCGTAGTTCTTCCATTGCCTCGCTCGCTAGAAACATCGTACAATCATCCATTGGTGGAGTCACATAACTAATACACGACCCGAAGGTTTTTTGCGTTGGTTTCCGACTCACTTCAATCCTTTTATATCGGGTATAAATGATGTTAAGGCAGATGGTCATTGTGGATATAAAGCAGTTTTGTTTGGGTTGTACGGTCATGAAGAAGGTTGGCGAGGTGTTCGGAAGGAAATATACGATGAAGTCATGGACAACTACGACACATACAACAAGATATATAACGGTAAAGAGGATTACCTGAAGGTTGCAGAAAGTATAAACTAGTACAAGACACCAACATCACCCAAATATTGGATGACAATGCCGGAAATGGGCATTGCGATTGCAACCAAGTTCGAATGCATTGTTCATTTTGTGTCATTCGTGAGGTCTCACAACTGTAGTCATACTTTTTTACTCTGCGCGGTAAACCCCCCATTATGGCCCAAATACGTGAAATTGGGTTTAGATTGGTTGATACTAATCACTTCGTCAATGTAAGTCATTCGATTTATGGTTTTGTTATTACTTACAACTGTATTACTCAATATTTTATTCTAATTTAAGTAGTATTAAACAACTATCAATCAAGCCCCTATGCCCTTGCGCACGCATACATCCTACGTGGCAGAAGTTGAAGAGTGAAGAGGCTACGTATTGGGAGCTACCAATAGTTGGTCGCTGTACGAAATACATGGAACTCGAAGGGAGAAAGCCAGTTTGTTCATTCCCCGAAGTAACTAATCTTGATGAATTTTAGTAGTTGATTTATTTCTTTTGGTCAAATTTATGTGCATGTTTCGATTGGTTTTTTGTCTTTTGGTCGCTTTATGTTTTTTGGTCGGATTTATGTTGTTTATAAATTTGTTTACTTTATCATAACGTTTTGTACTTAAGTTATTTGACCGTAATTCATGAAATTTTCCAACTTATAACGATTAGAAACGAATCATTTCATAACTTAATATCAATCGTTACAAACAAGCAACAACAACATCGCATAAACATAAGTACATAACTTGAGATTGAATAGACAGTTAGTCAAAATTGTAGCCTCCATTGTCGCTAAAAATACACACTGTTTCCTCCTTTATGTCAATTTGAGAATGAACGTATTCTGTCATTTCTAAAGATAAATAGTCTGTGATCATTAAACCGAAGGAGTCGAATGCCTCATTCTTAACTTTTGGGGGCTCGTTAAACACCAAGAACATCGGTCCACTAGTTATACACTTGTACCTAGTGGCTACCTCCTCACGAGTACGAGATTGAGGCATTTGTCTAGACGTAGACATTTTGCCGTATATGAAATACATCATACATAAAACTTCATCGAAAAACTCATCGGTATTATCGTCCGACCGTTTGAACTTCACAGCTTTCGCAGCCTTGAGTAGATAAGCATCATCAAAAACACTCCAACCCATTAAGAAAGACTTCAACTAGGTTTGAAGAAAGAGTTTTGTGTGTTTGGTGTTGTAACGTAGACCTCTTTAAATATAACAATGAAAAATTACTTTGGCGGGAATTAAAGAGCGCGGAAAAAGAAGACCCGGGAAAGAAAAACAGGGAAAACATTTCAAGTATCAATTACGCACCATAGGTAGTGCCTACTGTGTACCAATGGTGCACAGTGGAGTATACCGATGGTGTCGAGTCCATAACACCATTGGTACACCACCCTGTGTACCTATGGTGCATCAAGGTTGCACCATAGGTACACAGTGTGAGGCACCAATGGTGCACCTCACTGTGTACCGATGGTGCCATGCACCGGCCGGTGCATTGTACCATCAGTACATGCCCCTTTTACCTATGGTACAACGCACCATAGGTACGCCTTCTATAGTACCCATGGTGCACACACGGTTGTACCATTGGTACGCAGTAGTGTGCACCATAGGTACTCCTGACTGCGTACCAATGGTGCACAATAACTTGTAAATTTTTGAATTTTTTTTGTTATGGTTTAAAAACTGAAGTCTTTCTTCATGGGTTGGAGTGGGTTTGATGGTGTTGATTTTTTTATAACGGTTGAAGTATTTTGTTATTTTTTGTTATGGTGTAAAATTTGGATGATTACAATAGTACGAATTAGGAGTTTTGCGGATTCTAAATTGTAAATAAGCATTCAAAGAAATTTTAACAAATCTAAAGGAAATGATGGAAATAAAAAAGTAGATGTCATAATACAAAAGATGATAGTTTAACAAATCTTACAAATGAATAAACAACTACAACGTGAATGAAAAAGATAGATCATAACAAAGCTAAAACAAGTCCAACAATGGGGACAAACAACCAAGGAGAGAAGAGCTGCATGACTTTATCTCTCCACCTAAGCGCACCCTCTTCTCCACGACCTATAGGAAATGTAACAATCGACGAACATCGTCTAGCGATCTGTCGTCCGTGGTGCGTGATGGTGGACTAATCGTATGCCAACCATACTCAGCCAGGTACCTCCAGTAGGTGTTCGTTGCAGACTGTCTATATGTGGCAATGGTAACGGTCAACTGATCCTCAGAAAGCAAGTGCTGACGCCAATCTCGCCATGCGCTCTCTCTTCATGTGTACCTTGCCAAATCTCCCTTCTTGTAACCCGGTCGGAGTACAAGTGGGAGTTCGGGCTTATCCTGAACCCGTCTGAACTAGCGCATAACCCGATCAGGCATGTAACCCTCGACCGTGCTCATCATCCGCGGGTTGCCATGCACGGGGAACTGGACTCTGATATCCTCGTACGGCTCAAAAATGACATGTTCCAAAAAATTAAAACAGTTAGATAGTTTTAAAAAATAAAACTTAATATGAATATGTTACTGACTACTAAAATTTTAACACTTACAGTTGTCTCCTTCTGATATGAAAGGAGAGTACGAACAACCGATATGGGGCAGATGTTTTTCCCAACAATCCGCCTCAGTAGCCATTTTACAATCCTAGGCTGCCTCACTACGTGGTCTGCGTTCTCGGAGGCTCTAAACGCGGGGAAATGGTCATAAATCCAGCAATCAATCATGGCTACAAATCGGTACAAGTTATGCTTCGATGCTTTCGAAGCATCACCCAAACCACGGAACAAGAATGCCAATGCACGCGTACCCCACGCTATGTCCCACAAACCAGAATCCACATTCGCTAACCCGTACAAGTAGTCAGCCTTGACGATTTTCTGACTAGTATCCGCAAAAATAGTGCAACTAAATAAGAACATCAAGTATGCTCAGGATACCTGGCAAATAGTCTCAGTGTCAGTCTGCTCGATGTAGCGACCCCTGGTGAAAGTCTCCCACAGCCACTTGATCTTGAAGCCAACGCCTCTAATGGACTGTATCTCTACACGGACCTCATCCACTGTCAAACCTAACATACTAGCATATTAGCTGTATGCCTCATCACGTGGAGCCTTGACTACATCCAAGGTCCGGCCAACTACAGGGAGACCTGTAATGCAACTGACATCGTCGAGGGTAATCGTCATCTCCCCAAATGAGAAATGGAACGTGTTGGTCTCCTGATGCCAATGCTTAACGAATACCTCATCAAGTACTAAGTGCGTGAAGTACTCAGGTAAGTGGGCTATAAGAGGACCGAAAGGAGTCCGCGCCAAATGTCGCTGCACCTCTAGCTGAGCACTGAGGTCCCACATACGAAGCACATTATAATGTGCCTGTATGCCTAGTGTAGTGCGACCCTGTAAATAAAAAACTAAGTCAGAAATTAATAATAGTAAAACCTTAGACTAGACGTTTAATAATTTGGTACTTACCTGTCCTATGAAGACATGATTCGCCTCGTGCTACTTCTAGTCAGGAAACAAAGGTATCTTGTTGCATTTCAGAAATGCAAACGTCTTTCGCTGCTCCTCTATGTGGATCGCATCGATATGCTCCTCATCAATGGTGTCCTGCTTAGGGTCCCCAGTGGCATCCACCCTGTGACTAACAGGTGGTGGATGTGTACTAGTATGCGCAGGGGATGGAGCACTGCGAGCGGGAGCGGGAGGTGGTGGATCACTAGTAGTGGGACGTGGTGATCGGTCTGATGAAGACGTGTCGCGTTGTGAGGAGCCTCCGCCTCTACTATCATCGACTGCAATCTCTGAAGATTTTTCTTTCCTCTTTCCATGGTTGATTCGGAGCAAAGACCGATCAGTCCTTATCCTCTCCTCCTCATCCCTAAGACGAATAGTCTCAGGTTCCTCAGCTGAATCTCGTCCGCGCTTCGCATCGCGGACCCTCTGATCTTCGACGGCCCGTACTGTCTTTAGATTCTTTCCCGGGTGTGGCACCCGTGATTACGGGAGATACGCCCTAGAGCGAGGAAGACGTCGCTACTCAACGACGTCTGACCTACAATAATACAAATTAACTTACGAAATTAAAAACAATGACATTCGATATAACCCGCAAAATTAAAAAACAACACTACAATTCGCAATCGAACTTTCTATTGAAAGTAATTTCTTAAAAAAGTCATTTTTTCAAAAAAAACATACGAAAGTTATTTTTTATATGTATTTTTTTACAATTTTGAAAAAAAATTGGCTGTGCACCATATGTGCAGAGCAGCCCGTACCGAGCGGCACGGGTGTTCTATACCGAACGGCACGGGTGTCCTGTACTGAGTGGCACATGTGCTTGTGCCACTCGGTACATAGTAGTTGTGCGGCTCGGCACAGAGGGGCTATACCGAGCGGCACAACCAATAGCACCGATGGTGCGCATGGCCAGTACGGCCGGTACTGGGCATACGCCCCAATGGTGCTGCCCTTGATGCACCACCGGTGCGAGTTGCCGGCCATTTTCCAGCCGGCAACCAAGCTGGAAAATGGCCCCTAAAACCTAATTTTACCCTAATTTCTACCCTAAATCTATACTTAAACCCTAAATTCATAACTTAATCTAACCTAAATCCTAAATTCATACCGAAAACTAACTAAATTAATTTGCAAAATTAGATTAGGGAACTTACGTAGGTGGTGGTGGTGAGTTTTTGTTCTTCACCATGACGGAGGAGGAGGAGGAAAAGTGGTGGTGGCTCGCCGAAAAATTTGAGAGAGAGGTGAGAGTGTTTGAGAGAAGAGAGTTTGAGAGCTTAGAGATAAGTGAGAGAAGTGAGGGAAGTGAGAGAAAATGTAGGGAAAAATGTTATGGACTGAAGTTAGTAAAAAAAATTGACTTATATACCTAGAAAAGGGTATTTTTGACAAAAAATGGGTATACTTAGATCACCTTTGGGTATACTCAAAATTGGGTATACTTAAACCGGAATTTAGTATATATAGCTTGACCCAATATATTATGATTGCATTGGTAAACTAATCTATCCAAATATACCAAAAATATCTAACATTCTTCCGCTATTTCAGTGCAATTCATGATTAACAAAAACAAAGTCTCAACAAATAACAAATTTATTCATAACTAATATGAACCTTTACTATTCATAATTAGTACATGAAGATAATTTACATATAAATTTACATTCTCAAATGTCCTTACTTGACACTATCTTTTAATAGCCTCGTGTCTTTATCCTTCTTAAGCATATCAAAGCCAAGTCTTAGCTTCTTGAAGTGGCTAAACTTCATACTCAAATAAGTATTTCTTGCACCTACATATGAAATTTCTCAAAATAACTATTAAGAAGATAAACTTCAAGCTCCAAAACTTGCAGATTTGAAGACAAACCTAGCGATGATCCTAATAATGTGTTCGAATCTCGAGATGTTAAACTTTCTACATTAAATTCAACACTTAATGCCATATTAGAAGAAAATTGAATATCTCCGCATGAGAGATTTGAGATGGACTTTAATCTTATCCTAATATACTTAACACTTTGGTTAATTTATTGGCTAAATTATATTAAGTTTTCGCAAACTCTACTAATAAGATATCATGCGTGATGCGCTCACGAATCATATTGTGTCTAACACCTAAGTTTCTAGACGTGATTTTGTAGACTTGTGTATATATTTTAGCCAAGGCAGCTTCACTAGTACATCTAATAGGATATAGGTAATATTGGTTTAGACCATAATGGAATTTCATATATTAAACATCTTAGCAACTCGCCTGCTTTACTAGTTGTTGCTAATGTCACAAACTCATAAGGAATAACTCCCCCAAGAAGAAATACCAATCCAATTGTGAAAGAATGATCTTACATATTAGATATATAACTAACATCTGAATAAACTTCATGAACATAAGGAAATCCAGCATAAGTCAAACCATAATCTATGGGTCTTTTTATATACTTGAATACTCTATTTAAAGTTTTCTAATGATGCTAACTAGGATTGCAAGTATACCTACTAATATTTCCGACAACATAAGCATTATCCAACCTAACACTAGTCATGGCATACAAAAGCCAACCAATGGCTCTTGAGTATTCAAGTTGAGATATCGCAACACCTTTATTAGGTACAAGGTTTAGGCTCGGATCTATAAGTGTTCTTACCAAACAATAATCTTTAAAATTAATTTTATTCAATATCTTATACATATAATTAGATTGAGGAATCAATGTACTATTGTTCTTTTACTTGATGTATATATCAAAATACGTTTCAGGTTCCCCTAAGTCCACCGTCTCAAAATTAGATGACAAACATTTATGTGTTTCATTAGCCTGATTTTGATCAGTACAAAAAATAAAATATCATTAACGTATAAAAATAATCATGACTGCTTTCTCCTAAAGAATCAAATTTTCTATATACACACTTGTCTACTTGATTAAGAATAAATCCATTAGAAAATACCACATTATCAAAATATTTATACCAATATTTTGGTGCTTGTTTCAGACCATACACATATGCTTTCAACCTGCATACCTTGTTTTTACAATCAAGCATAACAAATCATTCTGGTTGATTCTTATAAAGTTGATAATCCAAATTACCATCCAAGAATCCAGTTTTCACATCTATTTGATGAATTACAATATTGTATACATATGCAATTACTATCAGCAATCTAATAGTAGAAATCCTAGCATCCGAAGTATAACTATTAAAGAAGTCAATTCCTTCTATTTTCAACAATCTTGGATAACGAATATAACTTTATACATTTTAATAATATCATATATTTTCTTTTTTATTTTTAAAATCCATCTATTTCTCAACGATTTACAACGAAGAGGTAAATCAGCCAATTCACATGTATTATTATGAATGATAGAATTTATCTCGTCTTGGATAGCTTCTTTCCAAAATGCAGCATCTTTTGAAGCCATAACATCCTAAAAGTCGTTGAATCATCCTCAATAAAAAAATAATATTGATACTAATAGTTAATCTTATCTTTTGACCCATCAACTAAATAAAGTTGAAAATCATATTCAAACGGTTCTTGTACACAAACAATACCACATAATATATTTTCAACTCTGACCGAGTTCCAATTAAAAGAGTTGTGAATAATAATGTCTCTAGATCTACTATATTCGTAAAGTAAAAATCTTTGGTTCGAAGCTTTTATCGGCAATCCTTGCACGAGTTTCTCCACCCGCTTAACATAAAGATTCTCAAATGCTCAATGACCTTTCTTTGTTGGTTATTGTTTATTTTTTTTCTATGTTTTATGCAGATTCCTTCTTTTGAACATTATCCTTTTATTCAGCAATATCCATTTATTCTTCCAGAGAATTACATTTTCTTTAAGCAGCTAATGAGGTATAAAACCTAATCAAATACCAAAAGAAGTTTTATAAAGAGAGATTCAAGCATTTAGAAAGAAAGCCTCGGTACAAGCATCTATATTATATAATCAGTGCATTTATCAATGGGTGCATTTATCAGTGGGTCTATTAGCTTTTTAATGATAGTAAATACATCTATATTATATAATTACATAAATATCTCTGGCGATTTATTATTATCCAAGTAGTATATTTTCATCTGGGCTCCTACTAGTCCTTGATTGGAGTATAATAAAACTAAATGACTAAACAATGGTCAAATATATTTCTCGGATAGTGTAATTTGTGAGTTCTTGCTTGAGTATCGAAGAATAATTACATATTACTCGGGACACCACTCGTTAATTGTTGTAGTTTCTTTACATGGCTTAAGTTGTTTTTTTATGAAGATCTGTCTTTTTATGACGAAGTAATTATGTAAACCAAGACGGATAAAGTCTTAAGGCTTATTTATTTTATTTTACAAAACCGAAATGTTAACAGAGACCTCTCTAACGTTGTTCGTACTTAACGGCTCATACCTCACAAAAACCTTTATCAGCCATGATGGTTCTAGAAATGTTCGGAACCCGATTTGGTTTATAAGTAAAAGTTAGAGAAGAGAAACACAGAAATCTGGAGAGAGAGAGAGAGAGAGACTGATGAGAGTAAATATTATTTTTTATGTGTCCCTTCCCAAAAAGGGATATTTCCTTACATAGTGGCGGTGGTGGGCCCTTCTTACATTATTGGCCCATTTATTTACATTATTACTCTTTTGCATCCGTACCATTTCATATTTCTAACTCTCGTTAATTGGGTCCTCATTTTTCCTAGATTGTTTGTTGTGGTTTACATATAATTATAAATGACTAAATTATCCCCTCAATGTCGGCCCAAATTGACCCGGACATTTAATACCCTTATCAGTAGCCCCCCCGGGCTTTAAAAACGAAGGTGGGAGGACTATCCAGCTTCCGTGTCAGATAACATCATCGCCATAGTCGAGTAACTCTGCTCGTATTTGCATAACGAGTGGAAAAACCCGAACCGGTGATCATTTTGTCTTGTTTTATGCATGTTCTTGGTCGGGATTGTCTTGTGGATCGTTTTCTTTGTCAATCATCCGACCTTGGCGTAGTCCGTCATTGTTTTTTTCCTTGTTAGGGAAGTACTGCTGTGCCCGACCCTAATTAGCCCCATTCTTGACTCTGTCTAGTTTCTGGTCTAAAGAGGTTTTTTGGGCTTGACTCTAATGGGCTTTATACCCAAACGCTTTGTTGATCGAAACCCATATGTCCTGCTTAACGTAAAATGATTTCTCTACATGTCAACAAGTCTAATTTTCATTCATCGATCGACGTTTGCGATTTTGTCTCTTGAGCTTCCCGCGGTTCGAATGATAATCCTAGCCCCCTAGCACTTCAAAACCCATCAGAGATAGACACATGTCATCCAAGCATTTGAAGTGTGTCTACTTGTAAATATGGCAGAATAACTCTTCGAATTCTCGAGGCTTTTTTCGATTGCACTTCTTTAGAAAGGGGTCCGTTGAAGGGGAAGCTCCTCTATAAATACTTCTCTTAATTTCATTATTTTTTATAAGAGCGATTTTTAGAGAGAGAGAGTCGCCTTAGCATTAAAATTTCTAGAGAGAGAAATGTTATCCTAGATTATAAGGAAAACTCGCCTCGAGGAGGAAATTCATCCTAAAAGAGAAAAAACCCCTCTTCAAGATAATTGACTACTTAAGTATCACAAAGTGGGCCGTTGAGTACCTAGCAGCGGGCTTAATTTGGGACTCCAAATCGATTCCTCTAGAAACAACCCTACACGTACCTTTTAATCCCGATCCACCCCAATTTTCCAGACAAGAAGTTAAACGACTCCCAATTCGGTTCAAGAGAGAGCGTGCGACCCAACCATTCCTTCTCCCAAAAGGAAAAATCCTGATCCTAGCCTTGCTTCCCCTCAACAACAAACTTCTAATGAAACTGTTCCTTCTATTCTTGCCGTCGGGCCCTCGGACCTGAATTCCGACACTCCTCCTACCCAAAAACCTAAACCCCAAGTTCTTGTTATGGGGGACTTGAGCGTTTCTTCCTCTCGACAGCTGGTTCAATTAAGAAGAAAACGGATGTTTCATATCATTTAGAGAAAGTTTCTCATGGCGAGCCGTCTATTATCGGTACTACGACCGCTCCCCAAAGAATTAGCCCGAACCTTGACAGCGTAGATAATCCCAAAATTCCCAGTGCACATGTTAAAGATCAGGCTATTGATGAAGGAGATAAGATAGCATAAAGGCATGGAAAATAAGTTTTAGTTGAAAAGGGAGGTGTTACCATTGTTGCAATAGATGAAGAACCCTTCCCGCCCGAAGTCGTTGTCATTCTGATCGGTTATCATAACGATTTGTTTAGGGAGAATATTATTACCTTGTTTAATGGAAAGTATATATACTCCAGTTCTAGAGAGATACACGAGCTGAAAACTACTTGGAGAATTCCAAAATCTGTGACAATCCATTTTCAAAAACCTGGGAGACGCCACTATTCACAAGGCGAAGGGAAATAGTTATTTTTACCGACCTCTTTAACTGGGGTCTTAGACTTCTTCTGGATCCCAACATCGCGAGATACTTCGAAATCCTTGACCCTTTCCCATCCCAACTCACTCCTAATGCTTCGTACACGCTAATGTCGTGTATAACGGCCTCTAGATTGGCTAAAGTTCCGATAACCATGGAAGAATATGTGGCGATGACCTGCCTTTCTAGGTTTCCTAAATTACCCTTCTTCTAGTCTTCCTTGGAAAAAAATGAAGATTGTGAACAATTTTCTAGAGGGCGATAAAGTATGGAAACATAGGTTTGTTTTTTTTGGTGGTGCATGGGAGAATGGTCGACCTCACTCATCACACTCCCCTTCTTATACACTTTTTTTTACTTACACAACTGTTACTTCTAGTTTCCAAGGAAAAACTACAATTGCTAAAGAAAGATCACGTGGAGTCTGCCAGAGTGACTTTCCTGAAAATAAAAACTATGCCCTGAAAAACTAGGGTCATGTATTGCACCGTTGCTTCAAAAATACCAACTTGATTAGCAGTAACCTCTGGGTTGCTTAAGTTAACCCTTGAATGCTGATAAACAGTGGGAACCACCCGAGCTTGATCATCTGGTGAAAAAGATTGACGCCCCTGATGGCCACATATTCCTACCAAAACGCAACAGGCCCCCCTAGCAAGCGGGGTAAATAAGAAGAGTTATCCGACCAAGAGGAGAATGATGAAAACGCGGGTAATGAGCTTCATATCAAAGTTGTTGTTGAAGCTGAGCATATCGTGGTCCTTAGTGATCCAGTAGCTAGCTAGGGAAAAACTTGAAGCAATGAGAAAAAAACCAACAACTGTAAGAAGAAACTAAAGAAACCTGTAGGAGCTGATTATTACCAAAAGATCTCAGGTGGTAGGAGAAAGACTAATCGAGACGCGGTGGAGGTAAAGACTAATCTGCGAGTGGTTGAGAAAGTGACGATCCTTATTCTATACGAACAATATGAAGGTGGTACCAAAACGGTTGCTCCAAATGAAGGATCTGAAAGTGAAATGCACGCGGAAGATCGGATCTCTGCGGGGAACACAACTATAGTGGTTCATCTAGAAAATCTAAATTAGGAGGATGTTGGTGAGTTTTTTCTGGAAAACGTTTGCCCAAAACTCCCCAAAAATTTGAACTTTATTGTATGTGATTCGTCAGATGTCAAATGCCTACGTATACTTACCCTTGTAAGAGGTGCTGACAATTTCCCTCTCCAAAAGTCAGACGTTTTATCCCTTAATTTTGTACAACATGGTAGCTTATCTGGCGTTAAAAGAAAGGGAGGTAGGTTATTTTAGTCGTGAACTATCAGAAGGTAAACAACACATGTCTGACATGGAGAAGATATTGTTTGAGGAGAATCATTGTCAACAAAAGTTAGAAAAAGAAATCTGGGAAACGATCGACCATGCCGATGCTCGGGTTGCGTTAGTCGAGGCTGATTTGTAAATTCTTCAAGGGAAAGAAACAGAGTGGCAAACGGTGCTGAAACAACAAACCTAAATCAACCAATCTCTTCGTAGCTCTTTATGAAAATTCGAGAAGGATTGGGATAAAGTGGTACGCACTTTGGCCATTAAAAGGATTCAAAACCAATTCTTCTGTCAGCAGATAGCCAGAAAGATCAAGGATCTCTGTGAGCTTTGGGAGAAGAGTAACGAAGAGAACAGTCGGTTCGCGGTTTCTTTTAAAATGATTATGAAATAGGAGGTAGCGGATGCAAAAGCTGCTTATGTTTTGGACCTACATAGCCAGTACGCTTGCCACTAGGATCGATGTGGCTAAATGTTCTGGAAGAAGATCTCCTCGATGGGGTTGTTTGTGTGGATGATGACCTGTCGACAATGGATCATCCGACGAATATCTTGATCACGGTGAAGTGTAATTTGTTGTAATCTGTCCTCGTTGTGTAAGTAATTTTTTGTGAATTCTGCCCTATGCGGGCAGGCCTTGATTGTACCCTTCTTTAATGTATTCAAACTTGTCATATTAGATTGAAACGACCGTTGTTTATTATACTTCTAGAACTGCAAAAATGTATTTTAATTTATTCGATGTGGAACTTACGTAGTTCAATTTATCATTAAAACACCCTTAAGGTCCGAGCCTGACGCTTGATGTAGATCAGTTTTTAGCTGAAAACCCTTAAGCTCCAGGCTCAAAAAGTAATGTAGATCAGTTGTGAACTGAAAAAACCTTGAAGTTGGGGCTCAACCAATAATGTAGATCAGTTTTTAACTGAAAAACCCTTGAAATTCAGGCTCAACAAATAATGTAGATGAGTTTCTAACTCAAAAACCCTTAGGGTTATGGTCTTAAAAGATTGTGTACATCAACCGTAATTGAATTTTGTTTTTAAAGTTCGAACCAATGAATGGTGTATAGCAACTCGTCAGTTGAAATACCCTTAAAGTTCGAGATTGTGAAATTAATTTTATTGGACGAGACCGTCCTACAAACATATTAGTAAAGACTAAAAACAAAATAAACAAATCGGTTGGTGTAGACACCTCATTAAAACATCCCCGCGCCATCAGGGTAGGAAAGAGTATTTCCCCAACCAAAAGTGTTTTATAAAAAGTTAAATAAACAGACGGTAAATAAAAAGCTAGTCTATATACAGTTTAAGAAGATCGATGTTCGACGGAAGTCGCAAAGGTCGGTCGTGCTTGTCTTTCAGTCTGTAAGTTCCTGGCTTTACCTTTTCTACCACTCGATACAATGATTCCCAATTGGACGCTAAATTTCAGAGGTTTTTATATTTCGTGTGTAGAAAAAATTTCCTAACCGGACCTTATCGCCAACTTTAAAAGTCTCTTCGTCGAACCTTCGAAGCGTACCGACATCGCATCAATGTTTGATACTATAACGAATATAAATGTGCACGACTCCGTTTCTCTTCAACTTGATCGAACGTACAAATTCGATCCTTGCTGTTATTTTCCTCATCATAATTCCCTATCCGGAAGGATGGAAACATTTTTTTCACTGGGATGGCCGCATCCATACCGTAAACAAGGGCGTAAGCCGATTGGTGGGTGGCTGTCTGAGGCGTGGTTTGGTATGCTGATAGCACTTCGTGGAGGTAATCTAGCCATTTCCTGGCCTTTCCTTCCTAATTCTTCTTGAGGGTGTTGATGATTATCTAATTTGTGACTTCAACTTACCCGTCGTCTGCAGGCGTAAAGGCGTCGAAAAACACTGTTGAGTGCCGTAAGATGAACAAAACCTTTTCATTGTCGCTATCAAACTGAGGGCCATTATTTATGGTCAATCGCCGTGGAACGCCAAACCAGAAAAAATATTCGACCAAATAATAATTATCACATATTTGTCCCTTGTTCCGGATAATGGTTTGGCCTCGACCCACTTGTAAAAATATTCAACAGCGACCACTATCGTTTGTCTTCCCCTAGATGCCATCAGTAGTGACCGTACCAGATTAATCGCCCACCTCTCAACTGGTTATCCTACTGAAATGGATTATAATGGGGCGGTGGGGGTGTGAATTGAGTTTGCGAATCTTTGACAAGTATCACATGTTTTTACCAAGTCTTTGGCGTCGGTCGCTATCGTTGGCCAATGGAAATTCGACAGCAAGACTCTTCTAATTAACACTTTGTAACCACAATGGGCCGACCCTTCTCCATCGTGAAGCTTGGAAAACAACATCTGTGATCCGATATACCCCGAACATCTCAATAAAGTCCTTCTAAAAGACTTCTTGTAAACCAAATCCCATAACACTACTAATCCGCGAGCCTTATTGCAAAGCTTTATTGCCACAACTTTATCTTCAGGTTGAGTATGTCCACCTAAACAATTCTGAATATTCTTCTCCAATTGGTGTTGATAAATGTTGATATCTGGCACGCCATTTCAGGTCTGTTTTCAAACTCTACTCTTTTAACGATGAACGAGTTTTTTTTGTGTTACGATTCATGGTTAATCCTCGGTGTATGATGTGGTTGCCAACGAATCGACGACAGTTTTCTTCGCTCAGTGGACGTGTTCATATGCGATCTTTTCAAAAAATGCAGACAGAACTAGCAAGGCCACCAAGTATTTGACCAAATTCTCGTTTCTCGCTTCAAACTGCCCCGACGCGTGATCGACCGACAACTTGGACATTAGCCCAGAAACATCCGGTCCCTGCAATACATTTTTCTAGAGGGAATAGACGTTCGATGTTCAATCGTATGACCCTAGAAATAAGGCCGCATCTTCCGGGCCGCGGTCACTAAGGACAAAGCTAGTTTCTCGAGCTTCAAATACCATGTTTCAGTGTCTAACAAACTTTTGCTTACAAAGTAAGCTGCTTTTGGCATTGGATCCGCCTCGAGAACCAATGCTACACTAACTGCTAAATCTGACATTGCAATGTATAAAAACAAAGTTTCCCTTGGTAAAGGTTTGTTAGCAAAGTTGGGGACGATTAGATAATCTTTTAACCCATTAAAGCCTCGGTACAAGCGGGTGTCCAGCTGAATGACTTTGCATTTCTCAAGACCTAAGAAAATGGTGTACATTTATCAAAGGATCTAGATATAAACCTATTCAAATCCGCCAGCCTTCCTATCAAGATCTGAACTTATCTGATATACCTTGGGATGCCATGATGCTCATAGCTCTTAATTATACCAGGTCGGCTTCAATTCCCTTTTTGCTGACCATGAACCCCACAAGATTTCCTGATCGGGCCCCGAATAAACAATTTTCTGGGTTTAGCTTGAGGTTTATTCTTTTCAAATTATCAAATGTTTCTTCAAAATTGGTATGGTGCTTCTTGTCAAAACTACTCTTGATCAACATGTCGTCAATGTAGTCCTTAACGTTTCGCTCAATCTGATCCTCAAAAGTTTTGTTTACCAACCTTTGATATGATGCGCCCGCATTCTTTAGACCAAAATACATGACCGTATAACAGTACAAACCTCTCGCGGTCATAAACCTCGTGCTCTCCTAATCCTTAGGGTTTAACTTTATTTGGTTGTAGCCGGCATATGCATTCATCAAAGATAACATTTTATTTCCCGACGTGGAATCCACCAATTGATCGATTCTTGGCCTGTGGGGGGGGGGGAGATGGATCTTTAAGATATACTTTATTGAGGTTGGTGAAATCCACGCATATCCTCCATTTACCACTTTTCTTTTTTACCAAGACTAGGTTAAACAACCATTGTGGGTATCGGGATTCTCTGATATGGCCTACTTTAATCAATCATTCAACTTCAGAAATAATAGCCTGAAAAAGCTCGACGCCTTTGTGAAATAAGTCGGACGTTTTGGCGTACTTCCAGGATATATAAATGTTGTTGTTCGGAACCCTTGTCACGTGTTCTGAACGCCATCCAAATTGATGCAATATATCTTTTAGGAACCAAATTAACCTCTCCCGAAACTGAGAAGACAAGTTCGCCATAATCTTTAACACTCTTCCACCGAGAAATTCGTAACTGTCATAATTTTCGTCTGTTCGCAACAAGCCGGGGGCCTCCATGGGATCGTCCACTGATTCTGATCCCAATATTGGCCCCGCTAATTGTTAATAATTTGCTTGAACCATCTCCTCGCCGGCTTTAGTTGCTAGAGCCGCTCGATAGCATTCTCTTTCCGCCCTCTGACTACTTTTAACTATAACGTTGTTGCCAACCACGTACTTTAGACATTGGTCGACCGTGAACGTTACCGCGTGCATTCTCCTGCCAAAGATTTCATTAAGAGAGGTCGGTGCATTCATGACCACAAAATGTTTTGTTACCTCTTTTTTGAAAGGACCATGGCCGAACTACACCCATCCTTCAAATTCCCCGACTACCTCGGCTATTGATCCCGTGAACTCCACTATGGTTAAGTCTGCTTTTAAAATGACTAGTGGGTTTTTGAAATTTGCGTAGGTGGTTAAGAAAATTATGTTCGCTGAGCTTCCGGTGTCAATCAGAATTCTTCGCACTTCCTCTCGTGCAATTGCAGCTACAATCATCACTACGTCCTCGTGTGGTCCTGCAATGTCACTCGTATCATAGCCATCGAAACAAAGTGTTATTTTGACATAATAATCCAGCCTTATTCAACATGTTATTATTGGATAGAAGAGATGCTAGATGAAAAGAAGTGAAAGACAATGGAGATGAGGGAAGTGCTAAACACATTAAAGAGAGTTGGAGTGAATTGAAAAGACACTGTAATTTTAGTGGGTCATAAATTACACATTAAGGACTGTAACTGTTTTCCCTTTTTAAGTGTTACAGTCTCTATAAAACTAAGAGCTATGGTTTTTTTTTGTATTCACCAGAAACGGCAGAGTCACTGTGTTCTTCCTAATAAAATCGATCTGCAGCAGGTCCAGAGACGTAGGCATAATTTGCTGAACTCCGTTAACAATTGTGTCTTTAATTTCACTTTTATTTTTGTGCTTTCCTTTTTTTCTTTTTTGATCTGATTTGACAGGAAATTAGCATATTTCCCTTAGACAAAGTATAGGGGACGGGCTGCTATACAGGTGAGGTCTTGTTCTTGCTTCCAACTGAGTAGCTAAACTCACAACATGCTTTTTTTAGAAGGCATTGGTGATCCATGCCATTGTATCGCCTCCAAAAATGGTTAGCGACTCAAATAATCTGCATAAGCTACTAACCTTTTATCCCCCTTTAAGAGCTTCGTTCTTTATTAGACTGATTATGTTTTGATCCTTGTCAGGATCCAAGAATTCCATTGATATATCAAACAGGTCGGTAACCTTGGAGATTGCTAACGTTGTTTCTGGTTTTGGTACTGCTCCGATTTCCTTGGAGGTTGCGTTATGTTGTACTTATTTCTTTACATAGTTTGCCAATTTTCCATTTTCTACGAGCATTTATATTTCCTTCTCCAGAGCGATACAATCTTTTGTGTTGTGAACCACGTCTTTGTGATACCTGCAATACCGATTATTGCGGTTTTCTCGGGGGATTTGGACCGGGAAGGGCTTGCAAAAATGTACACTCTTTTTGGACTTTTCAAAAATGGTTGACAAGAACTCGTTCAGATAAAAACAAATGCGGGTCGGATCTATTTGTTTGAAATGGGTCGGTTGACTATCTGATTGCCATGGTTAACTCGCTGCAATTGAGATCTCGATGCTTTTGTAGGGAAATATTGCGCCATCGGTGGCAGCGTGCTTATCGGTTGGGGTTTTGGTGTGGATCTAAGCTTCTGCATATTTTATTGGTATGTCACGGCCGCATCTTGCGCACTTTGTTATATTTTTTGTGCCAATTAAGACGCTTCGATTTACTCGATTAAGATCTGCTTTTCTACCTGAGCTAGTAGCGCGACAAAAGTGAAAGCCTATTTCTTTGTTATTGCTTGCTTCATGGGGTTGGGAAGTAGACCTAACCTATATCCTGATAAGGCTACGTTTTCATCACAGTGGTCAAAATCGGTTTTTGCATCTACGAAACACCGAGCAGAATCCCTTTGGCTCTCGCCTACCCTTTGTCAATAATTTACGATTGTGTCCCCATTAGCTCAGAAATTATTACTCTCGACGAATTGTTGTCTGAACATGACTCAATACATATTGAAATTGTTTATACATACCTGAGGTAGCCGATTATACCACTTTGATGCTCGGTCCTTAAAAGTTATTGAAAAGGACTGCCAAACAACTTGTCATCATTATTGAGGCTCAATATGAGATTCTTAAATGCTTCTAGACGATTATGCGAGTCTTTTTTTCCATTGTACTTCTCCAACTTGGAGATGTTGAAACGCTTCGGGAGGTGGCACGTCAATATTTCATCAGACAATGGGGATGATCTCCAATTGTTCCCAAAACCAAAAGCGACACTCCCCAGACCTTCCGCATAAGTCACATATACATCTTCCTCATTTGGATTGGCGAACTGGCTCCCGACCCTTTATCCGTAAGTTTTACTACCTGATGGGGGTTGCACTTGTGATATAACAACTTGTTCTTCTTTATTCACCGTAATTACTCCTTCGTTTTCGATGTAAATTGGGGTAATCTTCTCAATATTATTTCTGTTACGCCTTGATAGCCTAACCATGCAAGACTTGCTGCGTCAGGTATCTATTTTTCTCGTAAAATCTTTTTCCTTCTTGCATTGTCGAACCTCCCGGCCTAGAGAGAACAACTGACCTGACGCAGAAACTGTGGATTCACTATAATCCTTCATCAACCGACGCTTGATTTTTATTTCCACCTCGCTTCCATGCTTTAGCGATTGATACCTATCCTTTCATACATCCTTCTTATTTCGCTCCTCATCAGAAGAATCCTCTCTATCTTCGTCAGTTTCCTTCTCTATTCTTTCTTTCAATCAAAGTCGCTTCACTCTCATCATTAAGCTTAGCTATATCATCCAGCTTCTGCCTATGATGAGGTTCAAAGGCTTACTTCGACCCCGACCATAATGGTCGTGATCGGGATATATTTCTTCAGAACGTCGGTTCTCAGAACATGAAATGATCATATCCTGATCCTTACTTATTGCCCTCTCCTATGTCGTTTCAGGGTTCATCTCTCTTATGATTGTGATTTTGGGGAAAAAGAAATGTCTCCGGGTATAAATTCGGTTCCCACAGACAGCGCCAATGATGGTTCTAGAAATGTTCGAAACCCGATTTGGTTTGTAAGTAAAAGTTAGAGAGAGAAGCACAAAAATGTAAAGAGAGAGAGAGATGAGAGTAAATATTATTTTTTATGTCCGAGTTCAAAAAAAGGATTTCCCTTATATAGTGGCAGTGGTGGGCCTTTGTTTACATTATTGGCCTATTTAATTACATTATTACTCTTTTGCATACCTACCCCCTCATATTTCTAACTCTCGTTAATCGACTCCTCATTTTTCTTAAATTGTTCCTTGCGATTTACACATATTACAAATGAAAAAATTATCCACTTAGTGTCGGCCCTAATTTACTCGGACATTTTATACCCTTATCATGCCAAAACTTCCCTTGAGAATAAACATCTCTACTTTTCCAAAAGGAAAAAAGTATAACTAATTATTGGGTTGCTAGGGTGTTACTTGCTCTTTTGATACACGTTAATTGTTTGATGGATATGGATGACTAGCTTTTCTAGTCTTTTTCTGAAAGGTGAAATAAATACTTTTTCAAGTTTCTCGTCCGACTACATGCCTTGTATGTCATAAGTTTGTACTTGAAGTGATTTAGAATTCAATTTTCCTTTATGATATGTATTTCGGACTCTTTATTTTCCAATTAGAGCAAACAGTGGGGTCGAGATATGTGTCAAACAATTATGTGATTTTGAAAGTAAAAATATAGCCATGAGATAAAATCTCATGTAATATAGTTCATATGGAGACACTAGTTTTCTTCTGGAATCTTCGAGTTTGGATACTTATGAGTTTGGATCTTATAGTCACATCAAATCCATTAATCCGAACAGGGGTAATTCAGACCAAATCACACCACTAAAGATATGAACATGACAACTGTATTGACTTTTGACTAAGCTATTTTCTAATCAACTTAAGGCTAATGGGTCATTGAATTAGATACAATTTTTTAACCCGACCCGATGAGCCTATGGGTCAGTAATTAAGGTATAAATACCCTAACAACTCTCATTAATAAGGGTGATCAGATTTTAATACTAGCAGGCTGCTTAGTTATCTTACTACTCCTCACACTAAACACAAAACACCCCAAAATTATTATAATATTTTACCAAACTACCCTTAATCCAAAATAAACCAAACCAAATTGGCGACCACAGTGGGAGGCGACGGTGCCTGAATTCTACATTCAAAACCAGTTAGACAAACAGTCCTGATGGATCCGAATGGGAAAAGTACTCCACCTCTTGAGGTGGAAACGGTGAAGGAAAACAAGGAATATACCGTTGAGGAGCGAGACCAGCTGAGGACAAAAATAGAGGCGCTAAGGGCCATAAAACAAGTAGAGAAAGGTATGAAAGAGAAATATGGAGCGTCAGTCCTTCACCATACTGACAAGCCTGGGAGAATGAGCCATCCCTAAATACTCACCTCAGTTCAAAGAAGACACACCGGTCTAAGCATGTTAAAAGTTCTGGATCTAAGTCCTCTATTAGCTTTTCGAATGAAGCGGAGCTTGAAGAATCTTCGTCCTCAAGTAGTGAAGAAGAGAGATCTAGGAAAAATATATAGTTAACCAAAAAGCACTCAAGAAAGAGGGATATGCATGGTAGGTTTAAAAAGCATTATGGCAAAAGGTCATCCAATAGGCATGTTGATTAGTTGCTCATTAATCCTTTTGTATTTTCAGTCCGAACCAGGTATTTCAGCAACTCCTAATAAAGATACAGGTTTTAGTTGCAACAAAAACTGGAGGCACTCACCTTTGTCTGCGAAAATACTGTTGGGACACCTTCCCAAAAGGTTTGATAGTTCTAAGATGGAAAAATATGATGGAAGTCGAGATCCAGACAACCATCTGGAGCAATTCAAGAACTTCATGATGAATTTTGATGACGATGATAAACTCTTGTGCAAAGCCTTCTCCCAACGTTTCACGGAGAGTGCTCTTAAATGGTATAATAGCTTGCCTTAGGGGTGTATCAGAAACTTTGATACCTTTTGGGATGCCTTCCGGAGGCAATTCGTTGGGAGTAAAGAACTGAAGGGTAATGGGGATACCATTATCCATAATACCCAAGAACCAAACGAATCTTTGAAAGATTACATAAGTCGATTTGTGAATACAAAGAACGGATTAGCAGATTGCTTTGAGCAAGTGGCAATTGCTTCTCTACGGCAGGGGTTGAATCCTGGGATATTAGTTGATTCCGTAACCCGAAAGAAAGCTACAACCTGGGATGGCTTCTTAAACCAAGTGGGAAAGCAGATTAATGTGGAAGAAACAAAGAAAACAAGGGTGCACCATCAGGTGAGGTCCATAATAACAGCATCTCTAGGCGCTAACCAATCTGGTTACAAGGCAAAGGATACCAGACAAGGATCTAATCGGTCCAATCAAACTCAATCCAACCAGAATCAGACCCAGAGCCAACAATTGAGGAGTAAGAGGGGTCATTGGGTTCAGTCTGAGTGGTTTGCAGAGTTAAATGAAAATGTGGCTACAATCTATGATAAAACTAAGGATGAAGTGCACTTTCGAAAGCCTGCGGTGTTTCAGTCCCCCAGAGAGAACCGAAACACTTGTTTTTGCCAGTATCACAATGATATAGGCCATAAAACTCAAGAATGGATATCATTGAAACAAGTAGTCCAAAACCTTATTGAGAGGGGCAAACTAGGGGCGTACGTTAAAAGACGAAGTGGAAACAGACCTGACAATGCTCCTCGGACAGGTCCTTCGAACAATCCTGGAATGTCTGCTCATGAAGGTGCAATGGTGATCCTTGAGAGGTTTGATATGGACTCTGAGTATTTGGATCCAGATCCAACTCAGAATAAGGTGGGGGTGATAACAAAAAAACCAAGACAGTCTCTGTACTGATCAGTTTCTTTGAATCATTAACTATCTTTGGAGGGGATACTTTAACTGCACCTACCCCTTCATCAAGGAAGATGCATGTCCATAATTTGACTACGCAATTCAAGGGGAATGTCTTCCCATCAGTGCCAGTCTCCTTTCCCATTCATAGTTTTTGATGAAGATGATTTGAGAGATATCATTATGTCTCACGAGGATGCGGTGGTTATAGGAGCTTCTATCGGGGGGAATGATATACGCCGAATTTTTATTTATACAAGCATTTCGACAAACATCCTTTTCTTAAGCTCCTACAAGCAGATGACTCATCTGGCTGTTATTCAACATTCGAACAAAACTATTATGGGCTTCACATAGAGTTCTGCGGATGTAATTGGGGAGTTTGAAGAAGAAGTGTTGTTGGGCAAGAGGCCTTTTAAAAAGATGGTGAGGGTACTATTTGTTGTGGTAGATTTCCCCACATCATACAACGCAATTTTTGGGAGGTCTTGGCTTTCCAGAACGCATGTTGTGGCCTCAACAGTCCATCAGTGTTTAAAATATGCGTTCATAGACAAGTAGGCATTGCCCGAAGTAGTCAGAAGATAGCCAGGGAGTGCTAAGCAATAGCTCTTGCTCCTAAGATATTGGGGGCAGATTGAATTAGTAAAGATTAATAGTTATTGGAGCCTTTTGTTGACGAAAGTGAGATTAATGACCCCAGAGAGGCTCCCAATGTTATAATACCCATTAAAGAAGTTGAAACTCACTCCTTGCAGAGGGTAAAAATGTCAAGATTCGTTCCGCGATGGCGCCATAGTTAAAGAAGAAATTCTTGTCTTTTTTTCTAAACAATCAGCATGTGTTTGCTTGGTGCAATAGTAATGTAACCGGGGTACCAGCGGATATTATTTCACACAAGTTGTCTATCCAGAGCGATGTTGCACCTGTTGTAAAAAACGAAGAGATTTTTCTAAAGAAAAGTGGATGTGATAGTTCAAGAGGTTGATCGGCTGACCAAGATGGGGTACATTAAATTGTCCCAATATCCTATGTGGACTACCAATCCGGTGTTAGTCAAGAAAAAGAACGACAAATGGCGTATGTGTATTGATTTCACTGACCTCAATAGAGCTTTCCCAAAGAATCTTTATCATGTCCCTCAGATAGATCAGCTAGTAGACTCTACATCTGGAAATAAGTTGTTGTCCTTCATAGATGCCTTTTCAAGTATAATCGGATACAAGTGGATCCAAAGGATCAAGATCACACTACTTTTATTACATATAAAGGTCTCCACTGCTACAAAGTAATGCCCTTCGGATTGAAGAATGTTAGGGATACTTATCAGAGGTTGGTGAACAGAATATTTGCTTATCAGATCGGTAGAAATATGGAAGTATACATAGATGACATGATGGTTAAAATCCTGGAGGAGGATTTACACATAACTGATCTTCAAGAAACTTTTGCTAACTTAGAAACTGTAAATTTGAAATTAAATCCAGAGAAATGTGTGTTTGGGGTCCGATCTGGAAACTTTCTGGGTTACATAATAAGTGAGAAAGGTATCCACCCTGATCCAGATCATCTTAATGCACTATTATAAATGAATTGTCCTCGAAATGTTAAACAAGTTCCAAGGCTCACGGGAAGGTTGGTTGCATTAAATAGATTTATTTCAAGGTCATCGGACAAGTGCGCTCCTTTTTTCCAAATATTGAAAAATGCTAAAGACTTCAATTGGTCCCCACAACGTGACCAGGCCTTTGTTGAAATAAAGAAACACCTATCCTCACCAAAGACTCTTTTCAAGCCCTATGTATACCTGGTTGTGACAGAATGTGCTATAAGTGTTGTCTTGGTAAGAGAAGTGTTGTCTTGTTGGATGCTGAAAGAAGATATTTAAAATTGGAAAAGTTGGCACTAGCCTCAGTGATTGCAGCAAGAAAGATGAGGTTGTATTTCCAATCTCATTCTATTATTGTTTAAACATATTTCCCGCTAAAGAATGTTCTTCAAAAGGAAGTTATATCAAGCAGAATGACCAAGTGGCTAGTAGAATTGGGTGACTACGACATTGATTTTGCCCCCCCCCCCCCCCCGAACGGAAATTAAAGCTCAATCAGTGGCTGATTTATTGGTAGAATTAATTTCAAGAAAGAATGGGTGGTGTGAACTGATGGTGGATCAAGCACTATGTGCTGTGAAGCTGGAATTTGCTTAAGCTCTCCGTATGGTGACAAAATGTATCAATCTATATGTTTTGGATTCAGGACCTCTAACAATGAGTCTGAATATGAAGAAGCTATAGCTAGTCTTAAATTAGCTCTCCTCTGTGGTGCTAAGAGAGTCCGATTAATGAGTGGCAGCAAGCTTTAAGGATTGGAGAGGCGTTACTAATGAGTTCGGATCTTACAGTCACATCAAATCCATTAATCCGAACAGGGGTAATTCTGACCAAATCACACCACCAAAAATCCGAACAGGACAAATGTATTAACTTTTGACTACACTATTTGCTAATCAACTGAAGGCTAATGGGTCATTGAATTCAACACAATTTCTTAACCCGACCCGGTAAGCCCATGGGTCAGTAATTAAGGTATAAATACCCCAACCACTCTCGTTACTGAGGGTGATTAAATTTTATTACTAGCATGCTGCTTATTTATCTCACTACTCCTCATACCAAACACAAAACACCCCAAAATTATTAAAATATTTTACCAAACTACCCTCATCCCAAAATAAAACAAACCACATACAATTTGAAAATCTCGTTCCTACCTATTGTTTGATGATTCCTACTCATGAATTGTTGAAATAAGTTGACATTTATACTTTTTAAAAATGGAGAAACGTTTGTTTGTGAGAAACTTTATTAAACCAAATCTAATTACTTTACCTAAAAACTTTTGTTTCTGACCGTTTTCCTTGCTTAAGACCATATTAACGTCACAAGGTTCAATTTCACTCAACTAAATGTGTAATTTTAAGTTACAATTATACTCATAAGGGTTACAAATGTCTTAGTACCTGGATAATATACTTATGATATCACTTCTCCATCTAGTTTATCTATTTTTTCCTCAAAACAACACTACTCATCTACTAGTTTAGCCGCAAGATAGACACACTCTTAGGACGTTGATAAATCACAACAAAATAACTCACCAACCATTCATAAAGACTAACCTATATCAAGTTCTCCACCTCACAATCATTCTAATTTACCTATACACAAACCAAACACATGCAGGCTCTCAACCATCACAGGTCGATAACATTAATACACCACCTACTAATCAAAACATGCACGCATACATTTCTAGATTAATCATTGACCTTATTATACCCTAATATACTACCAATTGACGTACCAACAACACTTTGAACACTCATCTTATGACAACTAGTGTAACACATATAATTAGTAAACTTAAACAGATTTATTATGGTCTTGCCACCAATTCAATAAGGGTTTCAGAGATAGGTTTTCTGATGTTGTGACTAACCTCGATTGGTTTAAGGCTATGCCGGTTGAATTTGATGCTCTACTAAGGAACAAACTAAGAATCTAGTTCATTGGTGTTCTGCATTGAACCTAGTTGGTTGTAATAAGATCTATAAGGTTAAATAAACCATTATGGGTTTATCGGCGGTAACAAATTATCTTGGTAGCTAATGTCTTCCACCAGCCACGAGGTGTTGATTTATATGCAATTTTACTCCAATGATCAATGCTTTTACGGTTAGATTGATCTTAACCCTAGTTCTTTCTAAAGACTGGATTTTTTGAAAATCGGATATCAATAATTCTTTCCTTAACCAAGAAATTAAGAAACAAGTTTATATGAGCCAACCTTAAGGTTTTGAGGACTCACAAAGACCATCTCATGTGTGTAAATATATGGTTTAAAACACACCCCGAAGGCTTGGTACTCTAAACTCAGAGACACTTTAATCATACGGGGTTTTAATCCTACCGGTCTATGTTCATAATATTATCATCACTAGAAACACACCTAATTAAGTACAATAGTTCATTGGCATACTCAACACCAAAATTTTATCTTAAAGATATGGGTAATCTACCTTACTTTGTTGGCATTGAAGTATTCAAAGACACTATTGGGTTTCATTTATCATAACAAAAGTCTATTAAAAAATTACTAGTTACCAAAGGACTTAATAGTTCCAATTGTTGCTCCACATCAATGTGTGTTACCCCTATTATCTCTGTTCATAATAGTGAACCCCTCATGCAAGAATGATATCGTAGCTTGTTAGAATCTTTACAATACATACTTCACAAACAAACAAAATTGCATTTGCTATGAATGAACTTATTCAATTCCAACAATGTCCTACGAACATTCATCAACAAGTTATAACTGTTGGATAAACATTGAACAGAGACACGTGTTATTATGTCAGTTAGTAAGATAAGATCAAACAGTTAGTAATTTGTCTATATAAGAGACAAACCGTGTACATTTGATCTTTGGAATGACCGTTATCATTCCCATACTGATCATGGAATGACTGTTATCATTCCCATACTGATTTTGGAATGACCGTTATCATTCCCATACTGATCATGGAATGACCGTTATCATTCCCATATTAATCTTATGAAATGACAGATATCATTTCCATACTTGCTGTCTGCTTTGTTTGTTTTAATAAGAGGGATCTAGTTCCTTCATTTGGTATCAGAGCATGTGTTGGCAAGGCAGCCATTTCTCAACGGAGAAACAGAGGCAAGACAGCCATTTCTCGGAGAAACAAAGGCAAGACAGCATTTCTCAAGGCGGAGAAACAGAGGCAGGCAGCCATTTCTCAACGGAGAAACAGAGGCAAGACAGCCATTTCTCAAGATGGAGAAACAGAGGCAAGATAGCCATTTCTCGGAGAAATAGAGGCAAGACACCCTTTTCTCAAGATGGAGAAACAGAGGCAATGCGGCCATTTCTCAAGCAGAGAAACAGACGACAAGACGGTCATTTCTCAAACGAAGAAACTGACGGCAACAAGATCTTCAACAACTCTTCATATAGAGAAGAAGATCAGACAGAGGATGAAGAAGACAAAAGTCGAGTTCAATGTTAAGGGGGAGAATGTTGGATAAACATTGAACAGAGACACGTGTTATTATGTCAGTTAGTAAGATAAGATCAAACAGTTAGTAATTTGTCTATATAAGAGACAAACCGTGTACATTTGATCTTTGGAATGACCGTTATCATTCCCATACTGATCATGGAATGACTGTTATCATTCCCATACTGATTTTGGAATGACCGTTATCATTCCCATACTGATCATGGAATGACCGTTATCATTCCCATATTAATCTTATGAAATGACAGATATCATTTCCATTCTTGCTGTCTGCTTTGTTTGTTTTATAAGAGGGACCTACTCCCTTCAATAACGAGGGTTATCATATACGTATCTTAAACATTTAGATTGGTACTCCACATTAAGTGGTGTCTTTACCTTCATCTCAATGGGTTCACTGATAAATAATAGGTGTCTTCACTAGATGATTGTCTTTCTGTTGGCAGCTTTTTGTATTTTTTTGTGACACTTTAATTTCTTGGTCCTTAAACAAACAAAATATGGTGGCAAAGTTGAGTACTGAATCTGGTTATCACCCTCTTGCCAATCTATCTTTGTAAATTATCCAGCGTTTCTCGGTACTAAAGTAATTTGGCTTTCCAGTGCTACAACCTCTGGTTATTTGGTGTGATAATTTAGGGGCTAGCTCTCTTTCTTTAAACCAATGTTTCATGTCAGGATAAAGCACATTAAGTTGTAGATTCATTTTACAAGAGATTGGGTTCTTCAAGGCACCCTTGACATATGGTCTGACCTATCATGATCTGATGGTCAATTTTATTTTCTATAATGCAAACTTGGTAACCTTAGATGGTTGAAAAATCGGTGGCAAGGTGGTGGTTAGGTATTTTGTAGTAGCTATGGCTTCTGATAAGAGAAGAAGGGAGTATAAAGTGGATTTGAGTTTAAAGTACGATGACTATTCCATATATACATGGTTATATCCCTTAAATAGAAAGGTGGGGCATTAATTGTATTCAAAAAATTTGAAGTGTTTGCTGAAAATCAATTCAATATACATATTATAGTCTTTCAATTATATTAAGGTGGATATTTTAGGTCATTTGCATCTGTTTCTAAGGAATATATAATCTTTCTTAAGATTTTGTTCCCTCACACCTCTGCCCAAAATGGCGGAGTTGAGAGGAAACACAAGCATGTAGTAAAGCAAAGTCTCACACTCTTACCACAGTCTAATGTACCCTACGGTTTTTGGTCGGAAGCATTCCAAACTTCAACTTACATGATAAACAGGTTGCCAACAATTGTTGTAGGATATTTTTCACCTTATGAGAACCGTTTTCAAACTAAACCAAATTACTTTTACTTGAAATTTTTTGATTGTGCATGCTTTCCTTGCTTAAGGCGCTTTTAACTTAACAAGTTTCAATTTCGCTCAACTAAATGTGTATTTGTAAGTTGCAACGATAGTCATAAGGGTTACAAACGTCTTAGCTCTAATGGTATGCTCTATGTGTCTATGAATTTCATTTTTAATGAACTACATTTCCCATTATCTCATAGTTTTTTTTAATACAAAAAACCTTGAGTCTACTTGTATCACTACCTGGGTTCTTGGACAGTTTACTGCTAGTATCACTTCTCCATCTAGTCTATCTTATTGAGGGTCTAAGAATCACTACTCATCTACTAGTTTAGCCTCAAAAGAGACACACTATAGTGACCTTGATATAGCACAACAACATAACTCACCAATCGTTAATGACAACCAACCTACATCAAGTCATTCACCTTACAATCATCCTAATTTACCTGAACAATTTTATTATGGCCTCACCACCACTTAAATAGAGGTTTCATCATAACTTTCCAGGTTTTCTAATACTGCGACTAGATACAATTGGGTAAAGGCTATACAATTTGAATTTGATGCTCTAATGAGGAAAAAACATAGACTCTAGTTCTTCGGTGTTCTACTACGAACCTAGTTATATACATGGTAATCTATAAGGTTAAAAATAACAATTATGGGTTCATTCAACGCTACAAGGCTAGGTACGTACTGAAATGAAAGGGGCAGATCTCAAAGGGGAAGGGGAAATCAAAAGGGACTAAGGGGCATTGGAATCAAAGGAGTTGAGTGGGAAGGTCTTATGATTAGGAGAAGATCTAGAAGCAAAGTGAGCTCGTTAAGAAGGAAGTACTGTAGGTCCAAATTAAAGGTAAACAACTAAAACTGTTATGAATGCGGTGAGCAGGGTCATTATATGAGAGATTGTTTGAAACTGAATAGTAAGAAGGGAAATCAAAAGGAAAATGCAGCAAACATTGTTGAAGGTATGAACGATTCCGACGATAGTGAAAATAGTTGTAGAGGAGATGTATCGCCCGTTAGTTCACATTATGAGGAAAACTCTTGGGTACTCGATACTGGCGTTACATATTGGGTGGGTTAGTTCAAGCAGTGCTTTGATACTTACCAGCCAGTGCAGCAAATTTTCAATTTAAGGAACAATCATTCGTCAGAATTAAAATATTTGACGGGGTTGTTAGAATCTTGATATGGTGGTATGTTTTAGGGTTAAAGAGAAACCTAATTTCTCTTTGGACACTAGAATCTCAGGGTTACAAGTACCGTGCAGAAGACGGTGTAATCAAAATGACAAAAGGCTCAATAGTGTGCATGAAAGGCAGTATACATAAGGGTCTTTACATTATCCATAAGAGTGTTATTATGGGCGATGCTGCAGTAGCATCATCTAGAGAATAATAGCCAAAGTAGGTAGGATCAGAATCAGTTGTAGAATTGGCGTCTTGGTCACATGAGTGACAGATGATTAGCTGTTGTAGGAAAGAGAGATCTATTGAAAGGGTATAAAGCATAATTATTGGGATTTTGTGAGCACTGTGTGTTTAGTAAACGAACTAGATTCAAATTCAGCAAATCGGTTGTAAGAAATACTAAAGGGACAGTGGATTACATTCACTCAGATATTTGGGTCCAGACAGAATTCCATCAAAGAACAAAGCCAGATACTACATAGGTTTGATTGATGATTATTCAAGGATGGTGTGGGTTTACTTTTTAAAAATGAAAGATGAGGCATATTCAACCTTTGTCAAATGGTAGACGATGATCGAGAAGCAAACAGGAAGAAAATCAAATGTTTTAGGACAGATAATGGGTTAGAATATTGCAGTTATGAGTTCAACGAGTTATGGGAAGCTGAGGGAATAGCACTTGTTCTAGAAAACCACAACAGAACGAGGTCACAAATATAATGAACAGAACGCTTTGTGACAAGGCATGAAGTTTTCTCTTGCATTCCAGTGTGGGAAAGGATATTTGGGCTGCAGCTATCAATAAAGTGTGTTACTTGGTGAATCAGTATCCATCAATGGCTATTAATTGTAAAACTCCTTTTGAAATTTGGTATGGATCTTCAGCTGATTACAAATATTTGAGGGTGTTTGGTTGTCCTACGTATGCCCCTGTGAGAGATTGTAAGCTTGAGCCGAGGGAAAATAGGTGCATATTTATAGGATATGTTACTTGAGTGAAGAAATGTAGGTTACGGTGTACCTCTACATAGTCTCCACGTTTTCTCATCAGTAGGGACGTTACTTTTATTGAGTTTTCTTCGATAGAGAGTCAGAAGAAAGTAGGAGAAATGGTCGAATCAGGATCGACTGTGACTAAATAGGTGAAGCTTGAAGTAGAATCAGTTCCTAGGAGTTCCAATAATTCGAGTGGTTCTGAGGTGGATCTAGAATTAAGAGATGAAGTGTCAGCATCAGATGATAGCGACGATGATGTGCCCGAACCATAACAAAAACCTTATAGCATAGCATTGGGAAGAGAAAGAATTGATATTATACTTCCAAAAATATATGCAAATCTAGTTGCATATGCTCTGTCAGTTGCAGGAATAAGTCGAGATACATGAACGTAGTAGCTAAAGAGAAGCTATAGTGGGTTTAGAGGCAGATCGATGGATTGGTTCTATGGAGGAAGTGATTGAATATCCTCATAAGAAACAAATATAGAAGCTTGTTGACTTGCCTAGGCAGTAATGGGTGTTTAAGAAAAAGGAAGGTAATCGAGAGGTTGAGCCATCTCGATTCATGGCAAGACTGCTTGTTAAGGGTTTTACTCAAAGGGAAGGAATCGAATTCAATGAATTATTTTCTCCAATGGTGAAGCATAGTTCGATTTAAGTTTTGTTAACTATGGTAGTTTTGCAAGATTTGGAGTTTGAGATGTTGGATTTGAAGATTGCGTTTCTACATAGTGAACTGGAGAAGCAAATCTACATGAGACAATCAGAGGAATTTATCAAACCTAATATAGAGGACAAGGTTTGTCAGCTGAAAAAGTCACAGTGTATCATAAAAAGCTGTCAGATGATTGTTATGTTTACTTGTTGTTGTATGTGGATGATATGTTTATTGCTGCTTTTAGTATGTCACACAGTGCAAATAAAGAAGGAGCTTAGTGTCGAGTTTGAGATGAAGGATCTGGGTAGAGCAAAGAATATTCTTGGTAAGGAGATTATCAATAACAGAAGTGTAGGATCATTACACTTGTCTCAACAAAGCTATATTGAGAAAGTACTAGAACGATTCAACATGTTTGATGCTAAGGCAGTTAGCATCCCGTTTGCTACTCATTTCAAGTTGTCTACAGCACGAGCGGCCAATGACAATGCTGAGTTGGAACAAATGTCAAAGGTTCCATATGCAAGTGCAGTTGATAGTATCATGTGCTATAGTATGCACACGTCCTGATATTTCACATGCAGTTAGTGTAGTTAACAGGTACATGAGATGTCCTGGAAAGAACACTGGCAGACAGTGAAATGGATACTTAGGTATCTTGAGAATACTGCAAACATTGGCTTAACTTTTAACAAGACCAATATCGGTGGATCATTGAACGACATTGCATGATCAGTGGTTCGTTTTATTGATTTTTTATTTTGCAACGGATATGGATAAAATGATATCTCTGACAAGTTATGTATTTACTCTAGCTGGCAGTGCGATCAGTTTGAAAGCATAGTTGCAAGCTACCGTAGCTTTATCTACAACAGAGGCAGAGTACATGGCGGTAACAGAAGCAGTTAAAGAGGCAATATGTTGTAATCATTGGTGTCAGATTTGGGCTTGGATAGGACTACTACAAAAGTGTTTTATGACAGTCAAAGCGTCTACGGGGAAGCAGATATACCACGAGTGTACAAAGCACATAGATGTCAGGTATCATTTTATTCGTGATATAATATCAAAGGGAATCGTTGATGTGAATAAAGTGTCTACACACGATAATACATCAGATATAATGACCAATGCAGTATCAGTTCAAAAGTTTAGGGAGTGCCTAAACTGGATAGGTGTTCGCAGTATATAGTGAATGCCTTAGAGGCATTTGTAAGTCTTAAGAAGAGAATTTTATTTGTTGATAGTGAAGAAAGGATATTCGCCTCAAGGGGAATATTTGTTGTGAATGAGTCGAATAATGCCTTGACAGTGTAATGTGTTTGGTAGTACAGTTTTGTGTATGTGATAGTTTTATTTTGCCTTGACAATGTACTGTGTTCGGCAGTACAGTTAAGTGTTGTGAAATATCATTGTTAGTCTTGTGGTATGAACCCATTATGTCCATTGTCTAGTAAGTTCTATTTATTCTCTATAAATAGATTACTATGACTACACAAAAACACAATATGAAATTTGTAACCCTTTTCTATCATAGTGAAACATTTTTCTCTAGCAGCACTCGTGGACGTAGACAATTTTCGATCTGCGTTAAATCCTTTGTTCTTTTAAGTCTGTCTTTTATTTATAATTTGTGTTTGATCCATTTGTGATTAATTGTATAGTGATTTATAACAGTGGACTTGATGAATACTAGCATAACTTCTATCAAATAATGACCCTCCTTTAAAATCTTTTTTTCCATGTAAATATAATAAAAATGTTATACACGCATCGGGGCATTCCCCGTAAAAAAACAATACAACAAGGAATAACCAAGACAAATGGTAAAACAAAGAAGTACAGCTATGCAAAAACAAATGACAAACAAAGAAAAACTAGCAAAATACACTAGTTTCCTAAGCTAACAAGCTATTGTAGCACCTACGGCTTTTAGGAAAAAATAATCCTATAAATGTCCGTCTCGATGGCATGGACGATGTCCCTCGGAGTTAGGAGTAACCTCAGCGGTTGCGGGTGTCTAGATGTGATAAACCGTACACGCAAAGGCAACCTTTTTGGCACAATTCTTCCAAGAAGTACATTTGGCGTCTTCCTAAAGTTATTTAACAACGCTATCCAAAGTAGTTGCTCCCCTACAAATTTCCATCTATCCCCTAATCTATTTCCAAATCAACTTGACTTCCAAACAGCCGAAAAAGAGGTGGTGGGCTATTTCAATGTGATTGCAAAACAAAGGACAAGCTTGACCGATCTCTGTGAAGGTAATTATGTCCCTTGTAAGTAAGTTTCCTTTCAAGCAAAGCCATAATACAGAGCTATGATTATGAGTAATGTAGGAGCTTCAAACGATATTAGTCCACGGTATGAGAGCATCTATTGGCCTAACGAAGTCGTATGTGCATTATGTATGCCCCATGTTTTGAGAATATCATGCTTGTAACTTAGCAATGGCTCTTTCGTTATCGGCAGATTGGCTTCTGATTTTGTCTCAGTCAAAAAACATATACTTGAACAATGGTGAGTCGAGGCTATGGACTGTCCAATTCCACACAAATATGTCCCTCATGTATACTTGGTTAACCCATTTGATCCATACGTTTACTTTTTGCAAGAATATTCCAAAGATTCTTTGAAATGAGAGCATAATTCCAAATCTTTAAATCTTTAATGGCTATTCCCACCTTCTTACTTAGAAAGGAAAACATAAATCCAATCAACCGAGCCCCAAAAGAAAGTTCTGCATAACTTAATAAGATGTGTTCTAACCGCTACCTGGATGAGAAAGATAGACAACCAAAAAGCCTCGATACCTTGGAGGATGGATCGAATCAACTCCACCCTACCTGCATAGGACAAAGAAGAACCAATCCAATTGAAAATTTTGGTTCTAATGTTATCAAGAAGAGGGCCAAAATGTATAACCTTTAGAGAGGCAACAACAAGTGGAATGCCAAGATACCGAAATTGAATAGACCTTTGCACAAGGTGCATGTTATGCTCAATAATATTCATATTTTTGGTTGTATTACAACCATATAGATATTGGATTTGAGAACATTTAAGTACAGCCCCGACTTTGAACCAAAGTCCTCAAGGTAGCCCATAAGAATACTAATAGATGCTTTCCCCTCACGTCAGTACAATCAAATCATCCGCAAAGGTAAGATGCGTGATTTTAAGGTTTCAGCATTTTGGATGAAATTTGAAGGCCGGATTTTGAGTGACCCTCTTGAGAAGTCTAGAGAAATAATGTAGATAAAGGATGAATATGTAAGGTGAAATATGATAGCCTTGACACAACCCCGTCCTCTTTTTGAAACAACCGTGGATGTTACCGTTTATTAAAACCGAATAAAAGGGAGATGTAATGCATTCTATCACCCATTAGTCAATTGAGCCTAGAAATCCAGCCCTATTAAAACATGTTCCAAGAAGTCCCACCATAAAGTGTAGTAAGCTTTTCGAAGTTCGATCTTAATAATACAACGCGACGAAAATCTCTTTCGATTGTAGCCTATTATTAACTCTTAAATGAGGTGAATATTATCTGTAATCAATCTTCCCAGATCAAAGGCACATTGAGCTTTATCCACTAAAAAATCCACCATCGAAGTCATACGATTAGCTAGAATTTTAGTGACAAGCTTATATAAGACATTACATAAAGCAATCGGTCGATTGTCCAACACGGTAGTAACCTTCTTCGACTTAGTATCTAAGGTAATAGTTGAATGGTTAAGTTGTTTAAGAATGGAGGATCTTGGAAAAAATTTGGTAATAACAAGATCATCACCAATAATATTCCAACCAGTTTTAAAGAAGTGGAATGAAAAACCATCGGGCTCGGGTGCCTTGTCCTTACTAATATCGTTAAAGGCAACCTGATTTCATCCACTGAAACTTCAGATACATAAGATTCCATTGCTCTTCACCAAGATTGGGTCCAACTGTAAAATCTCGCTATCCACCAGCTCAACAACTGTTCGGGAACCAAAAAATTCTTTAAAGTAGCCAACAAAGGCGTCCACAACTTGGCTAACCAAACCAGACAAGGTACCATCAGCAAGTGTTATCACTACAACGTAGTTCTTCTTTGCATTATGCTTAACCATAGCATAAAAGAATTTAGTGCATCTATCTCTTTTCATCAAGAAAGCATCTTTGGCTTTTTGCTGGAAAAACCTATCTGCTTTACTTTGAACAAGTGTAGATTTACGGAGAGCCACAATCTCACTTAATAGTGTCATGTCGGAGGGGACTTGATGTAGTGTTAATTCAGAAATTTCTAACTTATCCTTCTCTCTTTTGTCGTGCTTCAAAATATGACAGAAGTGGTTAAAGTTTAGGGATTTCAAATCAGGTTTAAGCTGAACCAATTTTCTGCACAAAACAAATTGAGCAATCCCTTGAATCTTCCTTAGCCAATCTTATTTAATTATAGATATGATAAGGGGATGGTTTTCTCACATATTAGAGAACTTGAAAGAAGGTCTTCTACGAAGAACCTTATCAAAAACGTCCACAATACATGGGTATTGATGAGAAATACAAAGACTGGCTAAGAAGTCTACCGAACAATTCAACGTCGACGTGAGCCAATGTAAATTACCAATGAAATCTATCCAATTTCCCAATAATCGTGTTGTTGCTCGAAATGTAAAAGTTATCCACGAAGGGAAGATCAACAAGCCCCAAATGAATACAAAAATTACTAAAGTCACTAATATCATATGAAGTAACATCATTGTTATTACAACGTTCATCCAAATTCAACACGTTGTTAAAGTCTCCCATAACGATCCATGGATCATTGAGATGTTGTCCATACTCAACCAAGTTGTCCCATAAATTATTGGTTAAATTATCCACAAATTAGCCTACCAAACCTTCATCTCTTGTGATGTGGCGGGTGTTTTTAACCACTTTAACCATCCTCATACCTTGCTGCCCACTCTTATCAAGAGTTGAACTAGCCAAAGGCATGGTTCTATGTCCCTTGCGTCTAACTTGTTGCTGGTCAACAAATGGTACTTTCTTCCAAACAACCAAAAATAGTCTGGTATCGTCATTTCGACAACTTTCTCTATCATGCTCAATAGCCTTGCACCCAACACAAAATTTGGCAAAAGGGCTTTTCATTTGGTGACTTACAAATGATTTCTTTG